>JAYRBT010000021.1:19233090-19307662 GCA_036023395.1 Myiotriccus ornatus | reverse complement strand
CGGGGGGGTGGGCGCCGTGCGCGGCGCTGGCGCTCGGGTGGGCGCTGGGGTGGGCGCTGGGCGCGGAGCCCCCGCACCGCTGCCGCCCCGACGCCGCGCTGCTGCCGCCGCCGCTCCGCCGGCTCGGGGGCCCCGCGCTGCTCCGCGCCGCCGTCCCGCGTCTCCGCGGCGGCTGGAGCCCCTGCCAGCTGTACCGCTACCCCCCCGGCAACCCCCGCCCCAACGGCACCGGGCCCTGCACCCGCGGATGGCACTACGCCCTGCCCGCCGCCGGACTCCGCGCCAACCTCGTCACGCAGGTGGGGGACAGGGACGGGGGGGTTTCGGGGGAGTTCAAGGGGACCCGGGGGTGGGGGTCCCGTGGTACAGGAGGAGTTAAGGAGGGTGGGGTGGGGCGGGAGGCTGTGGAGGGACTCTGGGGGGGGAACAAACTGGTGGTCCCAGCCCCTGGAGTAAGTTGGAAACCCCCATAAGGATCCCGCGGGAAAGCCCTGGATGTGCAGGGAGAACACCGGCGATGTCCTGGGATGTGGGGGAGAGGGAGTTTTCTTGGAGGGGAAAGCAGAGATCCTGGGAAGAGAGAGGGATCTTGGGAGAAGAAGGTGGGAGACCTCATGGAAGGGGATTTGGAGGTAGGTGGGGGAGCCCTGGAGGAAAGTTGCTGAGGGGTTGGAGGGTGTCCAGGGGAGAGGGCTCTAAGGACCTTCAGCACCATCCTGCCACATCTCCACATTTCTGCTGTGGGGTGGGGGCTGGCCAGAAGCCCCCCTGTCCCATCTTTCCCAGCCCTGTGAGCAGCAACAGGGCGGTCTACTGAGCCCCCATGCTGACAGGCCTGCACCCTGTCCCCCCCACAGTGGGACCTGGTGTGTGCCTCACGCTGGAAGGTGCCCCTGGAGCAGACCACACACCTGCTGGGCTGGACACTGGGCAGCATCACCGCTGGCCTGGCCTGTGACAGGTAACAGGGGGTGCATGGATGGCCCCCTGGGCAGGGGACACCGTGCCCAGCCCTACTCACAGCCTGTCCCTGGAAGGTTCGGCCGCCGTCCTGCCTTCCTGCTGTCCCTGGCGCTGGCAGTGCCCTTGGGCCTCGCCGTGGCACTGGCCGTGAACTTCCTCATGGTCCTGGTGGCTCGGCTGCTCTTTGGGGCAGCGCTGGCAGGAGCCTTCCTCGCCCTCTATGTGGCACGTGAGTATGATCTGGAGGGTCCATGGGGGGAGTGGGGATTGAGGATGCTCTGAGATGCAGGATGCTCTGGGATACAGGATGCTTTGGGGTGCAAAATGCTCCAGGGTATAGGATGCTCCAGGGTATAGGATGCTCCGGGATGCAGGATGCTGCATGGTGTATAATGCGCTGGGATGCAGGGTATTCTGGGATGATGCTCCAGGGTGCAGGATGTCCTGTGTCAATGGCACCCACAGTGCACCCCTCACCACCTGCCAGGGCTGGAGCTGTGTGAGCCCACCCACCGGCTGGGGGTGACGATGGTGGCCGGACTCTTCTGGATCGCCGGGGAGCTGCTGCTGCCGGGGCTGGCCCTGCTGTGCCGGGACTGGCGGGTGCTGCAAGGCGCCGTCACCATGATCCTGGCTCTGCTGGCTGCCTGCTGGTGGTAAGGACCCCCTGGACAGGGGGATGCGTGGGGCTGGGCTGTGCCTGGTGCTGGTGCCAAGCTGTTCGCAGCTGGGCACACCCTACCAGGGCCGCAGCAGGGATCAAAGGCTGCCTGGGACTCTCCAGGGGAGTGGGAACCCTTCCACCCTGGGTAAATATTTGCTCAGGTTTGAAGTTGAGGGTTTCTGGGCACTGTTGCTTTGAAGCCAAGATGGGACGGTCAGTGCTGGAGGGGCCAGGCCCCTGGGGAGCTCCATGACCTGACACTCATGCCCCAGGTGCCCGGCACTGCTGCTGGAGTCACCGCGCTGGCTGCTGGCCACGCAGCAACTGGAGAAGGCCAGAAAGACCCTGCAGGCACTGGCTGAGGACAACTGCCCCCAGGACAGCCTCCTCACGGGTGCGTGGTGGGACTCCAAGGATGATGAAACACCGGGACCCCTCCCCACAGCTGTGGTGCTGAGGGTGGTGGGGCAGTGCCCAGTATCCTGGGATCCCTTCTCCCAGCAGAGCTGGAGGCCTTGTCCGAGGGGTCCCCACAGCCCCGATACCACGCTGTCTGTGAGATCTTCAGCACCAGAGTCATCTGGAAGAATGGCGTCATCCTCGGCTTTGCGGCGTGAGCATGAGGGGGGTGCCATGGGGGTGCTGCTGCAGGGGGGGTCTCACTTGTGGCCCCCTGACACTGCTCTCCTACAGGTTCATTGGCTCTGGCATCCGCCACTGCTTCACCCGCAACCTGGTCCCCCACCTGCCCCACTTCTTCTCCTCCTACTTGGTGCTGGTGGGCACTGAGGTGGCCGCCTGCCTCTTTGTGTGCCTGACGGCCGAGCGCTTCGGGCGCCGCGCCATCCTCCTCCTCTGCACCGTCCTCACAGGCATCTCCTCCCTCCTGCTGCTGGCCCTCACCCAGTGTAAGGACCCTCAGGGGACCCCCAGGCATGCAGCCCCTCAGCTGGGGAGGGAACTGCATGTCTGAGAGGGGTGGGTGCAGGATTTGACTCCTGACGGTGCTTCACTCCCTCCCAGACCTGCTGGAGCTCATTGTCCTGACCCTTTCCGTGGTGGGCACGGCCGCCTCCCATGCTGTCACCATGCTCAGCATCTTCTTCGCCAGTGAGGTTCTCCCCACCGTGGTCAGGTAAGGGGAGAGCCACCCCCCTCCTGTGCTGCCCTCGGTTAGGGGGTACCCAGGCAGGGCCCCCTCTGAGTGTGTTCCCCCTGCAGGGGTGCCGGGCTGGGCCTGGTCGTGGGGGCCAGTTTCGTGGGCAAGGCGGCAGCGCCCATCACCGCCATCCCCAACAGCCGCGGCTTCTTCCTGCACCATGTGGTGTTCGCCTCCTTTGCCATCCTGGCCGTGCTCAGCATCATGTTGCTTCCTGAGAGCCAGGGCCGCAACCTGCCCCAGTCCCTGCAGGACGGTGAGAGCCAGCGCCGGCCCCCCCTCTTCCGCCGGCCCCCCCGCGAGGACCATCTGCCCCTGCTCGCTCCCCACGGCATCCCCCACGACTATTCCCGCCTCGCTGCCTCCACCAAGAGGATGCTGGGCTCCCCGGACACCCCCCGCAAGATGTAGCTGTGCCCCCCGATCCCTGGGGGTTCTTCCCGCTGCTGGGGGCTGAGCACAGTGCTGGGACGCCCATCTGTGGGCGCTCACGGGGACAACAGGGAGCCCTAGGACGTGTGCTGGGTGGGCCGGGAGAGCAGCAAGTCCTCCCTGCAGCAGGGCCAGATCCTGCCCCAGGAAGAGCAGTGCTGGGAGCCCTGGGGTGAGGGTGATGCCCCCGCGGGGGGTGCTGCCAGCTCCCAATAAAAGTGCCTTGTGGCTATGGGCTGCTGGTGTGTGGGGGGGACACCACCCCCGCACCACTGGCCCCTGCTCTTTATTATGGCGTAACCAGGGGCCTCCTCACCCCCCTCCCCAGCTCTGTGGGGCTCCCCCAGGGTGTCCCCCCTCAGGGCTGCCTGGGTTTGCTGGGCTGGGGTCTGTGGGGGGATGCAGGTGTGGACCCCTCTGCACAGAGGCCTCTTGCAAAGCCCTTCCAGGTGGGTGTCTTGTTCGTGTCCATATACAAAGCTGCTGCATCTGGTCATCTCTTGTCTGTGTGAGCCCCTCTCTGTCCCTTCCCTGCCCCAGCCCCTCCGTGGGAAGGGGGTTGCCCCCCTCCTGCCCCCCATCCCCCCTAGTGCCCATAGAGGTCGGCCAGGCGGCGGAAGCGTGGCCCCCACTCGCTCAGGTAGTCGTAGTCCTGGTCCTCATCTGTCAGGCTGGAGACAATGGAGCTGAGGGGGCTGGCGACAGAGCCTGAGCCCTCGTAGTCGTAGATGAGGGCCGTGTCATAGGGGGGCACACTGGGGTCACTGTCAGCCGCCTCCAGCCCCTGTGGGGACAGGGGGGCATTGTCAGCCCCACCAGGGATGGGGAGCTGGGGATAGGGGTTTCTGGGGACGGGGTGGCACTATCTGCCCCACCAGGGAGGGAGGGCTGGGGGCAAGGGGAACACTCAGCCCCATCCCACCTCGTTGATGAAGTCCTCGATGTCAGAGGGGCTGTTGGGCAGCTTGCGGGGGGCGAGGGGCGTCCCAGAGCTGAGCGGGGCGTCCCTGCGCACCGGCGGCTTGGGGCGGACTGAGAAGAGTTCGGGGTGCCGGAGCTGGTTGATGTCGTAGGCGTCCTGCAGGGCCAGGAGGGGGTCAGGGATGCAGGGCTGGGAAGGGGACCCCCCCGGGGCTTCCCCTGCCGTGGGTCCTGCTCACCTGGTCCTCCTCGCCCCCGCCCTGCTCGTCGTAGTTGAGGATGTTGTCGCGCATGTCGTCCTGGGAGCGCTCCAGCAGCCCCTTGCGCAGCGCCCGGCGGCGCCCGCGCACCCGCACGGCCCCCACGGCCACCAGCACTGCGGGCACAGCGGGTGGGCACGGGGGTTGGGCATGGGAACCGGGCATGGAGGGGATGCTGGCTGAGTGGGGCTGGGAGGTGGGATGGGAATGCAGGTAGGGATCGGGGGGGCAGTGATGGGGTGGGGTGGGGGTGGAGCAGAATGTTTCAGTGGGCGGTCTTTTGGTGAGGGTCAAAAGTTGCGGGGAGGTGTTGAGGGTCACGGGTACTGACTGGATGGGGTGATCAGGACCAGGGGGGAGTGATGTGGGACATGGGTAGGGAGAGTTTGGGATGTTTTGGACCAGGATGGGGTGATGGGGGACACGGGCAGGATATGCATGGGGTGGCCAGGACCAGAATGGGGTGATGAGTGGGGGATGAGGTGACCGAATGTGCTGGTGGGGTTCGGGGGGGTGGCCAGGGCCAGCATTGCATGACAGAGCCCAGGGTGCCAGTGAGGGCAGGATGGAGGGGTGGGGTCTCACTCACCAAGGAGGAGGATGCTGCTCCCGAGGATGATCAGGAGGGCCCCGAGGGTGATGCCGGCCCCGGCGGTGGCGGCAGCCAGGACCCCGTCCTGGCAAGTGCCGTCCCGGCCACAGCGACATACCGAGACATTCAGCAGCTGCTGCTGCTCCTGCGGGGGAGTCCCCGAGTCCCGGAGCAGCAGCGGGAGCGAGTAGGGCCCCTCGGGCAGCTCCGCCAGCACGGCCAGCACCGCGTGAGTCACTGCGTGGGGAGTGGGTAGTAGAGGGTGAGCAGGATCCCCCTGTGCAGCTTCCCCCCAACCCGGCTGTCCCTCACCGTTGAAGCGGGTGATGCTCCAGTTGCGGGTGAGCTGGGGCTGATGGGGGCTGAGCTGGAAGTGGAAAGGGGCTCCGTGGGGGGGCCGGTCATCGTCGGTGGCCCCCAGGAGCAGGGTCCCCCCGCGTCCCGGCCGCCCGCAGAGCACTCCTGCTGGCGCCTGCAGCTGCGGTGCGTGGTCGTTCACCTCCAGGATTTCGATGGAGAGGGTGCCGGTGGCCGAGAGGGGGGGCTCGGCTGGGGGATAGAACAGAGGTGTCGCGGAGGGGAAAATGGGAGCGGGCGGGCGTGGCAGGGGTGCTGCTCACCATCGTCTCGGGCCAGGACCAGGGCGATGTACCAGCCGCCCTGCAGGAAGGCCGAGGGGTGCAGCAGCTCCCGTTTGGTGCGGACGGTGCCGGCGTGGGGATCCAGCTGCAGCCAGTCCGCAGGGTCGTAGAGCAGCACGTAGCTGTGGGTGCAGGGGAGTGTGACATCACTCCCTGAAACACCCACAGTGGGTGTGGGAGGCAATGGAACGGGAGCAGGACTCACGTGAGGGTCTGGATCTGGTGGGTGTCGGGGTCGCTGGCGGTGTAGGTGGTGATGGGGGTTCCCGGGGGGGTCCCCTCCAACACGCTGATCCTCCGCGGGTTCTCACGGAAGACGGGAGCCTCATTGACATCCCGCACACGCACACGCACCGTGGCCAGAGCCCGGGGGCTGGGGGGGGCCATGGGCTCCAGCGGCTGCTCGTTCTGCACAGACACTGTCAGCTCAAAGCGATCCCGTAACTCGTGGTCCAGTGGCTGCGAGAGGGGCTACGCGTCAGCCAAGCCATGAGACCCCCCCAGTGCCCCCTGGCTGCCCCATGCCCACCTTGACCACGGAGAGCACACCGTCGTTGGTGTGGGGGTCAGTGCGGATGGTGAAGGCACCCTCGGGGTCACCCTCCAGGATGGTGTATTTGGCCAGCCAGCTGGGAGAGCCCACCAGGTCCTTGTCGTGCACGAACACCTTGCCCACTTCCACACCGGCTGCCTGCTCCTCCACCTCCATGGAGAACTGGGGAACAGCAGAGTGAAGCTGGGGTCTGTCCCTTTGGGATGCTGCAGCCCCTTGAGGGGATGGCTCCCTGGCACATTCTCATATCCCACCCGCCTGCTACCTCCTCCTTGGTGAACTCGGGAGAATTGTCGTTGATGTCCTCCAGGTAGATGACGGCCATGGCAGTGGTGGTGAGCCCATCCCCGGACATGTCAGCCGCCTGCACCGTCAGGTTGTACACCCCCATGGTCTGTAGGGAATGAAGGGGGCCAGTGCTGAGCCTCTCCAGCCCCCCAGGGAGCACAGAGGTCCCACAGCTTGCTGCCCACCCACAGTGTCACCACACTTGGGTCTGCTCATTTTTTCACCAGCTGGGGGGCCCTGGTTGCCCCTAGTCCCAGTGCCCCCACGGGTGCTCCGCATCCTGTTACCTCACGGTCGAGGCCAGGCCGTGCAGTGCAGATCTCCCCGGTGGTGGCATTGATGCTGAACATGCTGGCAGCGCCCTGCTCCAGGATGGAATACCGCAATGCTGCGTTGTCCGTATCGGGGTCGTCGGCATCGGTGGCATCCACTGTCATCACACAGGTCCCTGCAGCCACAGGAGTGCCTGGTGGGTGCCAGTTTTGGGACTGGCTCAGCCCCTCCTCCCCCCCCAGCTCCTCCACTGGACCCACCTGGCTCAGCCCCCTCCACCACATGCCCCGTGAACACGTCCTGCCGGAAGAGCGGCCGGTTGTCATTCTGGTCCACCACTATGATCTCCAGGTCAGTGGGGTCCTCCAGTGTCACTCCACCCAGGTCGAGGGCAAAGGCTCTCAGCTGTGGGCACACAGCATGGGGATTGGGGTCTGGCTGGGGACCCCTTGGAAGGGTCTATGGGCACTCAGGATCATCCTTACCCGGTAGCGGTCATTCTCCTCCCGGTCCAGCATGGCATTGAGGAAGACCTTCCCACTGAACTTGTCGATGGAGAAGATGCCCAGGGGCTCCTCATCCACCCCCGGCCCCTTGATGCTGTAGATCACCCCCCCGGGCTGCTGCTTGTCTGACTTGATCTGCCCCAGGAAAATCAGGTCTGGGTGTCCCAGGATGGGGGTCTTTCCCCCTCTGGGGTTGCTCCAACGCAATCCCCCTGCCCAGGGTGCCTCCCACCCCAACACCTGGAAGAGAGGGTGGGGGCCGCTCGCCTACCTGCACCAGGAGATGGGGGATGCGCTTGTGGTTCTCTGAGACGCTGATGGGGGGGATCACCCAGGCCCTCTTCACCCGCCGTGGACCCTCATGCTGCCGCCAGGCCTGGGGGGTGCCTGGGGCTGCGGCACCTGGCTGGGCTGGGCTGGCACCCTGGGGGGAGGACACGGTGCTGCTGGTGACCCTGAAACCTCTGGAGTGGGGTGGAATGCGGGGCAGTGGGTAGGGAGGTGGTGCTGGGGTGGGCGGTGATGGGGTACATGGTATGGGGATACATGGTGCTGGGCCCCCCTGATGGGGTTGAGGTTGGGTCTGAGGGAGCACGGGGGCCACCCAGCTCCCACAGGAGCATTTTGTTGGTGGTCCCCTGGCATCCTGGTGTGATGGTGATGGGTGTCCTGCAGGGATCACCAGGAAGGGCTGCCCCACAAATGATCCCGGTTGGGCTGTGTCTCCTGGGACCCCTGCAGAGGGGATGAGGGGGGTACCCCAGGCTGGCAGCAGCTGCTGTGGCCCCCCCATATCACTGTCATCACATGGACATGGCAGTGAGGGTGGAGGGGTCAGGGATCAGTTTAGGCTGCTGGGGTGGTCTTGGAGCACAAAGCTGGGGTGCTGGGGGGCAGAGGGAGTTGGGGGGCTGGGGTGGAGCTGGGATCTATGAGGAGGGAGATAAGGGATGGAGACAGGGATGGAGACAGTTGTGGGGGTGTTGCAGTAGGGTCAGGGAGCTGATGGGTTTAGAGGCTGTGCAAGACTGGGATCAGGGAACTGGGAAGTGGCATGGTGGTCCAAAGCTATGAGGAGTGTGGGGGCTGGGAGGTAGGAGTGGGGTGGGAGGCGGTAGTGAGGTCGGAGTGGAGGGCTGGGGGCACACAGCCACCCCCCTGCACCTCTATGCCACCCTCATCTTGATCCCACGGGACATGCACTGTTCCCTCCCTGGGAAGGGAGCACATCTGGGCAACACCAGCCTCACATCCACATCTGCACCCAGCTGTGCCTTCACCGCTGGCTGCCGAGGTGTCCCAGGAGCCCCAGAGATTTCGTGTGCGCCCTGAGGAGGAGGAGGGGGAGCAGGGCTGTGGGAATGGCTGTGCTGGGGGTCCCTGGGGATGGGGGTTGGGGGAGTGGGAGCCGCGTGTCAGCCCCATGGGATGGGAAGGACAATGGGCTCGTTCCAAGGCTATGATGGGCACTGCACTGTGGTCTCCAGCTGCTTCTGTGAGTCCTCCCCTCCCAGGAGAGACTCCCCCCCTTCCCTGGGTGGCCGCTGGAGCTGGGGACGGACTGGGAGGTGAGGTGGCAATGGGGGATCTATTGCTGTGGGGGCTGCCCTGCAGGGTCCCTTGCTTTCCCCTGCCTGAGGCACCGAGTGCAGAGGCCAGGCCAGAACGCCAGCAGCCCCATGTGGCTCAGGCCTGAGACCACGGTGAGGGACTCTGGGGGGATGGGCATGGGCAAGGGGGTGCTGGGGGGGTCTGGGACCTCAGTTGGGATGGGAAAAGGGGGAACAGGGTGTATCTGAGTGCCTAACACTTCCCCAGATTCGCTCTCAGCCCATCCTGGCTCACAGGCGCAGGCAATGTGCCGGAGCCGCAGGCCCCCCCCTGCCACGGCCATCTGTGGGGTGGGAAATGCCTCAAGAGGGGCTCCAAGCCCCTGTCACCCCCAGCCCCATCCCCGCTGCCCCCAGGGACATGACTCTGCGTGGTTTGGGGTCCAGCTACTCCCCGGTTCCGTGTCCAGGCTCCCCATCCCAGCCAGCCCTCCCAGCGTACGGAGTGGGGGTCCCCATCCCATCCCATCACTCCCCATCCCCACCCTCCCAGTCTCCCCGCATCCCTTACCCGAGCGCAGAGGGGGGCGAGCAGGCAGGCGAGGAGGAGCGGGGGGCCCATGGCGGAGCGGGGCACAGCCCGGCCGCCGGCCCCGAGCTAAAATAGCGGCGGGACTGGCTGAGTGACAGCACATGTGCTGCGGGCACCGGACCCCCCCGCGGGCAGCTGGCCCCGCCGCCCCCGGCCCGCCGCCCCTGCCCTGCCCGGCCCGCCGAGGGGCCCACCGGGGGAATTCGGGGGGCGAGGACGAGATGGGGGGGAGGTACTCCCTGCCCGGGCCGGGAGAGCGGGGCTCGGGGGCTCGGGGGCCCGGGGGTGCGCAGCCCCGGGCAGGGCGGGCGGAACGCGGCAGCTGGCGCCGGGCGCGCTCCGGGGATGCCGCGACGGGGCGGGCGGGAGGGGGAGACCAGGGCCCCCTGCCCCTCGGCTGCTCCGGCGCTGGGACAGGGACCGGCATCGGCATCGGCAGGGGGAGAGAGACGGGCACTGGGACAAGAACAGACACCAGCAGAGGGACAGGGACCAGCACCGGGACATGGATAGGGACCGGCACCAGTAGTGGGACAGGAACAAGGAGAGGGACACGGACACGAACAGTGATCGGGAACGATTCTTCCCGCCCCGCTACGCCGCTCCTCCCGTCGGGGGGAGCCCGCCCGCCTCTCTCCGGCCGTTCACGGTGCCGGTGTCCTCTTCGTTGGCGTCGGGGCCGGTCCTGGTGAGGGATCGGGAGAGGGACGGCAGCGTCCCACTGTCTCCTGGTCTCGATGGATTCCCACCGGGCGGAGCGGTCGAGGGCTGCTCCAGGAGTCCCGCCAAGACTCTCGGCCCCCGTCGTCGGTCCCAGTGCTGTCCCCCGAACCCCGGTCCCGATGCAGCCCGTGACTATCGGGGTCCGTCCTAGTGCTTTCTTAGACCCCCAAAGCTGGTCCCGGTGCCGCCCGCGACCCCTGTGCCGGTCCCAGTGTTTCTCCAGACCCCCGGTGCCGGTCCCGCTGTTTCCTCCATCCTCCAGTGCCGGTCCCGATGCTGTCGCGGTGCCGTGGCACCAGGTGGCAGCATCGTCCAGGACACCAGCCCCGACATCGGCGGTCCCCGCGCACGAGGTGCCGCATCGAGGACCGCCCCCCTCCCGCCGGCGCGGGGTCCCGGTGCAGCAGGGATGGACAACCGCGACCCCCCGGGAAAGGCGAAGGGGTCGAGGGACTCTTGCTCTCCCGGGGAACCGAGCCCTGGATCTGGCAAGGGAGCGTGGGTTTTTCGGTGACACTGGCGGCAACACCGCGTACTTGCCTGGCAGCTGCAGGTACTCCCGGCCAGCACCGTCCCGTCCAAGGGAACAGGTGCCCTGTGGTGGGCAATGACACGGGGATGGGGAACAAGGCGTGGGAAAAGGGATACAGGAGGAGGGATACAGGATGTGTCCTGTCCGTACCCAGGAGCTGAGCGGTGGTGTCAGGGCTGTCGGTGTCTCCAAGGACTTGTCACGAGCGGGTGAGCGTCGGGCACCGGTGACCCGCGGCTTGGCTGGGCCGTGGCGTGGGCAGCGGCGCTCACTTGCCCGTCCGTCTGTCCGATCCCATCCGTCCGCCCCGCTGTCCTGTCACCCCGCATCAGTGTCACGGCGAGGAGCCGCCCCGGCGGCGCTGGCCGGCGGTCCTGGCGGCTGCCCCTGACCCTAACGCACCGTGGCAGCGGGGCGGCCGAGCAGATGTTCCCTGCCACCGGCACCGCGGCGCGGGGGTGCTGGGGTGGCAGACGTGACAGGCTTTGACAAGGCGCCAGACCCGCTCGTGGGGACAGGGCTACCCGTGGCGTGTCCCTGGTTGCAGCACGACAGTGGGTGCTGCATCCCCCCTCACTGCTGGCCCTGCACCGACACCACTTGCCCCTCTCCCCTCAAAAACCGGGGGTCCCACTGGAGTGCAGTGGTTTGGGGTCTCCCAGATGCTGAGTCCAAGTGGGACCAGCCCAGGACCATGACCTTCCTTGCTGTGCTGGGTCAAAACAGGGTGTTTTGGAGGGTCCCAATCCCCCCTCCTATCTGACACTCCCTGACCTGTCCAGCACAGTGCAACTGCTGTGGGTGCTCAGACCAGTTGTGCCCCTACTGTGTGTGTTGGGACCATGGATATTCCTAAAGTGGGATGCAGCAGGATCAGTCATGACCCCAGTGTGGGACTATCATGTCTCTCATGTGGGGTGCAGCAGGACCAGTCATGACCCCAGCACAGGGACTGGCGGTCAGGGCCATGCCCAGCAAGGGCAGAGGAAGCAGCTGGGAGCGCAGAGGTGCCACACGCTGGCATAGCCCCATAAAGCTACCAGAGCTTCAATTCTATATGGCAATAAAAGGTAATGTCAGCTATAAAGCATGAGAGCAGGTCCTGGTGTGCTGAGTGGGGGGGTATATGGATGGGTGGGCAGTCCCCAGCTCCCTGGGACACCCCAGCAGGGCAATACCCACGCTGGCGAGTCCCCAGGCGTCCCCAGGTCAGGGACACCCCCAGTGCTGTCGACAAGGCCAGCATAACAGCCCGTGCATTAAAGCTGCTGCTATGGGTTGTTGTTGTTGTTCTTTTAATGGTTTTATTGGACGATCCTGGGCCGGGCCTGGCAGGCCTTAATGAAGGAGATTGATGGCTTAATCGCCTGTAGCCATTACGGGGTAATTGAATGGTTGTGTACATATGATCCGACCGTCAATGCCGACGTGGCTTGCAAGTGAAACTCCTGGAGCAGAGCGGGGGACACAGCCCCTCCTGCACCCCTAATGGAGGCAGCAGGGGGGAGCAGAGCCCACGGCCTTGGAGACTCCCATCCCTCCCCGGGGTCCTCGCTGTGTCAGTGTTCCTGGAGGTCTCCATGTTCATCCAGTGGCACCAGGTCACCCCACCCCATCTCCATCTGGCTCAGCTCCCAAACTGGGTTCCATGGCACTATAACCAGGTGCTTTAATGAGGCTTTTAATTAACAGTTCCCATCTACAGGGATGAACAGCAATGGGGGAGTGAAGGTGGGACCATGAGGTCCAGCATGGATGGCAGCCCCAAACTTGGGGGTCACCACTGATCACCCGCCCTGTGGAAACCACTGAGGAGCAAACCCAGCAGAGCCACATCCGAGTCCCCGTGCTGAGGTGTGAGTCAAACTACTCATTTTGTGTGTGACAACCAGGTGTTTTACAGTATTTGCTACCTGTGATCATCCATCAAAGCAATCGATAGTGTTCCTGCAGAGTTTTATTAATGATCTTGTCACGGGGCTGGTGCGGGGTGCCCGGGGTTGTCGAGAATGATAGATCATTAAGAGCTTTTGCTGCTATTTATTCTCCAGTGACCTTGTCTTTCTCCATTGTTGCTTGCTTAAGAGTTATGAATGCGAGACATGATAATTTGATATTGATCTATTTGGTAAGTTAAAAAATTTACTGCATCGTTGATGTTTTAACAAAGGATCCGCTCGGTCCCTCCCGCAGGCCAGGACGAGCTGCCAGTGCTCAGCTCCACACATGTCCCTGTGCTGGAGCGCTGAGCCCGTGGTGTGGGACAGGCTGGTGAGCTCTCTGTGTCCCCAGCGTCCCCATCGCAATTCCTTCTGAGCCTGAAACACCAAAAGTCAGGCCCTGGGAGATGCTACTGCAGGCTGGGTGCTGGTATGTGGCTGGACCACTGTGCAGATGGTGTGGAGTGGGATGGAGGGGCTGCAAGGAGGAAGCCTGTTCCTATCCACATCTCCTTCCCCTTTTCTCATCTGCTGTCGTGTCCCTGTCCCCTCCCTGCTCCCCATGTTCAGTGCTTGCCAGCTGTCCCCTCCACATTCATGCTGTGTTCTGCCAGGTTTTTGGGGCTCCACTGACCCTAGCAAAGGTATCCCTGTAATTACTAGTGATCTCTGTTCCTCCTGTCCTTCCTGTTGCTTCCAGTGCCCCACCAGCTGCTGGGGAAAGCGGGCACACCCTGTCAGCCCCTTGGCCCTGGACAGGATTGGACCAGCATCCAGCTGCCTCCCCAGTGCAGTGGGATGGACCCACTGGTTGGGAACCTGCAGGGCATAGTTGCCATCCCTCACTGGCACTATTGGTCCCCCAGGGCTGGCAGCTCCTGTATGAATTCAAACAGGGACAAAATTCCATGTATAAAGGTGGGGTTTATCAGTGGTGCCTGTCCTCCAGGTAATCGATGACCTTCAGACGTGGGCACTGGTGTCTCACACACAGAGAGTTTAATTCATGCTGCATCTGGCTCCAGGGTGCCTGTGACATCCCTCATGGCTCTACCTCCACCCCAGCCTGCCGTGTGCCCACCAGGGCTTTCACCCCTTGCCCCACTGTGGACACAGTCCAAAACCCAAGCCTGGTCATGCTGTTCCTCCCCATCTCCCTGGGGTCTCTGCACACTATTTATTGTTTCATGGCTCTTTAATCACACTGAGGTTCCTGCAAGTCCCTGGCAGCCATCCCTGCCCCTTCCCCCTTTCCTGCTCCATTGTGGGATGGGTTACACCCATTAGGTGCACTGGGAGAATGTGGGGAGAGATGTACTGGGTTAGACAGCACAGCCAGTATTTTTGTGTGATTTTGTATTTATTCTTCATTTGTGCTGGGAAATTCTTCCCTGTGAGGGAGGTGAGGCCCTGGCAGAGGTTGCCTAGAGAAGCTGTGGCTGTCCCATCCCTGGAAGTGTCCAAGGCCAGGTTGGATGGGGCTTGGAGCAACCTGGTCCAGTGGAAGGTGCCCCTGCCCATGGCAGGGGGTTGGAGCAAGGTGAACTTTAAGGTCCCTTCCCACCAAAACCATTCCATGATTCTGTGATTCCTGCAAAGGGCTCTCACACAAGGAAAACCTAACTCCGCAGCTCTGGCTCAGCTCGGCCAGGTGGGATAAATAAATCCTACTTTTATTGGATATTACTCATGGAGCAGGCTGCAGCGAGCTCAGATCTGCTACTGCTGATCCCTCCGGCACCTCTTTGGAGGCAGAACAGACGTGGATCAGGGCCAAGCACCCCCGGGGTCCCAGCCCCTGGCCCCAGGGCCAGGAATCAGGCTGGGTAGAAGCGCTGCAGAAGCTCCTTCTTGTTCACTTTCCCCATCTGGTTTCGTGGGATCTCCTCCACCACGATCAGCTCCGTTGGGATGGTGTATGGAGCCATGGTCTCCCTGGAACAGTCCATTAAAGCCATCTGGGACCAGCACAGGCTGAGCTGTCCTGGGAGCAGTCACAGCCCTCAGGGCCCTGATCAGTCCCACCTGGGACCCCCACCCACACCCCAGGAGCCCATTTAGCTCTCAGTCCCTCTAGAGCTGTTTGGGGGGTTGTTTGTTTCCAGCCTGTCTTTACAGGGAGCAGCTCAACCCTTGGGGATGTAGTGCTTGTTTCAAGCCCTCTCCTTGCCCTTGTCTCCTGGGAGGGCTTTGTTCCCCCACCACAGTTCATCCCTGGTCCTATTCTTCTCCTGCCTGTGCTCTCTGGTGGCACCTGGACCTGGCTCACCACTTCCTGTGTTTTGGACTGGAGATGGACCCTGTTACTGACACCTGGCTCCATCTGACACCTCCAGCTCATCCATGAGGGTCACCCTTGGCTTCCCACTTGCTGCCCTTTGGGAGCAGCTGCCTGTGCTGCCAATCCTTCCATGGGGTACCCCAAAGCACCCACCCACCCCTGAGGAGGGGGCATGCAGACCCTTCAAATGGTGAGGTGGAGTCAGTGACCCTTCCTGTTAGAGACAGGGACAACGCGCAGTGGAGTGGCGGATGCTGGACCCCTTGTGTTCCTGGTGCCCGTCCCTGAGAACTGAGACTGCAGGTGAGTCACCTCTCCAGGAGTGTGCAGGTGATCTGTCAGTGATCACAGCCCACGGGGGCCTTCCTGCTGCGGGGAGGGGTTTGAGCACCGAGCATCATTCCCTTTGCAGAGCACGCAGGGGGGTCTCCCCTGCCTTCTGCTGCCCGTGTGTCACCAACCTGGGGCTGTGCCCAGCCCCGGCAGCGTCCTGGCACTGACTCTAATTCGAGATGCCAAGTCTGCTGAGCCCTTCAGCCCTCGCCTGGCCTCCTCCCCCCGCTGCCACCAGCACCCGGCCATATGGATCCGCTAACTCGGGATGGCGCCTGTCGCCGGGAAGCGCCATCGGAGTGAAAGCCGCAAAATGAATCACTCTGAAGAGGGACATGTGTCTCCTGCCAGGGAGCGCAAGAAAAGGGGCCAAGTGAATGTAAGTGACATAAAAAATAAAGGGGACAGACAGGGCGAGAGGGAGAGGCGGGAGGGGGCTGGAGCGGTGCCTGGAGCCACTGCTGGGCAGGGAGCACAGCCCGGGTGGGTGGCCGGACCCTCCAGAGGCTCTGGTTTCAAGGGCAGAAGAGCAACATCTCCCTCACAGAGCTGGGGACAGTGATGGGAAGAGACGTGCAGGGAACACTCTGAGAGGGGGGCAGGCAGGGAAGTACAGGGGGGGCTGAGTGCAGCCCCCTGCCCTGCACCAGGGACCCCCAGAGCAACACCTGGGGGATCCACAAGGCCACAGGTGGGGGATGAAAGGATCTGCTGGGATCACCAATGTCCCTGCCAGAAGGATGAGTAGGCACTATGCAGCATGGTGAGCACCTCTCCTGTGAGGAAAGGCTGAGAGGGTTGGGATTGTTCAGCCCGGAAAAGAGGAGGCTTTGGGGTAACCTAATTGTGGTCTTGCAGCACCGGAAGTGAACCAAGAGCTGGAGAGACACTGTTTACAAGAGTAAATAGTGCAGGACAAGGAGGAATGGCTTTCCACTGACAGGGGGTTAGATGGGATATTGGGAAGGAACTGTTCCCTGTGAGGGTGGTGAGGCCCTGGCACAGGTTGCCCAAAAAAGCTGCGGCTGCCCCGTCCCTGTTTGGGGGCCATGTTGGACAGGACTTGGAGCAACCTGGTGTAGTGGAAGGTGTCCCTGCCCATGGCAGGGGGTGGAACTGGATGGGCTTTAAGGTCCCTTCCCACCCAAACCATTCTATGATTCTATGACATGCCCCTGATGAGGACACTGCTGGGTCTGACCCTGCTTTCCCTGTGTCCCCCACTGTTCACCTTCCTGTGGCATCTTACCTGGCCCAGTCCTTCAGGTCCTTCACTGAGAGCATCTCACCCTTGCGCAGCTGCACGACAGCACTGACCCGCTGCCCCCACACCATGTCCGGGGGCCCGATCACAGCCACGTCTGCAGGGAGAACAGGAGGTGCAGTGAGGAACCTGAGCAGCTTCTGGGGCCCAGTGGGTAGAAGGGGGGTTCAGGTGTCAGCAGCAGCCATGTGTGGGGAGGAAAATGCACAGGAAAACACCCTGGACCTTTGTGCTGACACAAGAACACAGCTTTGTACCATGGAAAAGGCAGGAAGACCCATGGTTTGAGCAATTTAGAGTCAACAGGGAGGAAGATGATGTACAGAGTGGTGTGGGGCTGGGGGTGCTCCAGCTTTTGTCCCCTTGTACAGGGCCATGCACAAGGGCAGGACAGATCTAATTACAGTCTCATTTCTACAGTCAGATGGGAGCTGCTGCTGACTCAGCACATCGCCACAGGCTTTGGCCCCAGGAGAGAAGTAACAGTGGGATTTAGACACTTTGCTCAGACCAGCCTCGCTTGTGGGAGGGCTGGGAGTGAGCTCTAGGCAGGAGCCCTCGGAAGCCTCATGCACCCGCTGATCCAGGGCTGTGTTCCCACGCTCCATCCTTGCCAGCACGGCACAGGGACAGGGCAGAGCAGTACCTGTGATGTAGGGGTGTGCGAGCAGGTGACGCTCCACCTCCAGGGCGCTGATTTTGAACCCTCCATTTTTGATGATGTCCACCGAGGTGCGGCCCCTGATCCAGTACACGCCATCCTTGTACACTGCTGTGTCTCCTGGAAAGCAAACCTCTCCTTGCTCCACTCCTTCCTTCTGGCTCTGTTTGTCCAGCCCCTCAAAACGCCACTTGGCAGCATTACCAGCCCATATAGCATAAAATGTGCCAGCAGTGGGGCAGTTTTCTACACCTGATTCCCAGCTCACCCCTGGCACGCTCCGCAGTTTACACGTGGTGCTGCAAAGGCAGCAAATGCCCAGAGATTTACAGTGTCAGACCAATGAAGCATCAGGATCAGACCTGAAATCCAGGCTGCTCCCCAAAAGAGCTGTGTCCCTGCTCAGCTGGCACATGCCAAAATGCTGAGCAGCTCAGCTGAGCCAGGGAATGATTAATTGTTCCTGTATTTGCCTGCCCCTTGGCACTGTGTGGATGATGAAAGCTGTTTGGAATATTTTGAAGTTGAGGGAGAGTTTGAGACTGGGGCTCTTG
Organism: Myiotriccus ornatus; assembly: GCA_036023395.1. Classification (NCBI taxonomy): domain Eukaryota; kingdom Metazoa; phylum Chordata; class Aves; order Passeriformes; family Tyrannidae; genus Myiotriccus; species Myiotriccus ornatus. Next base: position 19,289,980 of record JAYRBT010000021.1, on the reverse strand, counting down.
GGGTGGGAAGGAACTCGTGGCTGCTGGGATGAACTGCCTCCTGCATCCAGACCGCTGTGGTGTGTGACTGACAGAGGATGGGAGAGGGAAGATTAATTAAATGGTGACACTGGGAGAGCAGAGAGCTGTGAGTTTTCAGCAGGGAGATCAGGAGCTGCTTATTCACACAGAAAAGATGGGGAGAGGAGAGGGAATTCAGCCCTGGTTCTGTGACACACAGTTCCCACGTTGCTCTTTGGGATCTAAGTCCAGGCCTCATTTGCATTTTCTCTGTTCTGATGGGATGAATGATCCCTGGGACAGGGACATGGTTGAGTCTCTGAGACAGACCTGGATGGGGGAAGATTTCTCTGTTCCAGGGTCTCCTGATGTGAAAGCCAAAGGGCTCTGTGCCTGCCTGGATGACTTGCTTCTCTTATCTCTCCTGACGCTGAGAAAGGACAGAATTCTTATCCCTGCGTGTCCTTGAGTCTGTGGGGAGGTGTCAGCCACACTGGTCTCTCTGGAGCCTGTTTGCAAAGCAAACTGCCAGGGTAGAGCCTGTCACTGGGGCCTTGTGTCTGTCCCACTCCTGTCTCCCATGCACAGGACATCAACAGATCTTGTCTGGCCTGAGATCCCATTTCCAGTGTGGGAAGTCTGTGCTTTTCTGGCAGAGGGATGTCAGGAGATGTCTGTACCACAAGGAAACACCTGAGCTGGCAGCAGTCCGAGCTCTCAGGGCCATGCAGAGCATCCACCCTGGCCCTCCCAGATGTGCCAAGGCAATTTGGGAGACCAGTGCTGGAGCAGGGTCCTTAGGATGGGATCTGTATCTGGCTGACTCAGCTGGGTGACAGCTGGAACCAAACTGGCTGAGGGTATGAGCATCCCTGCATGGCCACCACCATCGCCCCTATATGGCCTTTGCCAGCATCCCTGTGCAGCCACCCCATTTTCTCAGCAGGAGCACAGGCAGGATCTGTTCACACTAGCCCATGAAGCTGTGTCCCACACTTAGAAATGTTACTGCCAACTGCAAAATGTCTGTTTTGGAGGAGATGTGCTCTCTAAGCTCTCCTCTTCCAGATGTTCTCCGTACAATCAGGAAGAGGAGGAAAAATCCTCGCTGCTCCCCTTCCATTCCCTGTGCTCCCCACACGGATCCCTCCATCCTGTTGGCAGCACATCATGGTGGGGGAATGAGCCACATTATTACTGTAACTATTGTGAGCTTCTCGGACGAGCTCTGTAATTCCCATGCCTCTTCCTTTCCGTCTCCTCTCTCCTGTGAACCCAGTGCCAGGGCCTGGCTGTCACTTCCCAAGCTGACAGGCCGGAGCACGCTCCGGGGGACCGCCATCCACGAGGACAACCACATTACCCTTTGCCCTGCACCATCTGCTCCCAGCCCAGCACATCAGGCAGCCCGTGCAGTGGCACATCCAGCATTCTCTGCTTCCCAGGCCAGTGGGGAATTCCCAGGCTGAGGAGACCTGTTAAAACAGTGCTGACTTTTCTTAAAGGCTCTTCCCCACATGCTGCAAGTAAACAGTCTGAGAGTCACTTCCAAACCTGGCACCGCCCCAAGGGCCCAGAGCAGAAGTTGTGCCCATCTTCTGGGGCACAGTTCTGATGTGAGCTCCTGTGCCCCACGAGCCCAACCAGCCCCTGCAAGCAGCCCTGCTGCTGGTGCTGTGCTCTGTCTATCCCAGCTGCTCCAGCTCTTCCTGCTCCATCAGGCTGCTGCGTCCGACAGGATGTAGACCACGGGTGCCCTTGCCTGGCACGGACAACAGGTGACAGGGGGATTCTGAGCAGGGAATGGAGCTCTCTGCCCATGAGATAACACCACTTTCCAAAAGCACATTCCTGCCTATCTTCCTTTCCAGCTGGCTCCTGGGTGTTTCCAGGGAGTACCCCGTGCACTGGCACAGGGACGGGAGGGATGCGATGGAAGGAGTTCACCCAACAGTGGGTCTGCACCTGTGTGATCCTGCTCCTGCCCATCCTGCCTCCAGAGCTCCCAGTCCTGCTCTGTTTTCAGCAGGACTGATATCAGGCATCAGCTGGGGGATGCTGGACTCCAGTAATGCCTCACTCCCTCTCCGTCCTCATCCTTTCCTTCCTCCTCCCTCCAGCACAGGGATCACCACAGTACACGTGATCAGGGTCAGAACACTGTGCCCGTGCTCAGATTCCTCCCGCAGCTTGGAGCCACAACCGGCACTTCCCTCCTCACAGCCAGCTGTACAGGGAAGGGAATTTTGGCTGAGAAGATGACAGTGTTTGACACCCACCTCTGCCTGCCTGGGCCACCTCCAACTGTCTCCTTTCATCCCACAAAGCCACCCGCAGCAGAACTCCGTGGCAAGTGGCTTCATGCCGGAGCTGCATCAAGGCCGTGGGATTATTGTTTCCCTGACAGCAGCCGTCACTGCTACCTTTGGATCTGTTTCAAGATGCTCAGTGGGCATCTGTTCTGTGAAATGTTAAAGGCTGTGCTGAGCTGCATATTGAACAGGCTGCCCCTTGCTCGAGTTTCAGACAATTATATATATATTTATATATACAAAATCATAGAATCATGGAATGGTTTGGGAAGGGACCTTAAGCTCATCCTGTTCCACCCCCTGCCATGGGCAGGGACACCTTCCACTACACCAGGTTGCTCCAAGCCCATCCAACTTGGCCTTGGACACTTCCAGGGATGGGGCAGCCACAGCTCCTCTGGGCAGCCTGTGCCAGGGCCTCACCACCCTCACAGGGAGATGCAGAAGGAGACACGTGCAACAGAGACCAACATTTCCCAAATCAAGCTGCAGAGATTTCTGCAATGAGGTTCTTCAAGTTGCAAAATCCCCGTTCCAAGGACAAAAGGGCCCTTGTGACTCTGCCATGATGGGCTGTATTTTGAGCACCTCCTTCAGAGAGTGGAGAGAGCTACCAGTGACCAGCACTGCAGACCAAGCAGCCAGAGCCGCTTCCCAGGACACAGGAAACAAAGAACCTCTTTCTTTGCTCCTTGAGCTGAACCACAGGATCAAACTCTCCCTAGAGCTCCTGTACCAACACCCTCTCATCCACGGGGCAGCTTGTTCCTGGCAAACACAGCACAATTCCCACATCAAAGGTGTCCTGAGCAAATATTTGAACCATCTATTAACCAAAAGAACACTTCGGCTGGAGAAGTGAAATGCTGAGTGGCTCCCGAGTGATCTGAGATAGCTGAAATATGCATTAAAAAAAAGACTTTTCACGTAAATCATGAGGAACAGTGACTTCAGCCCAGTCTAGATGGAGATTGGGGAATGTCTTAGGATCTGCTGGAAAAACCAAACGAACAGGGCTAGTGTTGCCCTCGACATAGGTCTGGCACATTAATCCAGCCCTGCACATGGGTGCTGAGGAGAGGTGGGCGCCCCAGGAGGAACCCGTCCCAGGCACACTGTCCCTGCTCCCCGGGGACAGATGTCACTCAGAAACCTGGAAGACTGTTTGGTAACATGTGTCACCAGCTTTGTGGCAGTGACAGTGTGGCAGCGACGTGCGAGCCAAGATCTGGCGCGCGGAGCTGACCCGGGAGCAACGCGGCGCTGCGCTGATCTGCAAACTGTCACACAGCCTTTCGTGGCTTCTGGGCGGTGTTTCCCCATCCCACATTATTTATATACCTATTCCTTTGTGTTTGGAGACCCCAGAAGGGACATGGCAGGTGTTTCCCAGGCAGCTCCACCCCAGCAGATGGGAGGCAGGAAGGGCAGCGTGGACACCTGAGGATCCGCGCTCCAAGGTTTGCAAACCAAAGCCACGCAGTCCAACACCTTGGGCACAGCCCAGCCCAGGAGCATCCAAATCCCAGTGGATTTGGCTGTTTGCAGCTGCAATGTGACAGACTCCCTCAGGACCTCCCTGGCTGTGTTGCTGGGCAGATCCAGCATGGGGAACACTCAGCACAGCAGCTCTTGTGCACATCATCAGCAGGGAAAAGCAGCAGGGAAGAGATGCCAGTGCCATGGACTTGGGCCCAGCCTCAGGCATTGGGAGCATGGTGAGGAGAGTCTGGGCTCAGACCAGCACCAGACATCACTTAAAAAATGAAGATAGAACCAAGGACTGCATGAACACTGAGTTGGAAGAGCAGAGGAGGCACTGAAAGCACACTGGGGGCACTGGAAACAGCACCAGGTACAAATGTGGAGTCAGAGAGGAAAGCTTGGCTTTGTATATTAGCAAACCTCATCCAGCTGCAGTATGTGGCCCCTGAAGGACCGGACTGCTGGGACACTCATGGCTCCATCCCCCCAGGGCATCCCACAGGATCTCTGGATGTCTCCTCACTCCAGTCATAACTCCAACAGACCAAGTACTGCACAGCAGAAAATACCAAGAAACAGCAAAAACCCCCCTTTGAAAGGGAAATTAATTTGTTGATTATTTCACCCTCCTGCTCTGGAGACTGTTAATGTTCTCCTCAGGAGCTCCAGGGGCCGGAGCTGTGCCGGGGATGCTGGTGGGCTCTTCCCTGACAGCAGCAGGATGTGGTTTGAGCACTTTCAAATATTAATTAGACCTTTTGCTGTTAATGAATCACTCCTGATTTTTGCAGAGTCTTGGCTTTCAAATACTCCATGCAGGAGCTCAGCCCAGTTCTCCTTAAAGAGTGGGAATGGGGAGCAGGAATGTCTCACAGCCACTTTTTGAGATGACTCTGACCTACAGAGACACAGAGGAGACCTGTAGGGCAGCTCCTTTGGGGACAGTCACCCTGTGCCACCCACAGACAAGGCAAGGGACAGCCAGGAGAGCTCCTTCAGATCACACAATGCACCCTGCTCTTTTGGGAGTCTTTAAGGTTCTTTTTCCCCAAACTCCAGGATGAATTCCCTGCTGTCAGCTGCTTTCCTGCCATGATGATCCCTCATTTCCACAGAGAAGAGGTGGAGGAAGGTGCTCACCCTCCCGCATTCCTCTGCACCTGAAATTGCTCACCAAGCCAGCGAGTTGGTGGAACTGTGTCAGGGGGACCGGCAGCCTCCAGCTGGAAAACCCCTGGGAAGCTTGAAGGGAGGCAGTTGGAATAATCACTCTTTGCCCTTCTCTAGTGCCTTTCAGCCAAGGATCTCCAAGCACACTGATCCAGAGGCTAATTAGGCAGAAATGGAACAGCTGGCGGGATGCGAACGGCCTCGGTGGGATGCAAAGAAGTGGCCTCGGTGGGATGAAAAGTGGCCTTGCACACTACAGAGCAGTGGGCAGGAGGTTCTGCATCTCTGCTCTACCCTGGGATTAACTCCTGCCTGCCTCCTGCTTCTCTAAAATGGTTATTGATGCTCCTGGTCCATCCCAGGCTGAAGCAGAGCTCACCCCTGGCAAAGAGGTACACCTTGGTGATTAAAATTATTTATTTTCAGGCAGGATTGATCCAACAGCCTGGGCAGGTGATGAAGAGCCTGTGCCCTGATCCTGATTCTCAACACTTCGGAGAGCAGAGCCAAAATCTGGGAGCTCAAACCCCGTTTGCCTGGTGAGGGTTTTGTGGGAGTGAGTTTCCAACCCCAGCTGGACTGGGGCACACAGGGGCCCAGTCAGGGCTTGTGATGGTCACCCTGACCACTCAAAGGCAGCTGTGGGGCCACAGCTGGCAGGCAGGTCCTCCTCCATCCTCCTCCTTCCAGCACAGTTTTCCTGCCTGCAGATCAGGTCCAGGAGCAGACCCCAGAAATGCTCCTTGCCAAGCTTTGGAACCCTCCTGCAGCCACGAGTTCCATGTGCCCATCACATTTCTCATGTGCTTTCAAGTTTCCCTGCTCTTTCCCAAGCAGTTCAGTGTCTCACCACGCTCCTAAATCCATGGAAACTATTTTTTGCAGGTAACACAGACACAGTGGGACTGAGAAGCTGCTGAGTGTGGCACAGCAGTGACATTCCTGTGGTCACTCTGCCTCTCTTCCCATCCCTGTGCAGCACAAGCTCCCTGTGCAGCTCCCAACCCAAGCCCAGCGCTCAAAGAAATGGTTTCTTCCCATTCCCAGAGGCTCCTCTGTTGGAGAAAAGCCGTGTGGGGTGGATAAATGATTATAAAGTGCTAAAGGCTGTTCATAGGAATTAGATAATCCGTCCCCTCTGTGGCCAAGTGCCGACCGGGATGGGCTGAGGGATGGGCAGCTGAGCGGTGTGTCTCCGTTACGGTTTTCAGCCTTTCCCTCCCCCCATGCCATGAAACTGCATCCATAGATCCCCCATCTGCTCACATACATCACACACTTCACTCCAGTTTATTAGCTGGAATAAATCATAAATATTTCATTATATATCAACGATGCTCAACTCCGGGAAGGCGCAATCCATCACCTCGACATTCCTTGCGACCCGCTGCCATGCAATAAGCTTTCCAGTCTATTAAACAAGATTGATACAGTGTGCTGGGATGGACTAGGGGAATTTATTTATGGAGCACTGGGAGAGGGAGGGCAGTGAATGCATGGTGCCACACAGGCAAATCGGGGCTGCTCCCATTAGCCCTGGGGCAGCCCAACCACAAAGCCCTGGAGCTGCAGGAGACTGAGCCCTCCTCTGAGAGTGCTGCGGGAATGTACTGCCAATAGAAGATAGAATCAGGGAACTGTTTAGGTTGGAAAAGACCCTTAAGACCAACGAGTCCAACCACTACTCCAGCACTGCCAAGGCCACCAATGAACCATGTCCTCAAGTGTCACATTCACACGGCTTTTAAATCCCTCCAGGGATGGGGACTCCATCGTTGCACTGGGCAACCTGTGCCAGGGTTGGACAACCTTTTCAATGAAGAAATTTTCCCAGCATTTTAACCTAAATCTTCCCTGGTGAAACTTTAAGCCATTTTCTCTTCTTCTGTTGCTTGTTCCCTGGGAGAAAAGATAGGAGAAGATGCTGCAGCAAAGCAGGGCCCAGCTGAAGCTGCATGCTGGCTCCAACACGGACCTTCCAGACTGTCCCCATCACTCACCATCACTCTCAGCAACTCTCTGGTTGAAAACTGGGCTTTCAACCACTGAGATGTTGCCAGCACCTGATGGACACTTGTGAATATGCAACACACAACGATCCAGAGCCTCTCCTGCACTGCTGGGATTGATTGGAGGCATCCCTGCTGCTGAGGGGGATTGACACCTCCTCGGCAGCGATGATGTATGTGTACATATCTATTTAATGAAATGCTAAATGATAGGCTGAATAACAGCCCAACTTTACCTTGATTTATTGCATGGAAGTGAGGAATGTTCATCCCTGCTCTCAGCCATCTTGGCTACGAGCAGAGGTCGCGAGCACTAATTGTAGCTAATTAAGGGTAATTAGACTTGTGGAAGTCTGGATTTTGGCTCCTTGTGCCGGCACGTGTCCTAGCTCCCATGGGTCACCTGCCTGAAGGCTCCTCTCCTCTTCCCCTTCACCCCCATCCACCTCAGCACTTCAGCACACACATTCCCTGAAACCAGGCTGCATTCCCAGCCTTGCTTCCAACTTCCTTCCCCACTGCTGCCTCATGTCCCTACATGCTTCAGCAGGGAAAGGCAGCAGGAAAACCCTCTGGTCCTCCAGCACCCTCCCAGCATCAAAGTTAATTACAGAATCATGGAATATCCTAAGTTGAAAGGACTCCACAAGGATCATCGAGTCCAACTCCTGATCAGGGAGTTGGCTCCTCACTGGAGCCAAGCTCTGATCTTGTCCTTTCTGCAGGTTATTGGATCCTCTTTGAGTTACAAGGGGACCTGAGAAAATTCCTGTTAATCCCAGTCTGGTTGAAATCTTGAACTCCTGCTTGTTCACACCTTTTCCACCCTGCACAGACGACGACAGTGAGACCTGCCAGGCTGCCGAAGTCCAACTTGCTGCTGCCTTTGGAGCGTGTCACAGCCATGGAGAGGCTCTTTTGGGACTTCTCAAATCCACCTAGCCTCACCTGGTCACTCAGACCAGCAAATGCCTTCCCTGGGCTCATGGAAGGCATTGCCCAAAAATAATGGCGCTGCTCCAAGGCCCTGCTGCCGCTGTGGTGCTCTGAGGGCTCTGTGTGCGCCGCGATCATTAATAAAGCATCAAAGGCTCCTGAGGGGGAGAGTTTGAAACTTCCTCAAAAAAACACATGTATATTAATACCACACCAATTATTCATGAGGAAACCATCTTCCCAGCAGCTCCCAGGGCTGCTGCTCGATCCGTGGGTCCAGGGCAAAGCCCTTCCTCGTGTCCCAGCCCTGCCCAGCAGAGCCACTGGCACCGGGAAAAGGGCTGGCACTGCACTCCTCAATCCAGCTGCTATCCTGGCACCGGTAGCTCTTGCTGGCAGCAGCACTACAATCCTCTGCCAAAATCCTCCAGTGGGGCCTGGGAGTGGGAGGGAGGACAGGGCTCAGCAGCTGCACCCTGAGATATGTCCCTGAGCTTGGAACTGGCAGGTGAGCTCGGCACGGAGCTGCTGTTCTGCAGGCGGGTTCCATCTGGGGTCCACAACACAAGGACGCGGAGCTGTTGGAGTGAGTCCAGATGAGACCACAGAGATGCTCCCAGGGCTGGAGAAGCTCTGCGCTGGAGACAGGCTGGGAGAGCTGGGGGTGTTCACCTTGAGAAGAGACCTGAGAGCCACTTCATATCTGAAGGGGCTCCAAGAGAGATGGAGAGGGACTTTGGACAAGGTCCTGGAGTGACAGGACAAGGGGGAATGGCTTCCCACTGGAAATGGGGAGATTTGGGTAGGATATTGGGAAGAAATTCCTCTCTGTGAGGTAGTGAGGGGCTGGAATGGAATTCCCAGAGAAGTTGTGGCTGCCCTGGCTGCCCCATCCCTGGAAGTGTTCCAGGCCAGATTGGACTGGGCTTGGAGCAACCTGGTCTAGTAGAAGGTGTCCCTGCCCATGGCAGGAGATGGAACGAGATGAGAGTTAAGGTCCCTTCAAACCCAAACCATTCTGGGATTCTATGAAGCCCCATCCCAAAGTCTCCTCCAGGTCCAGAGCAAGCTCTGCCTCACTCCCCAGGAAGAGCCTTTCCTGTTCTAATCTGGAGGACTCCTGCTCTCCAGACATGGGCTGTGCAGGCACCAAGGATGGAGCATCCAGAGTCAGGGTCATCCCCAGGATGGCACTGGCTGCTCCCACCCCTCCCCCAAAACAACATCCAAGAGCAATCGGTGGCTGTCACACTTTGCAGGCCACTGGCCACCGAGGCAGAGCAAGATTTTGCTGCTGTTACAGATTTCTCCCCGCGTGAAATCTGGAGGTAATTTAATGGCTCACGAGAAAGGAAATAAATCTATTAGAAGGGAATCGCTGTTTGTTTACGCACCTTGCCACGAACAGCCCCGGGAGCGGCGGTGGCAGCAGGTGGATGTGCAGCACCATTTATTTACATAATAAAATTGCCAAGTAGATTTGTAGCTCAGGGGCATCCTCAGCTCTCCCTGCGCTCCCTGATTCCCATCAGCACTAATGGCAGGTGCCGTGTGCTCAGCAAGGGGGGGACAGACCCTCCAACTGCCCTCGTGACTGCTGCTAAGGGATGGAGGGATGCAGATGCCTCCATGTGTTGTGTCCTTGCTCTGGAGTTGAGCTGGGAGTGGGAATTGCACCGTGCTTTGCAGTCTTTTCCATCTATCCACATGAAGCTGAGTCAGGGGAGGGTTAAGATGGATATTAGGAAAAGGTTCTTCCCCCAGGGGGTGGTTGGTCACTGAACAGGCTCCCCAGGGCAGTGGTCATGGCCACAAGGCTGCCAGAGCTTAAGAAGTGTTTGGACAATGCTCTCAGGGACATGGTGGGTGTCCTGTACAGTGCCAGGAGTTGGACTTGATGATCCATGTGGGTTCCTTCCAACTCAGGAGATTCCTGATTGATCTGTGAGAGGTGCTGGGCCTGCTGAGAGCTGCCTGCTCCCAGGAGAAAGGGATTAAACAACTGACTCCACACTCTCAAAACTTATCCAGAGAGCTCTGGAGCATCCAGCATGAGGAAAAAAGAAAATCAGAACAAAAAAAGCAGCCCAGCCTGGAATGAATTCCTGTCATGTTCTGTAACAGGGAACTTTGTATTCCAGAGGCAGCAGCGCTGAGCCTGCTGTCAGAGTCACGCTGGGAGAAAGGGCAAAACCCTGCCGAGATGAAAGAATGGGAAGCACTGGAACAGCCTCCCCTGGCATTTACACCTGGAAAAAAAATAAATCACTCAAGGGCATCTCACAAAGAGCTGTACTAATAAGGCACTGCTCCCCACGCCGGGTGGCTGTGCCGGCAGAGCGGGAGATGGAGTGGTGCCAGGAATGCTGGCGGCATCTCCAGGTACCTGTGACGTGAAAGCAGCAGGTAAGAAAAGTGTAATTCAAGCCAGTAACCCTGAGCTGTGCTCTCCCCACTCTGCTTCCAGCCAGGGGACAGGGGGATTGGGGCTGCCACTGGGCAGCCCAGGAGTGCAGCTACTCCTTGTCTTGGCTGATCTATCAGTGATTCCTTCCCCTCACATGTATTTTCCAAAGGTTCCTCAAATTTATTGCACCTCTCAGGCAGGCTGAGAAGTCACAGTGATGGTCGCTGACCATCTTGGCTTGTCTGCACATTGTATTTCCATCACCATCAGAATTCCCCCTCCACAACCCTGATCTGGCCACTGTGAGCTGGCTCATTCCACCACACAGACCTTTCCCTGCTCCCAAGAGGACTTTTCTCCTTCTCCAAGCACAGGGAAGAAGGCAGGACAGCATTTAGGCTTTGCCCTTTCATGTCACAGTCCCCATGACTGCACACAGAACACTCCCAAGGGTGTAAGGCTGGTGTAGGGTTGGCAGGGTGCTGACAGCTTCAGCCCCACTGATGAGCAGAGACAGCAGTCAGCTTCACCTGCAGACATTTTGGGGAGCTTGGAAAGCCCCTCCCACTGCAAGTCAGGCTTCTCAACACATCCCACTGGGCAGCAGGTTTGGGCTACCAAATACAAAGGCCCATCCCTGTACTATTGTTTTGGGCCTCAAGGGTTGCTGCAGATGGTCCCTGCTCTAGCCTTGGCTTTGGACACCCTTACGTGACACATGCCAGCAAAGTCCTCAGTGCTGGTGTCCAGCCAGGAGAGGACAGCACCAAATGGAAACTCAGCCTTCGCAAAGTCTGGAAGCACCCCAGGTCCTGCCTGCCCTTGCCAGAGGTGCTCCTCCTCAGCTTTATCTCATTTCTTCAGCTCAGCATGACCAGGAGCCTCTCCAAGCCCTGAAAGCTGAAGGACACGAGCAGACGAAGCCTCCCCTGGCTGCATGTCCTGCTCCAAAGGGGCCACACGCCTCCGATGGAAAACCGCAGATAAACCAGGCAAACCTTTGAAGGTTTCTGCAAACCAGACAGCTAAGACTTTGTAGGTTCACTCCTCATTAGCAGGAGCTCATGGGTGACTGATATGACACAAGTAGGCTGAGCAGGAACCTCCCCTGCTCCTCAGCCTGAATTACTGCAGATGGGTTTGCCCAGAGGAGCAGCCAGAAAAGAAAATGGGTAAGTAAAAATGAAAAACATTTCTTTTTTTCACATTAGCATTTAAATATTTATGGAAATCCCCGCAGACAACGAGATGAAAAAGAAAACTCAAGGAGTAATAAATAAGTCAATGCTCCAAGGTGTGGCTGCACAGCTGAACGCGGCTGGAGGAGCTTTGAAGAGCGTGGTAACCAAAAATAATAATGGTGGTAATAAAAATATTAGAGCAAACCCCTCTGCTCTCTGCAGACCCTGAGATTAGCTCAGTATGGTGCTAATAAGGCCAAGGTTGTGGGTTTGAGCCCCATGTGGGTCATTCACTTAAGAGCTGGACTTGATGAGTCTGGTGGGTCCCTTCCAACTCAGAATATTCTGTGATTCTGTGACCACTGAGGAATCGATCACTCCTTAGCTAAAGAAAGCTCCTGTCCATGCAGTGACCTGTCTCAGGCTCTGGTGAGAGAAATGATTAAATAAAGCAGGATAATGATGGCAGAGTGTTGGCAGAGGCACTGGTGAGACGTAAGGACAGATTTCTGCCTTAAATTGTTTGCCTGAATATACAGAAGCCAATACTTTTGCTTATAGTACAGTGGCATTAGTCTTGAGTAAATATGTTCTCAATTGTCTTGAGTGAAACCCAGAGGGAAGAGTAAAGAGCTTCTCAAAGGCAGAGACATTCAGCTTGTCTTCGAGCACTAATACCAGCTCAGCACCCAACAAAACCTCAGCATGTCTTGGATCATGCGTGACAGAAGTGACCCTCGCTCTCCTTCCTTCCAGGGAGGAAGGAAACCAGGGCACTGGCTTGGGGGTTGGAACGAGATGATCTTTAAAGTCCCTTCCAACCCAAACCATTTTGTGATTCTGTGAAACCAAAGGTGGAAGGAAGGTCTGTTTTCCTCCCGAGGTCAAATTTCCTCCTGAGCTGGACACCTCTGGTGACAGGGAATTGTCAGGCTAGCCCCCCATCACCACCCAAGGAAGGACAGGCACCACCTTCCACTAGACCAGGTTGCTCCAAGCCCCATCCAACTTGGTCTTGAACACTTCTAGGGATGGGGCAGCCACAGCTTCTCTGGGCAACCTGTGCCAGGACCTCATCGCCCTCACAGGGAAGAATTTCTTCCTAAATCCCTGGGATGGGAAATACCACTCCCAGCAGTCAGGGGCTCATTCCAGCCTCTCTGCCTTCAGACTGTGAGAGCAGCACTGTTGTAGCACAGCTTGAGAGGTAGAAGCAGAGTGAGAGGGAAGAGCCTGGATTTTGGAAGTACGGGTGCCTTCTGTTCCCACCGGCTCTCAGCTGGGAAGCAATTGCTCCATGCCTCTGGAAATCAGACTTGGTGTAGCAGAGGTTCTCAAAGAAGTAAAGGGTTGGCATCTAAGATGTTTGATACAACGAGAGCAAAGCTTTGGAGAGTAAACAAATTCTGTGCCAAAAGCTGCTCTCATTTACAGCTACAAAAACCCCAAGTCATTCTGAACTGCTGAAAACATCAGCTTCACGAGCAGTCAAGGAAATGGAATCACAGAATCAGGGAATCATGGAATAGTTTGGGTTAGAAGGGACCTTAAAACTCATCTTGTTCCACCCTCCCATGTCCTGATGACCCCTAGACTTCTAGCTGTTGGGCAAACCTGGAAATATTGAATCCTCAAGAAGAAAGAATAAATACTGAGGCAGAAGCATAAAAAAGGGAATTCTCTCTCCCAAATGTTCAAAGTGTGTGTGTGTAAGGAACATTTGGAGGTGATAAAGGCTGGTGTATTAGAAACCATTCCACCTTTATATTTTTATTTCCAGAAATACCTCTTAAATGAGGGCTGGGTGGAGATGTGAGCCCAGCACACAGCTGGTCTGGCTTCTGCTCCTGCCCCAGGGATATCCAGTTAGATATCCTTCCTACAGCAGCACACAGAGCTGTGTTTGGGGTCCATCTGGCATTTTTGAGGGTGTCCTTTCACATCATTTATGGGAAGGTGGGTCCAAGCTCTGAGCTGCCCACAAAGGAAGAGGTGAGTGCTGCCATCCTGCCTCACTCACAAGCTTATCTCTGACAGAGTCCACAAGAAGATCCTCCAGGGAAGAGCCCACCCTCCATCCAGCAGGATCACCACACCAGTAACTCACATCATTTCAACACATTATAATTAAGGAATCATTCCTTTAAAAATAGAATTTTCATTAGCTGGATTTGTGCCTAGGAAAGCCACTGCAAACAAACAGAAAACCTGCAGATTAGGATGCTAATTAGATGCATTTCTATTTATAATCTGCCTTGATCAGGCTCAAGTGTTTTCTCTTTCAGGTGTCTGTGCTCCACCCACGGATATGAGCAATTTCCCTGGCAGGGAAACACCTGCTTGTCCCTGGGGACAGGCAAGTGCTGGGAAAGGCCTGTGCTGGAGGGATGGGGGTTCATCCTGACCCTTCTCCTTGGGGAGCAGCCCCAGAGGAGGGATAGCTTGTGCCTGGCCAAGGATACCTGTCCAGGGCCTTTCTTAAAAACACTACATTTCTCTGTGCTGGAAAACAGCAGGAAGCTTTTCCTCTCCCATGGAATTCGTGGAATTGTTAAAGTTGGGAAAGACCTTTAAGATCACTGAGTCCAACCGTCAACCCAGCACCACCACTGTGGTCACCACGTGCCACATCCACAAATGTTTTGAACACTTCCAGGGATGGTGACTCCACCACTATCCTGGGCAGCCTGTTCCAATGCTTTACACCCTTTCCATGAAGAAATTTTCCCAATATCCAACCTAAACTTCCCCGGCACAGCTTGAGGCCATTTCCTCTTATCCCGGCTGTTGTTCCACCCTCCTGTCAGGGAGTTGTAGAGAGTGAGAAGGTCTCCACTGAGCCTCCTTTTCTTGAGGCTGAACCCCCCCAGCTCCCTCAGTCACTGCCCGTGCTCCAGTCTTGCTGGGGGTTGGACTTGATGACCTTGAAAGGTCCTTTCCAACCCTAACTATTTTACGATTCTATGGAATCTCAAAGAGCCAGGCTGGGAATGGCAAGGATTTGCAGCTGGTGGCAGTTGTGGACTGGAGAGCTCTGTCTGAAGACGATGGACAGACGTCAAGAGGTCCCTGGAACCAATCTGAGTCACTGGGATCCTTCTCTTGACTGGGAATTCATGGCTGCAACTAGAGCATGTTCCATTTCTGGAGCAAGCTGGGAATTCAGTGCTGAGCGAGATGTTCCCAGCTAAGCCAGGGCTTGGCCTTGGTGCCTGTGTTTGTAATAATACTGGAAAAACAACCTATTTTTTTTTAATCTTTTCGCTGGATCTCCCTCTTTCACTGCAGAACATCCAGAAGGAATAAAGAGACATGAGATCCACCCTGTTCTCCCCCTAAAGCCTCCAACAAAGGTATATAGGAAGTGTTTTGGGCCATAGGATTTATTATTAATGGGATTCTGGGGTGTCTGTGACCTGTGTAAAAGGGTCCAGCAAAAATTCAGTGACAAACCAAGACTTAACAATGTGAAAAACAGCTACAAAGGTTGTGGGTTTTTTTAAATGAGGCTTAAAGAAAGAAACTTAAAAGATATGAGTCATCATTTCGAAATGTGCATCAAACAAGTTAAATAACTCTTACTTTCTTAACAACATATTAATCAAAGTGCATTGATTCTTGAATCAGATTCCACTCCCACCAAGCTCTCTATCTTTCCCATCCTGATGCATGCATTAAGAGAGTTTTATTCTGACAGATACAATATAGCAATCAATAAAATCTTATTATATGGAGCAGAGATACATGGATTTGTTACAGGATTTATGCACTACTTTCATACCCAGTGCTATTTCATGTCTCAGCCTTAACCTGTAATTGAAAATAAATCTCCCTGAATACACCAGATTCTAATTTTCTGGATGTATGGGCAAATGTGAATGAAAGTTGGCCTTCCCTTGGGGAGAAGGCTGCTCTTGGACCCATTGCTGCCTGGTGCACTTTGCTGGACTGACAGATTCCTGTGGGGAAAACATCCTGTGCAGGCAGGAAAACGTGGGAAAATGGGCAGTGCCTGGGCACAACACTCCCAAACCCTCTGTCCCCTTCCTTAAGCCTCCAGAGCCACTTGCTGCCTCCTGGGCAGGGATAATACAATGTGACAGTGCCACAGCCTGAGCTGCGCTGGCATCGCAAGGCTTGGATGGATGGACGGATAAAGGTCAGAGAGTGTGACAACCAGGCAGGCTGGTGGTTCTCTGCTTTCCTCCAGCTCTCAGGGTTTGATTTTGCTCACAGAATCATGGGATGATTTGGGTTGGAAGGGATGTTAAGCTTATCCAGTTCCAACCACCCCCGCCATGGGCAGAGACACCTTCTACTAGATCAGGTTGCTCTAAGCCCCATCCAACCTGGCCTTGGACACTTCCAGGGATGGGGCAACCACAGCTTCTCTGGGCAACCTGTGCCAGGGCCGCACCATCCTCATCCTAAAAAATTTCTTTCTTCCTTCTTTTCTTCCCTCCTTCCTGCTCAGCAGCACACACGTGTGTCTGGAGGCTGCCTCTCACCTGGCAGGGCTGGCACAGCTGGGAGGGTCCGGCAGGGACAGGAGACAGACGGCCAGAGGCATCTTTCCTTTGGGCTCGTCTCGGTCTCCGAGGGCTTGGTGCCACTTGGATGTATGACAGCAGGTGGAAACTCAGCAGTCTCCCTGGAAATGGCTGGAGGGGACTTTGATCTAAGCAGCTCTGTCAACAGCGTTAATACAATAAAAATAATCAAATTCACTCAGATGGAAATGAGAGATGGAGGCATCAGCAGACAGCAGTGCAAATCCCAGGGAATAAAGAGGGCAGAGCAACAGCACATCCCCTCTGCAACACCAGGAGTTCAGAGGCTTCTTCAAGGAACCACAATCTCAAATTCATCAAAAAGTCACTGTTTTTTCCCCCTTTTTTCCCTTTCCTTTTCTAGCTGGAGACACAAAGGGGTGGGTTTGCAGAGGAAGGGCTTCCCAGCTTCCTGCACGGTGCACACGCACCCAGAGGGAAAACAGGTCTGCAGTTGTTGCACTAAGCACCTGGTTTTCCCAAGATTTCCCCTGAAATGGAGTAGGGAGCTGCAGGAGCACATTGTGGGAGTGCTGGTGGCCAGACTCTGCATTGCTATTTTCTCCTCCTGCTCTGGAGGGAGTGACCATCCTTAACATGAGCTTGTTTTCCTGAGGAAACAGTTTAATGGGAGAAAAGGGGATTTTAATAAAGGAGCTGTCAGTCAGATAGGAAAATGACTGCTGCCATTAAGTGCTGGCTATTTTTTGTTTTGGATCCTCTACTCTCTGGAAAAAAAGTTAACTATGGTCACAAAACCAAAGGAGGGAATGAGCTCCGGTGACTCCTGGCTTTGTGTGTGTAACTGTGGGGATGGACACTCAGGCAGAGCCTCAAAATGATAATACTCAGCACACTGGGAATCCCAAGATAAGAAGGATGGGGCGCTGCTGGAGCAAGTCCAGAGGAGGCCATGGAGATGTTCTGGGGGTTGAAGAACCTCTGCTGTGGAGACAGGCTGAGAGAGCTGGGTGTCCAAACTGGAGAAGAGAAGGCGCCGGGGAGACCTTAGAGCCCCTTACAGTACCTAAAGGGGCTCCAAGAGAGCTGGAGAGGGACTTTGCACAAGGGCATGGAGAGACAGGACAAGGAGGAATGGCTTCCCACTGCCAGAGGGCAGGGTTACGTAATTCCATAATTCCATGAAATTTCAGCCGTGGGGGACTTGGCCACCACCTGCAATCACCCCATCATCTGCTTTAGGTGACCTGTAGGTCACTGGTGGGGACACACTCCAGAGTCTGGCATGAGCAGAATGCTGGTATGGATTCAGAAATGGCATTGTCAGGGTTCTGGGAGCTGGCGTTCAGCCTCACCTTTAAATCACCTCTATGACCTGGAAGTGGCAGATACGGCAGGTTACAGCCTGGCAGTGGCCAGGATTCACCTCTTTTGGATCCTGACAGTATGATCCAAAGTCACCCACGTCTGCTTAATGGGGGGAATCCCCCTTTCAGATCTGGTCGCTATGACAGGACACAACCTCTTTCATTCCCTGAGGTGGGAACCACGGGGACATTTGCCACCTCTGAGTGATCTCCAGAGGCTGCCAGTGCAGCAGGGGCGAGCAGGGAGAGAAAGGGGCAATAGGGCTCATTCACAGAACTGCCAGTTAAATGAGGCATGGAAAAAAACCAGCCCCATCGACCCGATATCCGCAAGAGAGATGGAGCAAGCGGTGATGAGGGGAATGAAAGGAAAGAAAGGCAGAGTGGGGGATGGGATAGGGAGGGGAGTTCAAGGTTCCTGTCTGAGGGAGGGAGGACATCATGGAGGTCACCTGGACAGGTAGGGCTTGGGCAAGCACCCCCTGACCCACCCTGAACCCCCCCTCCTGTCTCTGCTCCCCTCCCTTATTTCCAGCTCTGAGCTTTGCTCAGTTAGCGAAAGGGTTAAGTTTAATTTATACTGATTTCTATTTAATATCATTCTCTCCCCGTAGGAGCCGGCAGCTGTGAGCTGATTGTAGTCCCTCATTATGCAGTCTGTATCACTAATGGCCTGTGACAAAGGCATGCCATCTTCCCGGCCTTACCCCCGAGAGCCAATTAAACACACATACTCCCTTCCTGTTTGCGGCGCATTACAATGAAATTAAACTGAATTTCAAAATCATTTTCTCCTAAAGACATCTCTTTGCAATAATTAATGCACGCTATTCCTTTGCAGCTGAAATATTCATCAGGAGTGTTGACTAAAAAAATTTTTAGAGCTGATTGCCCTGCACCCCGTGCATCGGCTGATGGTGCTCCAGTCCCAGCCCGCAGTACCCGCCTGGTGTGGGGACTCGTGGTGACACTGCTGGCAGAGTGATCTCTGCTCTGGGAGAACAATTATAATAAATCACAGCTTCTTCAAGAACCGTCAATAAATAAGGTTGCACAGAAGGCATCAGAAATCCAGCCTGACTCCTAACACAATGGCACTGCTGACACACAGTAAAGGGGGGAATGAGGAGGTCAGAGCTGTGGATATCATGGAATCAGAGAATCATAAAATCACTGAGGTTGAAAAAGACCTGCAAGACCATTGAGATCAACCTGTGACTGATTCCCACCTTGTCACCCAGCCCAGAGCACTGAATGCCATGTCCAGTCGTTTTTTGGACACCTCCAGGGATGGGGACTCCACCACCTCCCTGGGCAGCCCCTTCCAATGCCTGACAACCCCTTCCAGGAAGAAATTCCTCCTGATGTCCAACCCGAACCTCCTCCATCAGAGTTTGAGGCCGTTTCCTCTTGTCCTCTCACTGGATGCCTGGGAGAAGGGACTGACCCCCCACCTTGCTACAATCTCCTGTCAGGGTTGTAGTAGCTGGTAGTTAATGATTCTATGATCCTATGACACGGTCCCCATGTATATTAAGCTAAGTCCCACCCGTTTGCAAAGTTTAATTCCCCAGAAAACATTAAGCAGTGGTATTTTATGCTTAGGAGCAAAGAACCCCAAACATCCCCCATTACTTTGCTGACTCACTTTGGCCACCACAAGCAAAGCCCCTTCCTGAGCCGAGTTTGGAAGCATATCCAGCCTGCGCTCCAGGCTGCCACCACCAATTCCCAACTCCCCCAGAAACTAGGGAACCCTGTGGGCCAAATCAGAGCTGCTGTCCCCTTTTCCCCTCTGCCAGGTGCTGTGGGATGCCACCCTGTACCTGTTCTGAACCAGCCGTCAGGTGTGAAGGCATCTGCAGTTTCTTTGGGTCTATTCCAGTATTCCCGGAAGACAGTGGGTCCTTTCACGAGCAGCTCCCCTTCTTGTCCCTCCAGACCCGGTGTCACCTAGGACAGGCACACAGTGAGCACATCTCTCCATCACCTGTCCCCCAGCACCACAGTTTGGGAAGCAGCGTGGTGGGCAAAACACAGGACCCACATCACATGCTCCTCCAGCCTTTACCAACCTCCACCACACCCTGCCCAGTCTGCAGGACCTCTTTCCTCAGGTGAAAGGGCTCAACCAGGTGCTTTTGATATTCCAAAGCACTCAAAAGAGACACCTGTGTCATATGAAAACAAGGACTGCTAACCTGGTAGTGCAGTCCAGGTAGGGCAATGCCTTCCAGCTGCTGGGAAGGAGCCTTCACATGCAAATATGAAGGAAATAACCTTGGGAAAGGGATGGTCCTTTTTGACCCCTTAAACACTTCTAGGGATGGGGCAACCACAGCTGCTCTGGACAACCTGTGCCAGGGCCTCACCACCTTCTCAGGGAAGAATTCCTTCCCAATGTCACATCTAACCCTGCCCTCTGGCAGTGGGAAGACATTCCCCCTTGTCTTGTCCCTCTCCAGCTCTCTTGGAACCCCTTTAGGCATTGGAAGGGGCTCTGGAGCCTTCTCTTCCCCAAGTTGAACAAACCCAGCTCTCGTGCTCCCATGACATGCTCTCATGGCTGTGCCACCCTGCTCCCTGCTCTGTTGACAGACAAAAACCTTCACTTTCCAAACTGTCAATCTAACAGTTATTTTTTTCCTGAGGAGGTGGCAGGAAACACCATTTGTGCCTGCAGACACACAGCTCTTTTTAGGTTCACTGGAAGGCAACGGTTGTAGTCACAACCTGGTCCCCTGCAAACCTGCCCAGGCAGGCTTTCTATGGCAACAAAACAAACATCCTGCTGTTATGGAAACTGGGGAACTGCAGGAAGGTCACACACTCGCCTGCCGTGGCACCGTGTCTCATCTCCTGCACGTATATCACTTGGCAATTAGAAGGATGCAACAGGCCAAGGGATTGGGAACTGGATGGGTACAAATGTCAGAGTACTTGTGGGACCATGTTAAACTCAAACTTTCGGCAGGGGAGATCATGGAATCATGGAATGGTTTGGGTGGGAAGGGACCTTAAAGCTCATCCAGTTCCACCCCCTGCCAGGGGCAGGGACACCTTCCACTAGACCAGGTTGCTCCAAGCCCTGTCTAACCTGGCCTGGAACACTTCCAGGGATGGGGCAGCCAGAGTTTCCTTGGGCAACCTGTGCCAGCACCTTATTACCCTCACAGGGAATGATTTCTTCCCAATACCCCAACGTAAACTCACTCTCTGTCAGTTTAAAGCCATTACCACAGTGTGCAAAGGCACTCATGGGATGGAAGGCACTGTGGGATGTGCTTGCTCCATATGTCTGTGGAGAACAGCTCAGTAACGGGAATTCCCTGCCACTTCCCGAGCCACTTTGCCTTGAGCTGCAGCAACACGGACAAGATACATCTGGGACGCTGAAAATCAACAGTGCCAGAAACAGGGCCACGAGAGAAACAGTAATAGCAGCACTGGAGCATCAGGCAGTCCCAGGGCAGGGCAGGATCTCTGGCTCTCTGCAGCCTTTGATGGAAACAAAGCCTCCCTAACGGAAAATGCTCAGAAAACTGCTTTTTAAGGCATAACATTTAAGTAATTTCTTCCTGATGTCTTGTCCTGGAGGATGGGGTGACATGAGGATCTCTGCACACACAACTCGGGCTCCCAGAGCCCTGGCTGGGCATCAACTCCCTCCCTGGAAGATGCTGCAGGAGAGAAAGGTTGTTAATATTTCAATGAGGAATTGAGTGACAGCAAGGTGAGGGTGGTGCTGGGTGAGTTCTCCCCAGGGGTTCTGAAAAAGGGAGCCTAAAGTCCAGACTCTCCATGAGAAGGACAGCACAGAAAAATCTGAGGGTCCAGGAGAGCCCAGGAGCAAAATCTGCACTTGCAGCAGCAAAAGGGACAAAGGGGCATAGAGGGCACAAAGGGCACAAGAGGCATGAAGCTTCCATGGGCAAGTGTGGCAAGGCCATGGTGGGTGATGCAGAGGGACCAGTAAGGTTGCTTTCAAGGCTAGTAGAGCCTGTATGGAATTTTATGATGCAGCTCTGTCTTCTCACTCTTTTTCCTGCTGGTCCAGCATCGCAAAACAAGCACTTCCCTGAGCAGCATCCTAGTTTTTGGGCCGCTTCCAACTCCCCCAAAAGCGCCAGGGAGAGGGTGACAGAGGTAAGAACCTGCGACCGGCTCCCTGAGCTTCACCTACAGATCCTGACATGCTTTGGCTTGTCAGTGCTGAACACAAGAACAGGTGGAAATCTGGCTGCTACAAAGCCTTTCAGCCCCATCCTACCCAGGCACCACACGGTGCTGGATACCCGGATACCTGCGCAGCTGAGCTGCCCCAGGGACCAATCCTGCCCCATGTTTACCTGCACTCTGCGATGTCTGCTATGAATCAAGCCTTGAACCAGCTCCAAATTTCTTGTCATATCAACTCAAATTTTGGCAGTGGCTCAACCCACATCTTATCTCGAGCAGAGCCCCTTGGCAGCAGGCACCTCCCTGTTGTGTAATTTAATGATGTTATGGCTGGCTTGCAAACAGTAAAACAGAAAGGCCGTGACGTTATCTTAATAGGATTTTGCTTGCTGAACTTGGAATGTCACTGGCACCGCTCCCCAGCGTGGCAGAGGGGATGCGAACCAGCTCACAAACAGTGTAAATTAAAATTCAAGGTTCAAGGCATTTATCTCCTACAACCCCTTGTGTCTGATCCCTGCTAAAGCCCCACTGGCTGGGTCTGGGAGCAGGGTTGGAAACACACGGCTGGGGTGGTTGTTTCCTTTCTCCCTCAAATCTCAGCGGCTCCCAGTGTTGAGGCACCAGTTCAATGGCACAAGCAGCTGCTGGAAGCATCAGATTTCTGATTGCACAGATCTCCCCCTCTCCCAGTGCCGTATTTTAATGCAATCGAGCAACTTTAACATCCAGGCACAGCGTGGCCCTAGAGGTTGTTGTCTGAGAGCTTCCTGCTTTAAACCCAGCCAGAGAGTCGAGCCGGCCCAGCCGGCACACAAGATAAGATTCCATTTTCCACGCATGAAAATAAAAGGTTGTAATAAATCCTTTGAAGGACTAAATCTGGGTGATTATAAAATGCATATTTTCCCCATTCCCATTTTACCTCTTTATTAGGAGGGTGGTTTGTAAAGAACTGGGAATCCCCGCTTGGCAAACGGCCCTGGGATTTGTTCAAAGTGCCCATTTGTTTTCTTGCGGTCTCTGCCCCACATTCCTCCGGGAACTGCGGGAGAGGAGCTTGTAATGGACTTTAATGGAATTAGGGGCTTTTATGGAGGGAGGCTCAGAGTGGCGTGTCCTTCTCTGGGAAGCAGGGGAGGCACGGCAGATTCCTAAGCAGAAACATGTGGGAGACACAGAGAGAAAGCTGGAAGGTGAAGTTTGTTGGGAAGGTAAGAACATGTTATTGGGCTGACAACTGGGAGGAAGACAAACAGGCTTTTAGGAAAAATACCAAATATCTTCAGGTTGCAAACAGCAGGTTTCATGGGGCACATATAACTTCTACCAGATGCTTCCTTCCCCCTGTCCCTCCAAATAATCACATTATCATGGAATGGGTTGGGTTGGAAGAGACCTTAAAGTTATTCTAGCTCCAGCTCCCCTGCCTTGGGCAGGAGCACCTTCTACTGGATCAGATTGCTCCAAGCCCCGTCCAACATGGCCTTGGACACCCCCAACGATGGGGCAGCCACAGTTTCTCTGGGCAACCTGTGCCAGGGCCTTACCATGCTGATAGGGTAGAATTTCTTCCCCAAATCCCATCTAACTCTGCCCTCTGGCAGTGGGAAGCCAATCCCCCAGGTCCTTGTCCAAAGTCCCTCTCAAGATCTCTTGGAGCTCTCTAGGCACTGGAAGGTGCTCTGAGATCTCCCCAGAGCCCTCTCTTCTCCTGGTGAACATCCCCAGCTCTCCCACCCTGTTTCCAGAGCAGAGGGGCTCCAGCCCTTGGAGCATCTCCATGGCCTCCTCTGGACTTGCTCCAGCAGCCACATGTCCTTCTGATGTTGGACCCTAGAGCTGGAAGCAGCACTGCAGGTGGGGTCTCACCTGAGCAGGGCAGAGGGGCAGAATCCCCCCCTCATCTTCTGCCCATGCTGTGGAATCAGCTCAGAGCATGCAGGGGGGGATGTTTCTGGGTCCCACCACACACTGATGGCTCACGTTGAGCTTCTCTTCCACCATCACCCCCAAATCCTTCTCCCCAGGGCTGCTCTCAATCCATTCCTCACCCAGCCTGTGTCTGTGCTGGGGTTTGCCCTGATCCACATGCAGGACCCTGCACTTGGCCTTATTGAACTTGTTTCCTGGGTGAGCACCAAAGGCTGTGGATCAGAGCATCATCTCTCAGGAGGGACCTTAAAAGGGACTTTGTGATTCCATGAAGGAAAAGCATTTAAACTTGGGAGGAAGGAAACGTCTCTGCAGCCCTGCCTCCTCTGCCACAGCCCGAATGCACTGCTCAGCTTGGAATTGCTTGGCATTTTTCCCCACCTTGTAAATAAATGATTACTGTGATCAAAATAATTAAGCAACTGAGCCCTTAAGTGACTAATAGAGACAATAATTTATATGTGTGAGGTTTATGGAAATGATGGAGTCCTTTTAGCAGTTCTCCCAGAGAAGTAACTTTTTTCTGGTGTTTGTTGGGTTTTTTTTAACATACCAGAGCACAGAAAATGATATAACAAAGTCTGAAGGACTGACCCAGCTCCCTTCTGTACTCCAGGGCTGGGCTGCAGAGCATGGATGCTCTACCATGCTCCCAACCTACCACTGCTGGAGTTTACTTGCCACCAACACCTCCAGACACACCCCTGTCTCTGAAGAGACCCCTCACTCACCCCTTCAAGACTTTGGTGGCCCAGAGCCTTGTCCCCCCTCTTGTCAGGGAACTGAAGAGAGTGAGAAGGGTCCTCCCTGAGCCTCCTTTTCTCCAGGGAAAACACAGCATCCAACAGTTCAGCCCCCACTGACCTGGAGAGAGCAGGGTAGCTCCAGGCTTTGCCCAGACTCCACTTTTCCACATCAGGGGATCACGCCACATCCAGAACTGGCATGGTGGGTACTGAGGGAGGTAAGGACATGCCCACCTGCCTCCTAAAAGGAAGCTGGAGACCAATAACCCACTTGACAGTGCCTTTTAATCACTGTCTCCCTGGGCCATATTGGAATGGATGTCCTAGGGCTGTAAGGTTTGCTAGAGCATTACCAAACTCCCAGGCAATCTGAACTCTCCTGCACATTCCTAATTAAAAATTCCCTGCTAAGTTGCATGTTTTTGTCATGGCATTATCGTTCCTCGGAGCTTCATGTCCTGCAGCATCCTGCACAAGCCTAGCAGGAGGTAATTTAGACACAGAACAATTTTCCTCCTGCTGGAAAAAGGCAGATTTCTGCTCCTTGGGGACACAGCACAGAGAGAGTAAGGAAAAAATAAACCCCCAACCTAAAAACCCCAAGCCCAGGCTGTAATCTATGAGGCCACATTTCACATCTGTTTTTGCAATGTTAACTTTTATAAAAGGGCTGGGAATAACACAATCCATTTACTTTTCATTTTGAAGGGTTATAAATTTAAAAGCAAGGCTGGTGCACAGTGGAGCTGGAACACTGAAACTTATTTTCAAACAACCCAACCCTTTACTTACAGCACATGTTGCTCCACTGAAAACAAAAGTGATTGTCTATATTTTTAGGCAATGCTGATTTTTGAAAGTTACAGAACTGATTAACTCCAGATGATCCCAAAAGCACCACAGAAAACAACCCAAGTTTGGGAAAGGTCAGTCCTCCCCACAGTTGTTTCATAGACATAAAACCTCTTATCTATATTAACACCATAAATTAAGCATGTAACACTATTCCAGAGATGCCAACAGCTCTCCCTGCTGCTGTTCTCATCCCTCTTGTTTGCAGGCTTCACCAGATAATAAACGAGGTGAGATGTCAGCACATGTTCCCCCTCCCTCCATCTTCCTCGTTAGGGGAAGGCTCCCAATATGCCCTCATGATGCCCATGCTGACTCTGTGCTCGGGGCAGGCAGAGGACCAGGGAATGATTTAATTAGTGGTCCCCCACTTTGTTTTGGTTTCCATCAGCCTCCCTCAAAAGTGGAGGTTGTGAGGCTGTGATGAGCTGAGACTGCCCCAGAACCTCTAATTGCTCCTCATGCTGAGCCACCCCAGTGGCTGGTGTCTCCTTCCCTTGTCTGGAAGAACTCCAGGAAAGTTCTGGAAGACTGCCCCTCTTTCTTCAGCCTCTCCTTCACCACCCCCCCCACCACATCCAGGGCTCTCTCACAAACATCCCAAGTCTTTCCTCAGCTACAAAGAGGAATGGTCTAGTGGAAGGTGTCCCTGCCAACGGCACTGGGTGGAACAAGATGAGCTTTAAGGTCCTCCCAGCCCAAAAGATTCTGGAATTCTGTGTAAGCACAGAACAATAATAAAGAGATTAATAAAAATTCTGAGGGTGCTGTGACAAAAGCGAGTTCAACACAAGAAACACTTGTGAAAAGAGTTGACATATGGATTCAACTTCAATGTGCAAGGAAATATTCTCCTGGGATGGAGGCTGTCCCTGTGAGGAGAAGAGTTTTCAGCTGAGAAACAAGGGGACATGATGCTAAAGTAACCTCTGCCTCCACTTTTACTACCAGGAAGAAATAAAATAGAGCTATGGCCACATATTAAGCCAAAATAATCAGAGGGCAGACAGAAAGAGGAAGGAGATATAAATACATCTGAGAATGGAATTACCAACCGAGTTGACCAAGGAACTGGATGTGATCAATGAGAAGCAGCTACAATGTCTATACAGTACAAAAGCAGCCTGGGCAATCAAGTGGAGAAACTTGAATTACTCAGGCAGGACACAAAACAGGCTCCTGAGGAGATGAGAGGAATATGGGGAAACAAAAATGATAACTGGAACATACACAAGTGCAGTGTCCAGCACTGCAAGGGCTCTGGAAGGAGGTTTTGGAAGAAGCAGAGGCAAATGGAAAATGGGAAAAAATGCAGCATGTATTTACCAAAGGTGGATTGTGCCAGAAATCCTGAGGGCTGGAGTTGCAGATAGAAGAAAATCAGCAGATCTAATCCAGGCTGCCTTCAACAACGCATTCCCCACACTACCCGAGCATGGGGTATGCCTGAGGGCAAGCAGGGGAGGTGGAACTGGGATGCTGGAGGTAAAGTCCATCATCGAGGTACCAGAACATGAGGATGGGATGCAGCAGGGACAAGAAAACAGGTGAAAAACTGGAGGAGAGATGTTATGGAAGTGTAGGAGCACTGAGGTCAAAGAATGAACTGGTTTAGGCTGAAGCCTGATGGGGACAGGAAAGGAAAAAAAAAGCAGGTGTTCCTTTTGTTGTTCCTCTGGGAACAACAGCCAGACAGGATTCCCTGGGCCAGGCAGTCACATCCCCATGAATATGTCGATCCCTGCCCATTTTCAGGAATGCCAGGTACGGCTCGCATGTGCCTGTCTCCATCCTCAGGAGCTACACGCAGGAAAAGAGCCTCGTACAGTCGCACCAGCTGTTTCAGAGTACCTGGATGGATGATGAGAAATCCCACAGGGAAACATGTACAACAGCAGCTCCACATGGGACCTGCCCCAGAGACGTGCCAAGTACCCAAATCCACACCACCCACAGGCAGCAGCCATGGGGTGCCCAGTCCTTGGAGGAAGCCTCCAAGATAACTCTGGCAGCTCAGTGGTGACCGAGCACCTCCCCATGGTTCTCCAGAGATCTGGGATGAACACGAGCGAGGTGGAGCCGCTCCTGGTCTGCTCCACAGGGACATCAATGCCAAGACCTCCAGTCACAACCACCGTGAAAGTGCCAGCTGCCCCCCTGCGCCCGCAGCCCCGCCGAGGCACAGGCAACCAGCAGCAAGCTGGGAGCAGATGGCAGAGACACAGGGGGCACGGGAGGAGGGGCCCGGGAATGCTGGTGGCTTTCGGGAGCGATGGCCACAGCCGAGCCATTCCCGTCCAGGACGACAGCTTGCATATGGATAAACAACGAGATAATTACAACCTTTGGCGGGGGTGGGGGGGGGGAGCAAAGCCCATGGCACAGCATCCTCCTGCTGCCAGCTCCTGCAACCCGTCCGTCCCCACAGCTCCCTTCGCAGCCTGGTCAGGAGGAAATCACTCTCCATAAAAGCTCTGGCTACAGCCCTGTTGGATACAGCTGTGAAACCATTTATCTATTGAGAGACCCCCATTGTCAGGGGCTGGGGGTTGGCTTTCGTGCGAGCGAGCAATTTGGAAGAGATAAAAAAAAAAAAAAAAAAAAAAAGAAATAAATCCAACAAAAATGACAACCCAAAAAAATCCAACAAACAAACAAGTAAAGAAGGAGAGAGACAATACCCGACAGCTTGCAGGGTTTCCAGGCCTCTGCCAGCTGGGAAGCTGAGCGTATGAAATATGCATTGCACTGAACAAAGCAAACTCAAACGTTCAGCGCTGGAGAGCTGTAACCCTTTCCTGGGCACTGGAGCCATGGGAAGAGCTCCAAAAAATAAGGGGGAAAAAAAACAGGGGAAAAAACATTCAGGGCTGTGGGTAAAGATTATTGAGCCTAAACAGTCCGACAGACTCAACAGGGAGCTGCTTAGGGCAGGTGAAAAGTTTAGGAGCTGCTTTGGATACAAGTGGCTCCAGGAGCAAGATCTGTGATGACTCAAAGCAGTCAGAGTTGCTGTTCCTGACATCTGCTTCCACACCTCTGCTCCCCAGGGATGTGTTAGAGGAGAAGCACTTCTCCCAGCACTCCCAGGACAGCATCTCTCCGGGGAATCAGGCTCTGTGTCCCCACACTCCTGCACAGGGAGGAGGTAGGGACGCTGTCAGGGCAGGCACTGTGACTCCAATGGGACTGTAACCTCCTGCCCATGCTGTCCTGTCACAGGTGTCCCTAGTGAGGGGATCTCATCCAGCTGGAGCACCTTGGTTTGGTGCTGGCAGCCTCAGGCTGGGCACAGCCGACGGCCTGATCCATGTGGCTCCATGTGTAGCTCGCAGCCCAAGGTGCAGAAACACCCAGCTGAAAACCTGAACTGGGATGCAACGGAGCACAGGGCTCATGAGATGTGAGGAGACTGAAGCGCTGGAGCACGTGAGTGAAAGGAATCCAGCACTGTAATCAAGGCATGGGAGAAAATGAAGGGAAGAACAGAGATCCAGCAAACTTTCAGCTAAGTAGATTATTGATCTTCAGGGTGTGCCAGGAACCAGCTTTGCAAATTACAGCAGTCCCCTGCTGCCTGCTCAGGCAGTTCCCGGATGGCAAAGCAGAAACACTCCCCACCTCCCTGCTCCTGCCACCCACACTCCTTCCCCCAGCACCACCGCACTCCTGTTTGGATCTCACGTGTCCAAAGGGTGATGGCGTGAAAGGAAAGGGCTCAACGCCCCAGTCTAATGGGAGAGACTGTGTTAGTGGGGAACAAACAGCTCGAAGAGAGTCTGCTGTCGCAGGAGCAGAAGGCAGGAACCCGAGCCCAACACAAGCGGGGAAGGCGGTGACCTCGTGAGGCTCCACAAACAATTCCCTTGGCAAAGGCAAGCATGCTCTGCTCACAGTCAGGAGGGTCTGCATGGCACAGCCGAGGTGTGAATGCCTCACAGATTGCCCTGACAATGTGCCTCACCCCCCGTACAGAGATCACCTGATCACAGGAGCCCGGTGGGAAGAGATGGCACGGACCCAGCTCCTACCGGGGTGCTCAACATCCCACTGGATCAGCCCCACGGTGTTCGCCCTCACAGAATACGCTGAGTTGGAAGGGACTCACATGGATCACTGAGTCCAACTCCTGCCCGTGTGCAGGACATCCCAACAATCTCACCCTATATGCGTGAGAGCGTTGTCCAAATACTTCTTGAGCTCAGACAAGTTTGGTGCTGTGACCACTGCCCTGCGGAGCCTGCTCAGTGCCCGACCACCCTCTGGGGTAATATCCAACCTCCGCTGACTCATCTCCAGCCATTTCCAACTGTCACCAGTTCCACCACTAGCCCTCCCTCCAGGACTTCTCTGCCCTTGTCAGGTCTACAACACAGATCTTCCAGCCTTCAATCAACACTCCGTAAGGCTCAGAGCCCTCCTGCAAGGGAGTGAGGAAGGATTTGTTCATCCTTCTCATAATATGCAAGGAAAAGGCCACAGGGTTATCCAGTGGCACAGGCAGGGTGACACAAACTGGATCTTCCCATCACAGGGACTTCCCCTCTGCTGTGGAGGAGCTGATTTAAACAAAGCCAGGCCTTTGACTGGTGGAGCGTGATGAGCACTCGGACTGTCAGATTCTCCTTGTTTTAAATAAATTCCACTGACGTATTCTCTGCTGACATGAATTATTAACCAAGCATGATGCACACACAGTGCCCAGCAGCAGCATCTCGGGGCAGGGACAGGCAGCAGGTGAGGCTCTACCCGGGACCTCAGGTGTGAGGCAGTGGAATTACAGCATCCCTGGGAGCAGAGGGGTGTCACCACCTGCCTGCCTGCCTGCCTGGCCACACCACGGAAAGTCACAGTGCATGCCCAGGGCATATAAAACTCAAACTCCTGGCATCTCCATGCATCCGCCTGTGCCAAGACACGCTGGGAGCAGTGACTGTTTTTTCCACCTTGTGACAATCCCAGGAACAGAGGCAGCTGGCTCTCCTCCTGGAAATGTTGTGGATGTCCTGGAGGTACCCAGCCAGCCACTGTCTCCTAGGGTGGCCTGAAACAGATGGGACCATTTTTCTCCCTTCAGCCTGAAGAAACTCCCAGTTAAGCTGGGACAAGGGGAATGGTGGGTGAGATGGGGACAGCTTTTCAGAGAGGAACCAACCTACCAGACAACACCCAGAGGCAAACTGCCACCTTCCCATACCCTCCCTTGCTGATGACTTGAGAATTCACCAGAATGTTCAAAAGATCCCCAATGGAGACCCTGACGGAAAGCAAACCATCAGCAAGGGGCGGGGAGCCAACACCAGAGCTGGTGGGAGCTCCTGGGACTAGTGTAAGACATGGGTATGGACTTCAGACAACTACAGTGGGGGGTGTAGGGTGTATGTGAGAAATGGCTGGGATAAAAGGGCAATTCCTCTGTCCCAAAAATAAACTCCAGCAGCCTGAAGACAGGGAAAAGAGAAGAGTTATGCAAATCTCAGCTCTCTGAAGGCCTGAGGGGGTGGTGGGCTTCCAGCATCAGACACAGATCAGCTGGGTTCCCCTTCTCTGGTCACTCAATGCAATGAGAAGGAAAGGGGAAGGAGTACTGAGCAGAAAAATAACATTCCATTTTTTTTCCTCTCATAATTCAGTAGAGCAACATCCACATTTCATCCTGGAAGTAGCTGCACTTTGGGTATTCTCGTGTCTGAGACCTAATTTGTAAAGAGCCCAGAGATCCCCTGGGGACAAAAAGCATTATAGGATCATTATTAAAAGGGACACATTATATTTCATGTCTCAGTTCCACACAAGTGGAAAAAAAAAGGCCAAGAGCTAACTCTGGGATGAGGGGACAAACCTGTGAAACATAACATCCATCCAGGGAAGTGACAAAAACTGGATGTGGTGAGTCTCCTGCTTTGCCCACTGCTCAGCCACACCACAGCAGTGACACCGAGGAAAGAGTAGAAAATGTGGTTTTTTTTAAAAAAAGCCATGATCCCCGGCCAGAGTGGCTCCTCTCATCCCTCCCTCGGGCTAGTTTTACATGTCTGGGGTGGGACCCAGCACTCGTATGGAATTGGAACACAACCCACCCCAACCCGAGCACAACACACCCACAGGACTGCCTGTGGTCCTGCTGGTTCCTCCACTTGCCAGCACAGAGAATTTAGAGAATAAAAGGTTTTTTGAGCCTTTCACCAGTGCTTACTCCAGCAGTGTCTCTGTACACCCTGCACAGGCTGGGAGCTCCTTTCAAACCCTCGACATGTAGGTGGCTGGATGAGAAGCAATTTTCCCAGAGGAATGAGTGAAGCCACATATTTCAGGTTGAATCTCACGCCTGCCTGTCTCCCACCCACACAGCCACACGGCTGTAATTTCTCTCACACACACATTTATCTGCTCAGCCAAGCCTGGACATCACCTGGGGATTGATCTGACAGAGCGACACGACCTGCACCCACAATGAGGGAATGTGGGAGGAATGGAGACCCTGTTCAGCTATTTCTGTGGGAAGAGAAAGGGCTGAGGCAGCAGGACAGCCTGGACCAGCCCTGGGCTGGGCTGCTTCTGCAGTCAGATGTCTGGGATGGGCGCAGATCATTCCCCATCACCGGATATCCAACTTGTGATACCAGAACTGCAGATGCAGACATCATGTGTCAGTCAGAGCTCAGCACAGAGCTGGATTTTCATGGAAACCTGATGGGTTTCCCCCAGTGCTGTTTCAAAATGAAAGCAACCCCCAAGGCCACCAGTCCTGCCATTCCAATCACAGAATCGCAGAATAGTTTGGATTGGGAGGGACCTTAAAGCTCATCTCACTCCACAGGCTGGGACATCCCACTAGACCAGGTCTTCACACTGAAAGAGACTAGATTTAGATGGAATACTGGGGAGAAATTCTTCCCTGGGGGGGTGGTGAGGGACAGGATCAGGCTGCCCAGAGAAGCTGTGGCTGCCCTATCCTTGGAAGTGTTCAAGGTCAGGTTGGATGGGGCTTGGAGCAGCCTGGTCTAGTGGAAGGTGTCCCTGCCCATGACAGGGTGGGCAGGGTGGAACCAGATGACCTTGAAAGGTCCCTCCCAACCCAAACCATTCCATGATTCTATGACTCAGTGCACAGCACTTGTGCAGTTCATAAAGTACCATGGCTACAGTAACCCAAAAAAAGAATACAAAACCCTTTAAACAGCATAATTGACTTCCCGGGAATTACAGCAGTGGAAGCCTCAGTCCTTGAGCTTTCATAGGGCTGGGAAGGAGAGAACTTTCACCTTTTCAAAGTGAAGCAAACAGGGCTGAGTACTACCTGTGTGCTGTTCTCATCCCCCTGAGCATGGATGGTGTAGGAACGAGCCCCATTCTTCAAGGTCTCGGTGGCAATGCGCACTTCCACCCCTGGGAGCGGGGTGCCCACGGAACCTACAGAGGGAAACAAGGTGGGAACAGTGGACAGCCTCTGGGAAATCACAAAATCAAGGATGCAAAAGAGCAGCTGCTCGTCTATCAATGGCATCTGCAGACTGTGCTGGCACTAAAGAACTTCCTAGCAGGGGGTTACCCTTCAGGAAGGCTTCGATCACGTCGTGTGTCTGCATGCAAATGTCACGACGGTGCAGTATGCTGTTGTTTGCTGATCAGGCAGTGCTGGAAATGCCTCAGAAAACAAATGTGTCTCCAGCCCTGAACAGTCTCTCTTGGCCAGTCTTTGAAGACTTCAGCACAGCTTCGTAGCTCAGTAATGAAGCTGTTTCTCTTTTTTTTTTTTTAAAAGCACCATGAAACCTACACAAAGCTGTGAAAAGAAAGAGCACAGTGATTACTACAGTGGCTCCTCTACAGTCTGAACCTGACAGGGGAGGCAAAGGCTTAACAGTGTGAGAATTGCAAGGGATTATCTCAGTTTTAGGAGACATCAATACACTGTATAGAAAACATCACAGGAGAAAAGCAAGGATCAAAACCACATCGTTCGTCCACAGGTTTCAATTTTCAAAGCCAGGGAAGCTGACACAATGTCAGCTATTGAGCTCCAAGGCGGTTCTGTGACCAACCTGAAGCATTCCCATCCCCTGGTTTAGTGCTTGCTCTTCCTGGGGAGCACCTGAAAGCTCAGCAGAAAGGGCAGCTTTGTTCCTGTGACCTGTCTGATGGGCTCAGCAGCAACCAGGACCCATGGGCATCTGCTGGTTCAGCAGGGCTCGCTTGGCATCTCAGCGGTATGAAACAGTTCTTGTGGCAAATTGAGGCCTGTGACCTTCATCCCCTGTGAGCAGGGAGAAGGACAACAGCTCAAAGCAACCTCTGGCTCACAACGACTGGACAGGTCTGAGCTTCAATTAGAGAAGGACTTTTCACAAGGGCATGGAGTGACAGGAAAAGGGGGAATGGCCTTAAGCTGAAGTAGGGCAGGGTTAGAGGGAATATTGTGAAGAAATTCTACACTGTCAGGGTGGTGAGGCCCCAGCACAGGTTGCCCAGAGAAGCTGTGGCTGCCCCATCGCTGGAACTGTTTAAGGCCAGGTTGGACAGGACTTGGAGCAACCTGGTATAGTGGAAGGTGTCCCTGCCCATGGCAGGGGGTGGAACTGGGTGAGCTTTAAGGTTCCTTCAAACCCAAACCATTCTGGGATTCTATGAATCTATAAACTGATAAGTGTGCTTTTTATTTGAAGAGATGATAAATTTTTCCCCCTGAACAGCCTCCAGTTGGTGCTTTCCACGTCTGCCAGGATCAGCTTCACCTTGGGAAGTCCCTACAGCAGGATGTGCAGGACCTGGAGCTCAGTGCTGTCTTCCCCTTGTCACCTTTATTTCAGGCATTTGGGTTCAAGTGACACTTTCCCTATCCTGGTCTCATTCTCCTCTTCAAGCCCTGGAGATCTGCTATCCGTGACATCATGATTTTGTTTGCTACACTGGTCAGTTGCCATGGAAATAGATATGTCGTCGTACCCCAGATTTATGGCATCCCTGCAGGATGAGCCAAGAGCAGATGGGCTATGAGGGAGTGAGATTTTATTGCAGTGAAACTACCCGAACAATTAGCAAATCTGGCAAGAAATAAACAGAAAGCGACGTGGCAGCTCTGTGATCCGTGTCTGCTCTGCTCGGAATTGCCTCCGGCATTCAGGTCAGCCAGCACACAGCCAGGTCCTTCCTTCTCTCACCACCAGCATTGCGTGGGCTGCTCCCATCTCCTGGCCAGACACTACCAAAAGCCTGAGACAGAGGGTTGCAGCAGGGTGAAGAGGGAGCCATGAGCCAGAAGTGCCCTGAGGTGCCATGTCGAGGTATTTATGGAATCAGAGAATCACAGAATATTTGAGTTGGAAGGGGTCCACAAGGATCATCAAGTCCAACTCCTGGTTCTGCACAGGCCAGCCCCAAAAATCACACCATATGTATTTTAAACCTGCTACGAGAGACTCCAAGAGGCCTCAAAGCAGACAACAAGTCATGGAAAACACGATCAGTGTTGTGTGGAAGCTTGTTGAAGCCGCCTTCTAGACTTCTATGGGAACAATTTCTCCAGGGTGAAAAATGCCTTGGGTGAACAGACTTCTACCTGCTCGCAAAACGTGGCACCTGACAGTGAGCAGACACCACAAAGTCAGTCCTGGAAAGCTCAAGGAGGGAGCATAAACCAGAGAAGGAAGTGCCATGGGCTCTCACAGACTTGGAATTTTTCAAATCAAGATCAGCTGGACACCTTCCTTGGAAGATCCTTCTTCCCTGGATGCAAGCTGCTGACCTCAGCATAGAAATGTCATGGATCACAGGCAGCAGGACTCAAGGATTAGTGCCTGCTTTTAGTCTCAGTCTTTGAGAAGGAAACAACAAAGCTCAGCACAGTGCTGGCAAATCTAAGCCACGGAGAAGTGACGTGTTCCCCACACAGTGTTTCAGATCACAGTTACAAATACAGCTTTACCAATTTGTTTCCTACTTGGCTAAAGCAAAAATCTACATGTAAAACAAGTCCCTGGTGGAGAGCTGCTTCCTTATATTGGGTCTGGAAAAGGTTTTCTGGTATTTAGGAAAAATGACATACTTGGAATTCAACATCTGTAAAGGCTGAAAACCTCATATCATTGATTAGAACTACACAAACCTGACAGTACTAATAACATTTGTGCGAAAACAATGACTAGAGCTTCCCAGGCCCACCCACCACATCAAAACACACACTGTGCCAACTCCAATGGGTCAGGAGAAGGTCGGGCCCATTCCCAAAGGAACAGCACCGGATGTCCTGGCTTCAGCGAGACCACAATCAGGGGTGATCAGCAGGGTGTCAACACTTAGCACTGGCTTCCTTTTGTCCCCAGACATAATCCTGAGTGGAAACTGGGGAGAAATCCCTGCTCCTTCCCCTCTTGCTCCCTCCAGCTCTCTCCAATTTGCAGACTCCTGACTGTTAGGAGGTGCTGGCACCATGCCCACGGTGTCGGCGCAGGCAGCACCAGCCGGGCTGCAGGCAGGAAGGAGTGACACTATTATTCTTTCACCGGTTCTCCTCTGTTTAAAAAAGTTGTCAGCTCTTCCCAGATAAATTTAATTGGCCCCGTGGTCTGTGTCCTTCGGTATCTGGGTACCTCGGTGCTGTTATGTGCCGAGGTGTCCTGGGAGAATTGAAACAGGCCAACGATAAGGCACTCAACGATCTCACTGTCAACAATACACGGAGTCCCCGCTGTAGGAGCTATTAGCTGCCTCTGATCTAAACCTCCAATTAAAGTGGTGATTAGGCCCAGTGAGGCATTCTCCGGCCATGAATTATTCATCTCCCTTCACAGTAACAGCACCAGGGGGGATTAGAATGAGAGCTGGTGAAAACAGAGGCATTTTAAGCAGGGTTTTAACCATATACAAGCAAACATTTATCTTTCAAATCTTTCATCTTTGTTTCTTCTGAAAATTAAAGCCCTCACATTCTCCTCCATGCTCCTTCAGACCTGTGCTGTGGGTGGAGAGAAGTGCCATGCTGCTGGTGACACCAATGGGGACAAGGGCAGGATGAGCAGGGTCTGAGGACTTGACCCTTCACCAGCCACACCAAGCAGGTGGAAGTGGGCAAGGGAAGCCCCAGGATCTCTCTTCAGAGGCTCAAGAATCAAAGAATGGTTTGGGCTGGAAGGGACCTTAAAGATCATCTGATTCCAACCCCTGCCATGGGCAGGGACATCTTCCACTAGACCAGGTTGCTCCAAGCCCTGTCCAACCTGGCCTTGAACAGTTCCAGGGGGTGGGCAGCCACAGCTTCTCTGGGCAACTTGTTCCAGGGCCTAAACACCCTCACAGGGAAGAAATTTTTCCCAATATCTAATCTAAACCTACTCTCTTTCAGTTTGAAGCCATTCCTCCTAGTCCTGTCACTCCAGAGCCTTCTAAATAGTCTCTCTCCATGTTCCTTGCATGCTCCCTTCAGGCACTGGAAGGCCGCAATTAGGTCATGCCAAAGCTTCTGTTCTCCAGGCTGAACAATCCCAATTCTCTCAGCCTTTCCTCATAGGAGAGGTGCACCATCCCTCTAATTATCTTGGTGGCCTCCTCTGGATTCTCTCCAGCAGGTCAAAGCAGTAGAGAAGGGCATGTGCTGCTTCCACTCCAGGAGAAATTCTCTGGCAAATGTCCCCTGTTCCCAGCCCATCATCACATTTGACTTGGATGCTCTGTGGTACATGGTGACCTCCCAGCCCAGCCTCTCACAGGGCACTAGATCAAAAGCTTTTTCACAGCTCCAGTAAATTATGCCTCAGCTTCACCCATCTGCTTCCCAGCTGACACTGCCTGAAATAAATTAATCAAGCCTATTCAATTATAGCCTCCTCTCTGTACAGTCTCTCACTGATCCACACCTTTATGAGATGCTTCTTTTTCCTCTTGGGGCCACAGGAGCCCCTGGATGGGGCTGAAGTGACAGTCCCCAGCTCCTCTGCTCTGGCTGCATGGGAGGATTTAACCCCAGGTCCCCTGCAGACCCCAACATCCTCAGGGATGATGCCTCAGGAACACGGCGACCCAGCTCTGGGGCAGGAGCTGCCCATCTGGGTGCCAGCTTCTGTCTCACTATGTTACTTGCAGTCTTATTTTTTAGTCTCCTGGGAAATTTCTAGAGCCTCCACTCATTTCCCCTCCTGAAGATCAATAAAAAGCAAATATAACCAGGCCACAGGGACACTGGAATGATCTCTGCACTCTCACCCTGCAGTGTGGGGCTCACAGTTTGAGCTAATGCAGGTGGGAATCTTGTTTCCCTGCCTGCTTCCCTTTTCTGCCTACAGGGATGGGGCTTCTGGAGGGAAGGAAAAGTGCCTGAGGTGGAGTGGGGGAATGAGAGTTACTCTACAAAAGTAAAACAGAGTTTGTATTTCAAGCTGTTCTCAGGTTGAGGAGTCAGTGAGGGGGAGTTGTGGCTTCCCATTTCCCTGTGTGAATCCTGCATCCCATGGGATTGAGGTGCTGTGGGAAAGCTGTGACACCCAGGACAGCCCCCCAGATCCCCCAAAAGACTGCATATGGTGCCATGTCTGCACAGACAGTGTGTGGGGAGGCAGGTGGCACAGGGTGGGTGCTCAGCACACAGATGGCCATGCTCCAACCAAGGGAGGGTGGGGGCATTTTATATTTGTAATGTTCAGATCAATTTATTTCTAGGTTACACGAAGTACAGATATCAAGAGGAGTCACAAAGTGTAGCTAAGAGAAGGAGGGAGGACAAGGAGAGAACAGGACCACAGAGTACACCGAGGTGTGACAATTTCTAATTCCTGAAGAGGCAAGAAACAGGCTCTAAAATAAGAGTGAGTAGACATCCTATTTTAAGTGTTCAGCACTGATGGGTTGGACAAGCACTGCTGTGTGGAGAATCCTGTGTGATACCACACAGAAACACAGCTCCAGGGAGCGGGAGCTGAAGAAACAGTCCCAGTGCTTCAATTCACTAGGATTTTGGAAGTAATAAAGTATCAATATGGACTCTGCCAGCCTGGCTGCTCAGGCCAGTGGGCACCACTGTGAGGTCTACACACACAGCTTTGATCCCAAGGAACAATCAGCCACTACGCACACATCCATGTCCTGGCTTCCCAATGCCAATTCCCCTACCAGCATCCCTGTAGCCTGCTCCTCACTCGTATATACTCTGTGCAGAGAAAACCCACGACCACTTCCCAGCACACACCTCCGAACAGTGAGTGGGCACCCTCTGGAGACTCCTACCTGGGACACGGACTCCATGCAAAGGGTTAGAAAGTGCCATCCCAATCTCAGTCATCCCATACCTCTCCAGCAAGGTGTGCCCAGTGATGCTCTTCCACTTCTCCAGGACAGGCACAGGCAGAGCTGCTGAGCCCGACACCATTAACCTGAACAGGGAAAGCCCAGATAAGAGAGTATCCAAGATTACCTTTTCTCCAGGGAATTTGCAGCCTAACAGGGTCACATAAAGTCTGCTCCTACGTGAAACCTTAAGACAGAAACACTAAAAGGTTTTTAACTGGTATCAAAGATGTTCCTCACACATTCTGTCTGATATGGGGTTTAAGTTAAGACAGGACAGTCTCCTAAAAGTGATCCTGGAGTACAAGCTTGGGCTCAGGACAAAGTCCTCAGCCATGTGTTACACAGGGTGACACAGATAACGAGCCCCTTCTGGCTTTACCATGCAAGAGTGGCTCATAATTAAATAATGTCACTCTTGTTCCTGTCAAAGAGACGCTAAGGCACAACAACCAGCATTGAAAGAGCTGGTGCTGAAAGGAAAACCTGGAGGATCCATGGTGGGGACAGTCAGGCACCAGCAGCCCCTGCCCACAGGGGCATTGCTCTCCCACCTGATGTTCTCCTGGCAAAAGGCCCGCACAAAATCCTGGACTTGTGGCTGGGAGAAATGCTCATCGTAATACTCCATCAACTTGGCATAGATGGTGGGCACTGCCATGAAGACGCTGATACGGGGAGCTTCGGAGCTCAGCAGCTTCTTCCAAACCTAGAAAGGAAGGGAACATACATGGACAAAAATGCATCTCTGCTATCTAAGACTTCTGGGAAGTACAAACAGCTGGAAGCCTGTTGTGTGCACCTCATCCATGTCTACAACAACTTCCCAACCTTCATCATCCCCTTATTGGCCAAAGCACAATGTTCATCTCTTATTTCATCAGTGGATCACCCACCCACTGTCACACTCACAAGATGATGGAAATGGCATTTTTTAGTGCTGTCACGTTACAGACAAGAATTTGCTCTTGAAGACAAAGGTTTGTGGCAGAATCAGTTAATTCCCTTATCATGCACAGTTCTCCAAAGGCTACACAAAGCCACCAGCTTTCCAAAGCATGGGACCTCTTCTTTGGAAAGACACTAAGCCACACCTGGAGAACACAATACACAGGTAGGAGCCCATGGACTCAAACTTCTGAGGGAGAAAAACTTTGAAAACAGATGGCAGAGTTTGAAAGAGGAAGATCACACACTGGAACTGGGAGTGAGACTCTATGAAAATAGTCTTTTGCTCCTGAGTGGGTGCACAGAGACATGTCCTCAGCAAGCTCAGAGGAGCCACCAGAATCCTCAGGTAAACCAGAGGCAGCAGGAGAAAGCAGCTGCCCAGAAGGGCCAGTACACCAATGACATTCCTCCTGAGAGGAACAGTCATAGAATCAGTGAGGTTAGAAAAGACCTCTTAGACCATTAGGTCCAACTGCTAACCCAGCACCACCACGTTCACCACTAAACCAAGTCCCTATGGGACAGATATTCTTCAGCTGCAACTCCTGCTAACCTATTAATGGGGGCAAATCCCAGCAGCCAGCTCTGCCAGGATGTGGATGAAGACCCTCTCCGGGATGACCAGCCCCTGGGAGCAGTTAACAAGGTGCAGGAGCCACAAATAACCACAGCTGGGCCCACTCCTTCCACACCTTGCCACTTGTTCCCCTAGGTGAGCTCTTCCCAAGACAGGAGCGATCCAAAGCCATCAATAAATCAGAGGCCCCACTGACAGCCGCCTCCTTCCCCTCGCTCCAGTCCCTGCCCCGCCAGTGACAAATGTATTTCCTAACAGCTCCTGACAGGGCGCTGCCTCCGCTCCTGCCTGCGCACGCTCAGCTGCACACGGGCGCCTGCGAAAACCCCGGCAAGGCAGGCATTGATTGAAGGTGAAACAGTGATTCTCCTTCATGCTGTCACTCTGCCCCTTCCCCTCAGTCCTGCTCACTCAGGCTCCATTTCATTACTTTCTACTTGGCTGCACCAGTGCCGCCTTCCCCCACATCTCGCATTCCACTGCTCCAGAACAATCAGCTCCTAAAAAAAACCCCCCACCACCATGGTGTTATTCTTAATAGAGCAGGACACATCCACACATCCAAGGCACTGTCCCATCCAACAGGAGGAAGTTCGTGCTGCCTCCCAGCCCAGAGGTGCGATGGGGAGAGAGGAATGCATAAAGTGGAAACCCCCTGGACACCTCGGGAAGTGGGACACGAGCGCTGTAAGATCCCCTGGGCATCAAGGAAAGCAGAGTTGGAATGTGACTTCCTGGACTGATGGGTGATATGTTCAGAGAGGGAATATTTCACTCCCTGCAGAAACCCCACCTACCAGCACGACCCACAAAAAAACTGGAATATGCAAAATTGCATTTTGAAGGATCTAATCCCTATCATATTTCTCCCAGCCTCTTTTTCTCTTCAACCTCCCAAAATCTTTCCCATTCAAGGTAGCAGGATGGAGAAGGGCTGCCATCTCTAAAGCCAGGGCTGAATGGACCTGCTCTCCTCAGCCTGGTGTTCCCGAGAGCCATTGCTGTGGGCAGGAGAGACATGTGATGGCAAGCAGAGATCAGGCAAGGGAGACAGATGCTCAGGATTGTTCAATCCTTGCTGGGTGATTTTTTTTTGTCTTCCCGAGTCCTGAGCAGCTACAGGGAATACAGGGAGATTTCCAGTCTGGCCATACAGCAGAGTTATTTTTATATGATTTTGGATTTGAAAAAAAACAACACTATCACTCTAAACAGAGCAAGTTTCTCTTGTACCCCAGAATTCCCTGTCCCACTGTGCCTGCTGAACTCCTGCCCTAGATAAAATCCTTCTCCTGCCACTCCAGCCATGGGAGCAGCTTTTTCCATGACAGTCTGACTCGCCCCCAGCAACAGCCCCTTCCTGAGGATAAGCAGCTGCCTTTGGATTTGTGCCACCAGCTGCCGGGGTGATCTGCTGACAGCCAAACTCCCCACCTGCTCTGCTCCTGCTCAGCCAAATCTGGATCCTTCCCATGTGTTTAACAGGACTAAGCCCCAAGCCATGGTACAAAGCTGGCAGCTCCAAACACTCCACAGAGCCTGAGTTGGCCGGAGGGCTCGTCACTGCCCAGCCAGCTGGAACAGCTATTCCTGGGTTATAACTCTAACTTCACGCTCTGAGAGAAGGATCTGGGAAAGCCTTGTTACCTGGGACTAATCAATCAATCCCGGGGCTTGGACAGGCTTGTAGCAAGAGGCCACTTTGTCCTTCCAGCACCCGGCATCCTCCGACAGCATCAGGCTTGGAGCAGCACAATCCATCTCCCCCTCTGTTCTCCCACGTGTCACCGACACCACATCAATTCCCCGTGGAAAGGACACTGGCAGACCATCATTCCATTTTATTTTGCTCACCTGACACTTCAGGCCTCCAAATGCTTTTAAAAAGCCCTGGATTCAGGAGGCAAACACGGCACTTTGTGCCAGGGCTGCTGGGCTCTGCATCAAGGGAAGCAGCAGACTTCCAATGGAATATGCTCAGGAGACGGATCAAGATTCCTTTTAAGATAACCAAGGGCTAGAAACAAAAACTTTCTCACTGCAAGAAGCAAGAGTGGGAACAGCTTCCCATCAGGAATAACAGCAGTGAATGCTTACAGGACAGGACTGCTTGTGCCAGCAGAGAAATGGGAGACCTAATGTTCCCAAGAGCCTTCCTGTCAGCATGACATTCCTGATTTTCCCCCCCCTTCCACTGCTCAAAAGCATATCATGGTCTGGCCAGTGGGATTTTGTCATCATTACATGGAAAAAAAAGGAGAAAACTACACCAGTGGGTACAAACCAACCACAGCGAGACACAGCTGGAAGATTTTTCCCACATATTTTTCCCAGTGCGCAGATGGTGAATGAGGGTGAAGGAATAATCAAGCTGCTTCAAGGGACGGTCATTCCATAGAGTAACCTTCCCAACCAGTCCCCATACCCACTAAGATCACCTGAAGGAAGAGATGTGAGCACAGAGGAGAAAAGGCAATCATTATTTCCTTTTACAGAGGGAGACGTGCAAAGACATGAACTAAATAGAAATAACAAACCCACCAACACCTGGGCATCTTCTCATGCAAAAAAAGAAGAGAAGGTGGAAAAATCATATGTATCCTAAATCATGTAAGATTTTCCCTGACACAAGATTCCCAAAATTAGAGGAACTGTGAGCTGAAAAGGAAGCGAATTACCAGCATGGATTTTTCCATCAGCCCACAAATGGATAATGTGCTGTTGCCTCTATTGAC
Organism: Myiotriccus ornatus; assembly: GCA_036023395.1. Taxonomy (NCBI): domain Eukaryota; kingdom Metazoa; phylum Chordata; class Aves; order Passeriformes; family Tyrannidae; genus Myiotriccus; species Myiotriccus ornatus. Next base: position 19,247,352 of record JAYRBT010000021.1, on the reverse strand, counting down.
AGACACAACAGTGCCTCTCTTCTATAAAATTATTGTACCATTTTCAGTTGTTATTGAATTTTTTTCAACCTTTTCAAAAGTAACAATCCCCCTAATGCAAGGTTAACTCATCCCTTTACTTCCCTTTTGCTTGGGGAAATGGGTCTGTGTTTTGCATCGACCACTGCCATGTGGGAAGCACTGGCAAGGAAAAGGGCTGCTGGTGTTTTTCAGAGTGTCTGTGAGAGCAACAGGCACAACACGGCTGTAGCCAAAGCAGCTGCTCATTTGGGAAGACCCTGTGCCAAACACCAAGGGTGGGAAGCTCCTGTAACTCAACAGCAGCAGCAAAGGGACGGCAGGACCACGCTCACAAATCCGACTGCAATTTATCCCCAAAAAGCACACGGGCATGACACAAGATGAGAGAGCACCAAGGGGAAGCTCTGTTCACTCCCAAGGACTGAGCAGCCAACACTTCATGAGCAATATGCAGGAAGAGAGAAACACTCTTCTCTTCAAAGGGAAATTGGGCCCTCGGTGGCTTCATCTCATGTTTGTTATAACCCCAAACTGTTCACGCTCTGCGTGACTCTGGTTTTAATCATTTATTCATCAGCGCAGTTTGATGGCCCCTCTGCATTCCAGGCTGAAGCTTTTAAACCCTTCCTATGCTGGAGGCATACAGAAAGGAGCAAGCACTTTCCCTGGGACCTGGAAATATAAGTAAATATGACAGGCTCTGGTTCCATTTTTTGTATTTCCCCACACACATCAAAAGCCATTACTTGGGAACAGATGCTGAGGACAGACGGCAGATCTGGGGAGATGGGAAGAAAACCTCTAACTTTTTTAAGCCAGGTCTGTGAGAACTGATCAAACATAATCCATTCACTAGTGACCTGCTCCTCCCTCCACCAACTCCTCTTTGAGTCTGAAATAAAATTACTCCTCTGAAGCCTCCCATTAATGGATGAAAAGACTTCCAGCCTTTCTCCAGCTGAAATTGGATAGGAGCCACCATCCCCAGCATGCTCGGTTATTGGAGCTAAGAATCCTCTGCTTGGATTTGCTTTTCTTTTAAAAATAAACTAAAAGAGCTGCCCAGAGTGATGTTTGCAGAAGTGACAGATCCAGGGGAGAGGCTCAGTGTGGTACACGCTTCTCCTTCCCACAGGCAAGCACGGCTGCCAAGCCCTGGATCTCCCCATGCAGCCCAGCCAAGGTATAAAGAATCAGCTCAGCCTGGCTCGCACAGATAACAGCAGAGCCAAGGACAAAGTTTGCTCCCAGACGTAGCACAGGCTCTCCTGGCCTTTGGGAACTCAGGGCTGTGACCACACACGACACAGCAGCAACCCCGGAGCGACACCTCACACACCACCTCAATGAGCGCCAGGTCTGCGGCTCCCTTCCACCACCAGGAAAAGGTGCCACCGGTGACAGCACACCCACAGCACGTCAGGGCAAGCTTGTCCCAAATCACACACCACCTTTGGGCACTCAGCAGTCCTAGTTACCTAGAAAGAAGGATCTAAATAAGATAATTTTGATGGCTTTGCGTGCAACATTGTAAAACAGGGTATGGTTTTTAGAGGGTTTGATCCTCGGAGGCACCTTAAGTCACCCACGCAGTGAGGCTGGCACCAAAACAGCAGCTCTTTGCAACTGTAGGGCAGTAAATCTGCATCTTGGCATATTTATCATGGAAGGGGTTGCAGGGCACAGCCAGGGCTGTCACTGCACAGGCAGCACATCACAGCTTGAAACCTGCCTGGCAGAGCTGAGCGGGCAGCACACGCCACAACTGGGTCACTGGAGTGGAGATTTTCATAAGCTTCTCCCATCACTCATCAGAGCAAGCTTTTTCCTTCAGGTTTTGAATACTTTTATTTCCCACTCTGCACAAAAGACTGGAAGACCTCCTGGGATCTGATCTTGTGTTTATCAATGCAAAGCTGACAAGGAGCCTTTTGCTATTAGAACATCTTTCCCTTAAGGCGAGAGCAGGGCTGGTCCAAGGCAAAGACAAGATGTTGTTGTTGTTCAACTCAAAATGGATCCTCTTTGGCCAAAAGCCTCAGCAGAGGATCCTGCAAAGCAGACACTGACCTCATGATTTGCTCCAAAATGCTCCTGTCTATAGGGTACCTGGCACAGCTATGTCCTGGTCTGGAATGGGGACATCAACGTGTGACTGTCACGGCAAGAGCAGCTGCATGGAGGGCACACGGCTTCTCCTGGCTCCGTCTCTCCAGACTCACTAACATTTCCATGGAGCTACCGTCACCACACAGAGTGTGCTCAGCCTCAGCAGCCTGAACTGCTGCAGGAAGGGAGCTGGAAGGAGGGAGCACCTGGGAATGGATGCTCTAGTGAGTGCTTGGTGCAAGCCCAGAGGCCTCCAAAAAGCACTTGGTCACAGGCTTTCTCTGCTGCCCAGTAGGAGAAGGCTCACCTTGCAGTCCTCCCTTAATGGAGGCATTAATCTCTTCTCCTCCGGCCACCAGACTGCACAAAAATACCATCTTTTAAATGTCTCCTCCCGCACAAGAAAAGAACTGGCACCTGGGATAGGGTCAACAGCAGCTGAGGAATGCAAACAGGAACAGCACAGCTGGAGAAGTAAACTCAGCTTGGAAGCAGGTTATGGTGGGAGGATCACGTAGGGATGCTGAGGCTGCAGCTTGCTCTGGCTCCAGAGGAGGTTTCTGCCCTCCCAGTTCTCACCCTTGAAAAACACTAAAATAATTATATCACAGCCAGCTGTGCCCCACACAGCTGCTGGGAGGAACACACTGCCAGGCTCACTGATGTTCTCCTGCCTGCTCCATGCCCATGGCAGTGCTGAAAACTCTCCCTCTGAACCATCCCTGCCATTCCCGAGCCCAGACGCACAGACAGGCACAGTGCATGCTGCTCCCACGGCCCCCAGGCAGAGAAGGGCTCCCTGTGAAGACGCTCCATCCCAAGGAGTACAAGCACCAGAGGACTTTGCATGTCACGTACAAGTCGACTAATTCTGGAAACTAAGGGTCCATTTATAAACCCTTTATTAATAAATGATTAATAGATGCAGCCATATTTTTTAATAACTTGCAATAAAAAGATGCTAGGAAAAGCTTAAGCAAGACAGTCTTAACAGATGGTGCTATAAAGTGAATTATAACATGTACAGTAGCTGGTGCAGAGTAATGGATGTCCTCATTTAATAAAAAGAATCTGATTTTATGCAGCAACTTTCACGCTTGAGGCACCTCAGTACAATTTAACGAGTCCTCGTGGCCTCAGCAGTAGCTTGTGTGCAGCCACAGACATCAGATGCTGGTTTAGTGAGAGAGAGGATGTTGGTCAGGACACTGGGGCTACTCCACAGTCCTGATTTTTAACTTTTTCTTGGCCAGCTCCCAAAAACAGACAGAAAGGTCTGAAAGCTGCCACCTCCTAACACTGCACCGCAGGGAACGACAAGCAGGCCTTGGTCTGGGGCTGCAACTGTCTTCTCAGAGAAAAAAAAAAAAAAGGAAAAAAAAAGAGCATTATTCCCACCACCAAACCCAGACTGCCATCTGTATCCACGACTATAAGGCACGCCGCAAATTATGTAATTTAATAAACACTGTAATAATAAAGTATTTATTTTGTATAATGAAGTGTTAGTGATTAGAAACCAAACACACATCGGGCATGCTGCTGCGGTTTCTCTTGAACCTTTGCCAGTATCACTCAAGGCTAAATATGTCTGCAGCAGGTTGAGAGTAAGTTCCTCGCCTTGTTTTGATCAGCCTGTCAAGTGTTTTAGCTGCCAGTCGAGTTTCTTTATATCACACTATAATTGGCTGCTTTCTCAAGGTGCAGTGAAGGAAAAAAAGCACACGGCAAAACTTGGGCTCCTTTGGCAAAATCCTCTACTGCTGCTTTGCTGAAAGCTGATTTCAGTAGCAAAGGGCACTTTGTAAACAGCTGGTGAAAATAGAGTGGAACTGAAAGGCAGCTTGCATTAAACTCCACAAGAAAGCCTTATTTACCCTCCTGTGCTCGCTTTGTAGTGTCGATCAAACCACTTGCGGCTCCCAGGGGAGGCCCTCGGAAAAATAAAGGGAATACAAAAAATAGAACAGCAAATGACGTCCTTCAAAGCCCCAGTGCACCTGAGAGGCCCCAGAACAGCACCCCGACCTCCCTGCCCAAGTTCAAGCTCCAGGGTCAAGCGGCCGCCTCCGGCGCTGTCCCCGCATGCCCTTGGACACGTCTGGGGGAGAGCTTGGATCAGGGAAGGCAGGAGGGGTGTCCCGCTCTCCCATCCTGAACCCATCCCTCAGTGTCAGCTCATTGATTTGCCGATGTCGGGAGAGAGCAGAGAAAAACACCAGGGGACGAGGGACCATCAATCACCAGTGGCACAGGACGTGGAGCAACGCGCCCTCCAGAGGCTTTGCTTCCAGGATCCCGGCACCGGCTCTGCCTCCCAGCACTGGCCACATTCCCAGCTACAGCACACTCATGCTGCACCCCGAGCTTTTGGGGTCACACCCTCAGGTCAGGGGAGGACAATTTGGCAGAGACCATGGAGGAAAGAGCACTGGTTACAGCTGCCAAGGGACCTTCCTGCCACCTTCTACTGCAGCATCCTACCAATTTAGTCCAAAAATTCGAGTGCAGAGTTGCCCCTCCGGGATTCTGGAGCTATTCCACCCCAAAGGGTCAGTATTTAGGCGTCAGAGCCATCTTGACACAAGAAAGGAAGTGCCCATTTTCTGTGGTTGCTTCTCTGAGAAGCAGAAATAAGCACTGAAGAAGTCCCCTGGTCCTGCTATCACTCAGATCGGAGCCAGAGCTCACCCTCACCTGGCAGCAGCACTGCCAGAGGCTTCCAGGTGTATCCCACAACTGTGCATTTTGTCCTTCCAGTGTGACAAGGATATGGACAAACACAAACAGGTAAAGCAGTCTGTTTAGTTACACAGCACAGGCTTGACAGGCTCCTTTCACTTTCCCAGGGAATTCTGCAGTGACATCACGCATTTCCCTTCTGCTACGAGAAGGCAGCAGCACCTGAAAACCCAGTTATCCCCTAACAGGGACACTGCAGACACCACCCACAGCACTGGGAGATGTGGATGAACGGTGCTGGACCTCAGGAGCTGGGAACTGTAGAACCTGTTCCACCTTCCTGCTGCTTGCCCTGTTTCTAGTCCCTTTTCTTCTTCTCTTTACATCATTTACCTTCCACTGCTGCACAGAACAAAGGAGAAGCAGAACGCTGGAACTGGTGTTTCCTGGCTCAGCTACAAAACAACATTATAAATGCATCATTCAGGTAAGGTTTCCCTCCTGCCACCTTTCCTAAAAGCTGCAAGAAGGTCTGGATTTGCAAACTCTCTCACGTTTCCGAGTTCAAACCACAGCTCTGTTAACACTTGTTTCTCCAGAAAGGAAGAGCAGTGCTTTCATGCAAGTGAGGAGAACCAGTATTACTCTTACCTGAGCTGCAAGAAACTAAAGGCTGTGTTTCATCATGTAATCTCACACAAAATACTAGGGATATAAGACTGGAAAGGGGGCTGCCCAGGGAATCACCATCCCTGGAGGTGTTCAAGAAACAACTGGACATCCAGTGTTCTGGTCTAGCTGACAAGGTGGTGATTGGTCACAGGTTGGACTCGATCTTGGAGATCTTTTCCAGCCGGAACGATTCCGTGATTCTGTGAAATGCAAGGTATCAAAAAAGCCAACAAGCAGCACAGCTACAAGCGGCACCCAAGAGAAAAATCCAGCATTTCCACCTTTCCTGGCACTAAAAGAATTAAGAGCTCACCAAGAGAACTTGCACCCAGAGTTAGGGTCCGTGGAAGGGCCCACCAGCAGTCAGAGACCCCCAGCCCCATGAGGAGGAGCAGTGTTAAGTACGTCACGCTTAAACAAGCTGCAGCCTCTGGAATAGCATTTACCCCAGACTGAGCGTTGTGAACCACACACAGCCAGTGGCTAAAGAGCCTGGAATTCTTAAAGAACTTATTTCCAGAGTTGCTCTAATTACAATGCATGGGGTCCTGCTGCTGAATTTCAAAGGCAAGGCTCAATCCCTCCAGGCTCACCATCTGTGCGCTGAATTCCGGGAACATGATGCACGTCGCTCCCACCCACAGAGGACACAGGAGCTTATTGATCACCCCGTGGACATGATGCAAAGGCAGCACGTGCAGAATGACATCCTCCTTCTTCCACTCCCATTTCTCAACCAGCCCTGTGGTCTGCAGAACAAAACAAACAACACAGCGTTAGGGCAGGAGGAAGTATTCTCCCAAGGTATCCAAACCCCAAATCCCTGGGCACGGCTGGGCACAGAATCTTTCCTTTAGAATCAGCACAAGCAAAATTCCCACCACAACAGCAGAACAGAAGAGGAACGCCTTTTGCATCTTTATATATCAGCAAAGCCCTTCCCTGTTGATGAGAAATAGTCAACAGTGATTTTAAGCAGGGCCTACAAAAATATCAGCCTGCTGCTACACATGCAGACTTAGCAGCAATAGTAATCAAAAAACTAATTTTCCCAGAATTCTGTTGACTGTTTGGACACTGATGATACCAGGCTTTCAGCACCTGTAAGGGATAAACAGTAGGAGCAGAAAATCACTGATAAACAGAAAGTAGGTTTCATGTTAGTAAAAAATGTTGATGTAACAAGCTTCCAGAAAACTCTGTTCTGAAGAGATAATTATCTGAAGGGATAATTATCAGGTTTCTGGGTGACCAATGCCCTTCAGAGCCCAGTGCTGGCAACTGGAAAACTTATTTCCAGCCACCTAAAAATAAAAAAGCATTTGAACAGTGGAATTTCTTCGTGTCCCTCACAATCCTCTTCCACAGGGCAGGGAGCAGCTTTCAGGCTTTCTGTAGGACAGTACAAAGGACGGGAAGTGCTCAGGCCACCCCCAAATGATCAGCATATTTGTAAGGGAACAGATTCTTTGCCCAATATAGCCAAGCCCTGGCTCTATCCATCAAGGCTTTCATTCCACTCCCAACATCGTGGTATCCGAGTGCCCAGAAAAACGTCAGCTCCCAGAGGTATCCCTAAGGCCTACTGTATTCCCTGCCCTTTTTCCCTAATGGCAGGAGTCTAGCAGTTGCGGGCACTGATAACCAAGTGGTGATGTAGTCAGCAGGCTCATTCGAACTTTTAATTCCTTTTGGCTCTGAGAGCTAATGGATTTTTTTGCCTTGGGGATACAGAGCTGAATAATGCACAGGCTTCACACAGCACTGGGCTAAGATATATTCCAGTCAGGAGAAAAGATTCTTCCCTAATCACAGTGTAGAGAAGCAAACTGCAAAGAAATCAGGTTTTTTACCACAGGTCTCATCCTTCTGCTTTCCAGGAAAGCAGGAAGGAGAGTCCACCTGCCCTGGGGTGCAGCTGCAGCAACACCACCAGGCCAAGGTTTAGAACCTCAAACGCTGCTGGGTGTTCACCTTCCAAGTGCTGAGGATTTCTGAGTTACAGCCTCACAGATCCCTGCAGGAATTTGGTAGTGGGAAGGTGTGTTTGCAACCCCAAACCACCTCCAAAATCCAAGACTTTGGAGGGGGAGTAGCACTCACCACAGCCTGCACATTCTCATGGGTGCTGAGGACACCCTTGGGCCGCCCCGTTGTCCCGCTGGTGTAGATGATCATGGCTCCTCTGTCTTTCCACGAGGAGCAGGTTGTCAAGGGACCCTCTTCCACAGCTGCATGGCCTGTGGATCCATCGCTACAGGACTTGGGAAGCGGCAGCATTGGGATTCCCAGTTTCTTGGCACTAGGGGCTATTTTCCCCACGTATTCGTCAGCTGCGATAACCAGAGAGCTCTGGGAATCCTGGATCACGTACTCCAGCTCCGGCACGGGGTGTTTCCTGTACAGGGGCACCGCTATGCCCCCGCTCATCCACGAGGCCCACTGGGCCACCACGTATGAGGCATCATTGGGACACAAAAATGAGATCCTTTCTTCCTTCAAGTCCCTGCTGGAGCACTCCAGAACTCTACAGATCTCCCGGGATAAGTGCAGGCTCTGGCTGAGCAGGTCCCTGTATGTGTGCTCCCCGTTTTGGTCAACGATGGCAATTTTGTCACCGAAAGCCAACGCCCTGGTGAAGACAGGGGTGATGTCACTGCTGCAGGTGGCCCAGGCTGTTTGCAGACCCCTGTGGGGACAGCCAGCCCTCTTCCACCCCCATCTGGAGCAAGACAGGTCCCGGACAAGGCTCCGGAGGGGCCGGCTCAGCCGGGGGAAGAGCAGGGAGAGCAGCATCCCTCCAGCGCCACTTGTTTTGGAGTGATTCTGCAGAAAGCAATTACAGGAGCAGATAAGTACATGCAGAGATTACCCAGGGGGTTATTCCCACCAAGGAGAAGTGGCAGCCTTCATTTGAATAACATCCACTGTATTATTGATGTCCCCGCTTCAGGCTGTCATATCCCCAGCACACTGGGCAGTGCCTGGATGGAACAGGAGGCTGAGACCCTTCCCTGTGCAGCCTCCACATCCCTAAAAACCAGCTAACTTAAAAATTATGACCTAGTTTTCATAGAATCATGGAATGGGTTGGGAGGGATCTTAAAGCTCATCCAGTCCCACCTCTGCCATGGGCAGGGACACCTTCCACTACACCAGGTTGCTCCAAACCCCATTCAACCTGGCTTTGAACACTCCCAGGGATGGGGCAGCCACAGCTTCTCTGGGCAACCTGTGCCAGGGCCTCACCACCCTCACAGGGCAGAATTTTTTTCTAATATTTTTCTGAGGTATCCCCTCAGTCCCTTCTAACCCAAACCATTCCATGGTTTCATGAAGAATCCTAACCACCTCTTCACAGCCTGGAGCTCTGGCTGGGAGCTCAGCAGGAAGCAGCACCCTCTCCATAGAGCCCTCAGCAACGGGGAGCAGAGAAGAGAGAACAGGGCTGTGGCAGGAGAGAGAGGGATTTACTGCACAGAATCCAATTACCACCAAAATATCCCCAGAGAGATTCCATGACAAGAGGAAACAGTCAAAGGATGACAAGTCCTCACTCTCTGAGAGTGTCCGTGACACTTCCTTGGCACCAGCAATCACAACTTGATTTCCTACAATTTTTTTTATAAATGCCTATTAGTGGAGCAGCTCGGCTAAAACAGCCTCCCAGCTCAGCTCCCCACTGCGGGGAGGAGCTGAAATAAAAGGGATCCAGGCTGGCAGGTCCCCAGGGAATTGCTGAGCAGGGCTTTACCCAGCACAAGTGTTTGTTTTTCCGTGACCCCGTGGTCTCTCTCCTCCACCTTGAGAGTGTTTCTCCACCTAGACACCGGCTCTGCTCATATTTTCTTTTGCATATCGACCTCAATTTCTGCTTCTGCAAAACAAGCTTGTGATTTACTGCGGAAACATCTGGGGGGTCAGAGAGGCTTCAAACTCAGAGTGGGGTGACTGTGTGAACCCCTGACATTTGCCACCAGGATGGAAAAAAACGAAGCAGGTCACGACCACACTGGTGTGACATCTTTCCATTGCTCTGCAGAGACTAAAAGATAAAGAGCCAACACATTTTGTAACTTGAACCGAACCCGCGGCATTAACTGGAAGCAGTGTTTTCCCAGGATCCTGCTCTCAGCATTTTCCCTGTTCTCTGTAGGGCTCCAGAGCAGGTGTTTGCTGCTCCTTCACAACAGCTCCTTCCAAAAAAATCCCATTATCCCATTCCCATGAGTCTAGACTGAATGGTGCCATAAACAGCAGCACCTTCAGCCAGCCTGGGCATTATGGACTTCAGAGAACTGGGCTTGTCTGTGTGTGCAGACTTACAGACACTGAGGGGGAAGTAAATCCAGGGGCGGTTTTCTTTCCCCTCCCATTCCTCAGGGATAACTGGGACTACAAACTCTGGCACAGCACACCTGGAACCAAAGTTTGTTAGCAGGGCCCATGGGAAGATCGTGGCAGCGCAGAGATGGGGCTCTGCTGCTTTGGAAGAGAAGGTTCAAACCTGCCTGGAAGGGAAGATCCAAGAAGGGAGGGTCTGCCCCTTCTCAAAAAAGGGAAGGGTCCAACCCCTCCACCTTGGAGGGGAAGGGTCCAACCCCATTCTCCTATGACTGAGGAATTTAAAGCAGCCAGGGGCTCCCAGCAGCTCCCAGCACAACCAAACCAGTGCAAACTGGAAGCTGACCCAGTGCAGACCCATCCCTGTCCATTCTGTGCCAATCCCCTCTGCACCTTCTGAACATAAAGGGCATAAATTTTATTCCCTGACGTAAAATGATCCATGGAATTACTCTGAGCTATTCCAAACTGAGTTATAATAGGAAATAACCATAATTCCAGTTCTGATCATGGTTGGTGATGTAACTATCACTGCAAGATTCCATCCTTTCCTCATTTATAGATGTAAATACAAAGCAACTCCTTGGCTTTTTCTGCAACAGGGGAGATTAAAAAAATACTTTACTCTTGGAAAATAATAAAATGACTTAGAGACTTGAGAAAAGTATCAAATAATGACTGAGATGCTGATTATTTTCCCCTTCTCACGACACAAAAAATAGACAAATATTTAATCCTAGAAAGGTCTGTGTTGAAAGGGACCTTACAGCCCACCCAGGCCCACCCCCTGCCATGGGCAGGGACACCTTCCACTATCCCAGGTTGCTCCAAGCCCCGCCCAACTTGGCCCTGAACACTTCCAGGAATGGGACATCTATGGAATAGCCTGTGCCAGGGCCTCACCGCCCTCACAGGGAAGGAGGGCCCTTATTCTTTTCCTATCCCAGACCGGATTCCCCCCCCCCCCCCTCCAGGTCTCTGCCCTCAGCCTACTCACGGCACGCCCCAGAGCAGAAGCAGCAGGAAAACCCCCCGCCCCGCGATTCCCGAGGTACCGCGGGCACGGACCGGGCGCGCCGCGGCCCCGCCACAGGCCCCGCAGCCGGCAGCTCCCGCAGGGACGGGGAGCCGGACCCGGGGAGCCGGACCCGGGGGCTGTGGGGCCACCTCGGGACCCCCCCGGGGCCGCCCCGGCCCCGCCGCCTCCCGCGGGCCTCACCTGCCGCCGGGGGACCGCTCCGCGCGCGGACGGCTCGGGGGGAACGCGGCGCCACGGTCCGAACGTTCCGCGCACGAACGTTCCGCCAGCGCGCCAGCCCGCACCTGATTTACGGGGATTTGGCCCCAAAACGCCCCCGGGGAGCGGGGCTGGGGGCGCCGCGGAGCCGCAGCGGTCACTGCAGCAACCTGGAGCGTCCTCGTGATGTCCTCATGATGTCATGGCGAGTGTTCATGGTATCGTGGAGCGGCAGCTCTGCCTGGTGGTGCCGGGGCCATGTGCCCAGTCTGCAGGACTTTGGGATTTTGGCACGGATGAGGGATCGCCTGGACTCATGGGACCTCCACGGTGTGGAGAGACGTCCCTGGGGTGCACAGGCATCTTAGAGACACACAGACACTGGTGGGACACACGGACATCCCATGGACACGTGGACATCCTGGGGACGCACAGACATCCCGGGGACACACAGACATTCTAGGTACACCCAGACCCCATGGGAATGCATGAGCATCCCAGGGATGCTCAGAGGTTGCTGGGTGGCACACGGTATGTCCCCTGCCAGCCCTGTTCCCCGGTGGAGCCGTGTTTTTCCGGGTGTGCGCGGTGTTCCGTGAAGCGGCACGGCCGGGGTGACCCCCACCCACCTCCCCAGGTGTGTTTCCACTGGGGCCGGCGGCCGCAGCCCACGAGGCACAGCGGGGTGGGAGCGGAAACAGGGCCAGGAGCCCGACCCAGCTCAAAGCCCGGCTTTGTGCAAAGCCTGGCCTGGGCAGAGCCCTGGCCTGGTGGAGGGTGCAGCCAATGGGCCTGTTCCCGCTGTGCTCCCAGAGCCCCATTGCAAGGAGCACCACTGCACAGCACCCCATCTCACAGCGCCCCGTAGCACAAATCTCCATTGCACAGCTCCCTCCTCAATGCACATCTCACCTCTTACCCAGCTCCCTGTTGCACATCTCTCCGTCTCCCAGCTCCCTCCCAGTGGCACAGCCCTTACCTGTTGAGCAGCACCATCTCCATTGCACAGGACCCCATTGCCCGGCTGTCACACAGCTCCCGATGCACAGCTCCCCACAGGATGTGTTCCACAGCTCCCTCCCATTTCGTGTCTCTCCATCACACAGCTTCCTCCCCACGGCACATTCCTTCTCCATTGCATGTCTCCCCACTGCAGAGCTCCCTCCCCATTGCATGCCTGTGGCGCAGCTCCCTCCCTGTTGCACACTGCCCCATCACACACATCCCCCCCATTTCTTCCCCATTTCATGCCTCTCCAGTGCACGGCTCCCTCCCTGTTGCACAGCTCTTACACACCTCCCCATCACTCAGCTCCCTCCCCATTTCACAGCTCCCCTTTGCACAGCTGTTGCATAGCTCCCTCCCCACTGCACAATCCATCCCTGTTCCACATCTCCCCACTGCACACTCCCTCCCTGTTCATGCTTCCCCATCACTCTGCTCCCTCCCCCTTTCCTCCCCACTGCATAGCTCCTCGTGTCATGTCTTCCCCATTGCACAGCTCCCTCTCCATTTCAAGTGTCCCCATGTCATGGCCTCACAGTGCACAGCCCTCTCCCCACTGCACGACTCAGCACTGCACAGCTCCCTCCCTGTTGCATGGCCCCCTCCCCATCACACACTTCCCCATCACAGATCTCCCTCCCCATTTCCTCCCCATCACAGGGCTCCCTCTCCATAGCACAGCTCTTGCAGGACTCCCCACTGAACACTCCCTTCCCACTTCACACCTCTCCATCACATGGCTCCCTTCCCATTCCACAGCTCCCCATTGCACGACTCCCTATTGCACACTCCCTTCCCGTTGCACACCCTTTCCCCATTTCAAGCCTCCCCATCGCACAGTTCCCTCCCCACTGCACACTCTCTTCCCGTTTTAAACTCCCTTCCCATTTTACACCCCCTCCCTTTTTCCTGGCCCCCCATCACACATGTGCCCCGTGCAGAGCTGCTGCAGGAGAGTCTGAACATCCCTGGCAGTTCTGGGCTTGCCCCCAGTGCCAGCAGGTGACACTTCCCTGAAGAGGGTTCAGGGTAGCTGTGCCCACCTGCTGCCCTGCAGGTGTGTCCACTGCCCACCTCGGCCCTGTCACCACCACCCCGGCCCTGCCAGTGCCACTGTCACTCTCCACAGTTGCCATCTGTCACCGGCCTCTCCCGGGCCCTGCGGGCTGCAGGGATTAACACCCCCGTCCCCGGGGTAAGTGTGCCCACAGGGAGGTCTGTGACTCCAGCAGGGTGTCACCACCCCCGTGGTGGTCCAAGGGCTGGCAGGGACGGGGTGCATGGGGTGGGGACAGGTCTGAGACATCCATGGATTCCTGTGCCAGGCAGAATGCTCCTCTGTGCCTCTTTAGAGCGTTCAGAGACCCCCCGCCCTGGGTGGGGGGGTTCAGGACCGTCCCCCCCGACCGTGGCAGGCGGCAGGGCCAGCTGGCCGTGCACACCAGATGTCCACCCCGACCCACCCTCTGCCGCTCCGGCCCCCAGCACCTGGTGCCCACCGGCCATCTGGAGGCGGCCGCATCCCCGGAGACGATGCTCAGCCGCGGCCACGAGCAGCAGCCGGCCTCTGCCTCCCATTCCGGGGCCGCTCGCTGCTCCCCGGGGCCGGGAGGAGGGAGCTGGTCCCCGGGGAGGGGTCAGTCCAGATGTGCCACCACAGCTGGGAGTGGAACACCCAACGCCGGACAGGAAAAAACCAAGGTCGGGGCACACCACAGCCCTGCCCACCCACGGCCCCCTGCCCCGGCTCATGGGGCTGTTGCGAAGGTCCCCAGAGCACTGGGATGTCCCCAAAATGCCACCGCAGTTTGTTCCCTCCCTCCCTCCCTCCCAGACGGGTGTGAGCCCCGCAGCCCGCACCGGAGGGAGGATTTTCCGCCTGCTCCCCCCCACTCCCACCCCTCCCCCCCGCCTTACTCAGCTTGGTGATTAATTATGGATCCAGCAGAAAGCTTTTATTGCATTTGAGTTTACTTGTGGCACATCCGTATTTATTTAAAAAAAAAAAAAAACTGAAAGTAATTACTGGGTGGTGTAAACACCGCAAACACCACTGGGTTCCAGGGAGCTCAGTGCTTGGGAAGAGCACCACAGCTGCCAGAGGCTCCATCCCAGTGGGATGGGATGGGATGGGATGGGATGGGATGGGATGGGATGGGATGGGATGGGATGGGATGGGATGGGATGGAAGG
>JAYRBT010000021.1:19201544-19232990 GCA_036023395.1 Myiotriccus ornatus | reverse complement strand
GGCGGGGCGGCCGCCCCCCCCCACGCCCCCCACAGCGGGACCCCCCCCCGGAGAGCCGGGGGGGCATCTGGGGGGGCTCCCGGCCCCCCCCGGGGCTGCTCCTGCCCTGCACGGCCGGGCCCTGCGTCCGGCTCTGGCACCGCTGCTACCTCAGGGGGCTGCCCCAGGAACAGGTACCGGCACGGGGGGGCACGGGGGGGTCCCACTTTGGGGGGTCCCGCTTTGGGGGGTCCCACTTTGGGGGGTCCCGCTTTGGGGGATCCCGCTTTGGGGGGGTCCAGCTTTGGGGGGGACCCGGGGGGGTCCAGCTTTGGGGGGTCCAGCTTTGGGGGGTCCCAACCCGTCCTGCTGCTTGGGCTGGGAGGACGATGGGGGGATGTCGTGTATGGCCATGCCCATCCGGACCCCGTGTCCTTCCATCCGTCCCCATCCATGTCCCTGTCCCATATCCCTGTCCCAGTCCCGTGTCCCTGTCCCATATCCCAGTCCCATTCCCGTATCCCTGTCCCATTCCCGTATCCCTGTCCCGTATCCCTGTCCCATATCCCATTCCCATGTCCCTGTCCCGTATCCCTGTCCCGTGTCCCTGTCCCGTATCCCAGTCCCATTCCCGTGTCCCTGTCCCGTATCCCAGTCCCATTCCCGTATCCCAGTCCCATTCCCGTATCCCATTCCCATGTCCCTGTCCCATATCCCAGTCCCATTCCCATATCCCATTCCCGTCTCCACACCCTCTCCCTGCAGCGCGGGCGCTTTGCCCCGTCCCGGTCCGGCCTGGCCGAGGAGCTGGAGCTGCTCCAGGACCGGATCCGTGCCTGGAACACGCGGAGACCCCGCTGAGCCCCGGAGAGCGCCTGACCCCACACAGCTCCGGGATCCCACCGGGATCCCTCGGGATTTGGGGCGCCCCGGGCCCCTCTGGGGTGTTCCGGGGAGGGCAGAGCGGGGACCCGGCTTGTCATTAAAGATGCACTGCCCCCAGAGGCCTGAGGAGCCCGGGACGGGGTGGGAATGATGGGAATGATGGGATGGGATGGGAATGATGGGATGGGAATGATGGGATGGGGTGGGAATGATGGGATGGGAATGATGGGATGGGATGGGATGGGATGGGATGGGATGGGATGGGATGGGATGGGATGGGATGGGATGGGATGGAATGGGATGGGGGAACTGGAAGTTCCCCTCACGGTGCTGCTTCAAGTGAGAATGGAGCACATCGAGGTGGAAGCCCATCCATCCCTGCTGGGACACCCCAAGACCATGGGAATTGTGACCCTGTCCCCATCCTGCCGCAGCCCACGGAGGGACAGAGCCAGAGCACATGCCAGGATCCCTGACTGCTGCCCAGGAGGGTGCTGTAAACAATGGGGAGTGAAACGTTTGATCTCCATCCATCTGCTGGAGCCTAATCCCCCACCCCTCATGCCTCATCACTTCCCAGCCTCCCTAATCTGCTCCCCGCCAGCCAGTGGAAGGTCAGTGCCAGGTGTCCCCCACCACATGGCCTGTGGCACTGGCACAACCAGGAGGCTGCCACGGCTGGCAGGGCCATAAGGCGGAAGAAGCCAGATTAAGTGTTCCCATTTTGGGGTTTAATCCCTGTGCTGCTGTTGCTGTAGTGGGATGGCACAAGGCAGGGAAAAGGTCTCCCTCTTTCGCTTGTTCTCCTCCGTATTTCAGAGGTCCCCCCATGCCTGCATCCCACCCGGCATGAGCATCCACTGTCAGAGCCACTGCCCACACTGGAGCGGCAGGGCACGGGTTTGTCCCCAGGGGCCTGTGGGGGACACGATTGCCATCGGGACTCCCTGGGGACAGGAGCAGCTCGGAGCTGCTCGGTGTGAAGTGGAGCCATAAGTGGCTCCTGCGTCACGTGCTGAGGATAAGTGCAAAATGGCCCTATTATGATAATTGCATGGAATTATGATTGATGGAGATTAGCTGCTTATTTGAGGAAATGGCAGGCGCACGTGTGACACGGGCAGGCTGGGGCATGGCCACCAGGGCACGGGGACACAGGCAGAGTGGCACACCAGGATATTCCGGGGATCTTTATATGGCACAGTCACCACCATCCTCGGAACTGCTATGTTCCCAGCTGGTGGCTCTCGGGCTGGGATGTGCCACCACACAGGAACACTGGGGACTGCATGCCAGGGGGACACACTCACACCCTGTACTGCCCCGTGGAAGACTCCTGGTGTCTCCTGCCAACTCCATTAAACACATCCCTGATTAGGGGGTAAACTTGTTAAACAGGGATGGCAGCAGCTCTCCATGTGCTCCTGGTGCTCTGTGCCCCCAGGCTGTGCCATAGGGCTTTGCTGTGGGGCTGGGGAGGGGGCAGAGGGCAGCCCCAGCACCCTCATGGGTCCCAATGAACATGGCTCTCAGTAAATGACTTATTTTGGGAGAACCTGAGCAGGAGCTGGGCTGGCTCTGTTTCCTGACTCCTGTCCAGCTGTTTTCACCAATGTCTCTTGGCCTCAGGGACCCTCCTGGGTTGTCGGCACCAGGAGAACCCAGGCTATGGTAGATGTCCAAGACATACTCCCACCTCTCCCTTCAAAAAGACACCAAACCCAGGAATTTGGGGAAGAAAAGCCAGAAAAGTGGAGTTGTTTGTGATGCCGATGGCTGGCCAGGATGGAGCCATGACATGATTGTACCACCAGGGCCAGGATTTTGGCATAAGGTGGGGATGCTGCCCTGCGCGAGGCTGAGACAGCCATGTTGAGCAACACACGGCCAGAGGGCACCCCAAAACCCCCCACCCATCACCAGAAGTCCCTCCTCCGCTCTCCCCTTCCCAATTTCCCGGGCGTCCCTTCGCAGCAGACGGATGCTGGGTAAGAGGTGTGTCTGTGGGAGCCGTTCTCGCCATGCAGCATCGCCGGTCTGCGTCGGCACTTGCCATCCCTGGGATGGGCTTTCCCGTCTGGGCTGGGGGCACAAGTGGGGACAGACGGGGCTGAGCCTCTCCATGTGACACAGGCACTTCGGCCAGGCTCTGGCGCCTCCACGAGGGATGAGGACATTGGCCAGCTGGCCTTGGCCAAGGGAAGGGGCCCCTGGTGGGTCCCCACCACCGGGCACAGCGAAGCCAACTCCTTTCTTTGCATTTTCCCTTTTTCCTCCCCCAATTTGGCTTTTGGCAGTGGAGCTGCTGCGGCGGCTGGGGCGCGCGGTGCCGGGGAAGGGCTGCCAAGCCTCGGCAGCCCCCCACGGTCCCCCGGCCCACCGTGCCAAGGCTGGTGGCTGGCAGAAGGGCTGCCTGCGCCTGGCAGGGCTCCGTCAGCTGCAGAGGATCCCTGTGCCGCACTTGCTGCCAATTTCCCTACGAGCTGGCACCACAGGCGGCTCCGGAGGCACCGGCAGAGAAGGCTGGGGAGGACGGATTGTGAAAGGGAGAGAGGAAAAAAAAAAATAATGGACACATGCCATCGCTGGAGCGGCAAGGCTGCCAAAACGCCAGCAGGCAGCGGGGGCCAAAACCCGCCGGCGGCAGAGAGGAGGGTCTGGCAGCGCGGGCACATGGAGGTCGGGCAGCGCGGCAGAGGCGCGGCAGAGGCACGGCGTGGCCGAGGCAGGATGGGGAGCAAACGGAGGAACCGGAGACAAGAGAGGTATTTGCCTTCGTTTTCAAGGGTGTGCGTGTGTCTGCATGTGTCTGCAGCCGGGACTGTGCATCCCGGCCGGCTCAGCGCATCCCGGCTGGCTCAGCTCCATGCAGGCTGCCCACGGCCTCCCTGGCTGTCCCGCTGCTCTCCCGCCTGGCCTGTCCCACGGCAGCCCTTTGCTCCCTGCACTGCTGCCTGGCACAGGCAGGCGAGGGCTCTGGGTGCCGGTCAGGCTTGACCGATGGCTGCAGAGGGGATTTGCTGCACGCGGGGCCAGCAAGGGAGGTTGTGGCTTTGTGTAGTTGGGCTTTGTTTGCCGGTGGTGGCGGGGCTGGGAGCCACAGGGGCTGCAGGCAGGGAGGTGTGAGCCAAAGTCCTGCCGCCAGCCAGGCTGGCACGTGGGAAATGTTCCCCGATCCCAAACTGGGACTGCTGCAGAACCGAGCCTGGTGGCTGGGTGAGGAGAAAAGGAGGGTGGGCAGTGAGCCCCCCACACTCACCACCATACTGGGGAGGAAGAGTAAGGAAGGGGAGGATTTTGGTGCACTGGGAAGCTCTTGATCTATGACCACGACCTGCACAATGCCAGGGTCATGGCCACAGGGTGCTGAGTGAAGGAGATGGGGGTGTGGGGAGGTGTGGGAGCCTTAGGGAGGGGATTGAAGGTGCAGGGCAGAACCTTGGTGCTGCCACATGCTGATCCAGGTTGCAGAGCATGCTGCCTGCCCCGTGGTGCAGGAGCAATGTTGGAGCCAGCAGCAGATGCCAGGAATACCGTGGTGTCACCGCTCCACTGGCACCGTGAGAAGGCTCCTGATCCTGAAGTGCCAAACCTGTTCAGTGCCAGGGAAAGGAGATAGCATTGAAGGGAAACAGGGCTGCTGGCAATCCCAAATCTCACACCATCCTGATTCCTGCCTGCTGCTCTGCACCCCGGAAGGATCCTGGCTGTGCCCAGAAATGTCCACTTTGCACCAATCCCATCAGGACAAACCTCCCTCAGGGTCCCTGACCCCAGCACCCATCACCTGCATGAGCCAGGGCAGGGACTCCAGCATCCAGCTTTGAGAGCATCAGCATGTCCTCAGGAGGGATGTGGAGGGAGGCAAGAGGAGATGTCCCATCTTATCCCATCCCACCCCAAGCTCCATCGTCACTGGCTGGGCTGGTCAACACCTGGCAACCCCAACTCCAAGCTGGAGGAGCAGCTCTGTCTATTCCTTCATCGGATATTGGGAATAAACACAGCACCCTGCTGATCCCCCAAAATGTCCCGCTGAGAAGGATCAGAAAAGGTCCCTCCACCTGGATGGCACCACTGCAGCCCCTACTCAGAGCTGTCATTCACAGGAGGATGGAGCCCCACACCTGCCCTGCACTGCCCATCACAGAGCCGGGGGGGCAGAAACGCTCCCCATGTCACGGGATGATCCCCCCATCTCCCCCTCTCCCTCATTTTCCTCCGTATTTCACAGTTCCTGCTTCCTGCACAAGGCAGAGGTCTCCAGGGACTCCAGCCAGATGTTCTCTGCAGCACACCACATTGCTTTCCTAATGAAATATTCATGGAGCCTCTCCGCCTCTTGCCATGAAAGCCTTCTGCAGCTCCCAGCCATGGAAACGCTGCGCAGGCAGCATTCCTGCAAAGCTCCTGGCCCCCTGCTTCCCGCTTGCCACCTCCACCTTCCTCTTCCTCCTCTAGCAGTGCTGGAGCAGGGTCTTTGTCCCCTCTCACCTTGCAGTTGGACATAACCAGGGCATAGCCAGGCCCATGTGTTGGGGACACTGTGTCCCTACACAGCTGTTGCCCACCCCGGAGAGCGTCCCTCCGTGGATGGGAGAAGGGGGAAAGTGGGTGCAGACCTCCACGTGGGGCACGGAGGGTTGTCACCCACCCTCTGCCCAAACCACCCCTGCTCCTGGTGCTCCCGCCAGCTCCCAGCCAGCCCGCGGCATTAGCGATGCTGTGCACCATAATCCAATTAGGTTGTTTATGCAAACAATCAGGTTTTATGTTTCGGTAAAAAGCTTAAATAACCTTAATCAAAGCAAAAGACCTGAAATTGTCGCCGGCAGGGGCTGTGGGTTGGTGGGTGGTGGGCAGGACACCCTGCCTGGCTTGTGACACCCTGCCTGTATCACACCCTCCTCTGGTAGCCCTGGGATCTCCAGGGGGCTTAGCACCAAGGGCCACATGGGAAATACTCTGCTCCATCTCAGCATTGTTGCCAGAAGGTCAGAGCCATCCCACTCACAGTGGGGGTTCCTAGTGCCCTTCATCATCATGTCCAGCAAGCCCCAACTTGGCCCTGAAGTCATGGCTTGCTGGGACCTCTTGTCATCCCTTTCCCTAAATGTGGGAACACTGAGGCATCAGGCTGGAGGGATGCAGGAGATCCCAGCCAGTGACCAATCCAGCATGCTGCCACCATTCCACCTCACATCACCAGCCCCAGCTGCTCCAACAGCACCACAGCATCCCAGTACCACGAGAAAATCCCTGCAGCTCCACCTCAGGGCAGTGTGAGGTGGCACAAAGGACTGTGCTCAGCCCCTGTGTCTGCCTGGGGATGGGCATGGTGAGTTTGGGAGCAGGACTGACTCTGGAGGGCCATGCCCGCTGGCACTGCCTACCGCAAACCCCGAGTTTCTGGAGGAGTAATAAGCTATGCATGTAGTGTAGAAATAAAACATGTTCTGCAGAACAAATGATGTTAATTTGCTGAGAGGCTCTGAAGCCGAGTATTAGCGAAATGCCTTGAGGGAGAGAGCGGCAGCTGTGCTGGAATTAATGGCAACGTGCCGAATTAGCACTGCTATGCATCATAGTCAGAGGGAAAAAATTACCGGAGAGACGGGGAAAACAACCCCCTCCATGTGCCAGCCCCGACCCTGGGGCAGACTGCAGAGCAGAGCTGGTGCGGTGGGTCCTGGTGCCTGGGGGAAGCCCCTGCCCCAGTCCTGCCCAGGCACACCATGGCTCACTCTGAGCCCCATGGCCTTCTCTGCCAAGCTGTGTGTCCTCAGAAGTGCTCAGCATCGCTCTGGGATGGTCAACATCACTCCTGGGTGCTCAGCATTCCTTTGGGACACTCGGCATCCCTCTCATGTGCTCAGCACACCTCCAAGACACCTGACATTGCTCCAGGATGCTCAGTATCCCTCTGAGGTGCTCAACACTCTCCTAGGTGCTCAGTATCCCCCTGGGACATTCAACATTGCTCCTGGGCGCTCAGCATCCCTCTGGGATGCTCGACATCACTCCCAGGTACTCATCATCCCTTTGGACCAAACCATGCCATTCCATCCCACCCCTCTTCCAAGGACCATCTCCTCTAGGATCTGCATCCCTGCTGCTCCCCCACTCCTTCCCCTTCTTTCCAGGGTGTTATTCATCTCCTTGTCTTTTTATTTCTTCTCTTCACTCCTGGTGGTTGAGCACCGAAAGTCTGTAGCTCCTCATTGATTACTAACAGTGCATCTGGTTTACAGCTCCGCAGCCTCCTCCGGAGCATCCGTCTTCCTTCCCTACCTCCTTCCTCCTGGCCGCCCACCGCAGCATGGCCTTGCTGCCGTGAGCACACTGCGGACTGTGCGTTACCTCCTAATGGATGGTTCCAGTAAATTCCACACTTCTGATGAATATTTAATACCAACTTCCATCCCTGCTGCCTGACAGAGGGGGATCGGTTTGGCAGGCACCACAGTGCTGCCAGCTCTCAAGGGAAATGGGGTTTAGCCCTTGGGTGGCTGAACTTGAGCGCATGCAGATGGCAGTGAACGGTTATCCCAGTGGAGACTGGGGCTTGTGACATCCTGAGCTGGTATACCCGTGAATCCCTCATCATCCCATGTGCCTGTCACAGCCCGTGGCTGCTCATCCCCAGCATAAAACAACTCCAAAAATAAAACATGTCCTTGTTTGTCTTGTCACCCTCACTCTTTCCTCCTGCTTTTCCTCTACAGATCCCAGTCCCATGGGAGCAGCTCCAGCCTGGCCCTGGATGCCACTGTATCACCCAACCCTGGGGCACAGACTCACACCTGGTGGTGCCATGGGCCACGTGATGTGACAGATGTGGATGTGCCACTGGTCTGGTCCTTGCTGGGATGTGCCAACAACTGCTGAGCACCAAACCTGCTGGTACGTGGCAGTGGGAATGGGAATCCCCATGTGACCCTCCTGCAGCCATCAGATTTCTGCATCCCCAGGAGCGAAGAAGGTTTATCCATTTGGAGGCTTATCCATGTGAACACCAGCACACGTGGAGCTTTACCAAACACACTCAGGCTCTGCTGGCTGCCTTGGGGGCCAGGAGTTGGCCTGGAAAGGAGAAACATGCTCCCAGCTGTGCCCTGGATCATGGGAGCACAGAGGCTGATGGTGGTATCACCCCACAGGACCTGCGTGGACACCCTGAGGGCTGTGGCAGGAATTGCTCTGCACACCTGGAGCACCATCAGTCCTAATCCTGACCCTGCTTCTCTGCATTCAGGGAGTGCTCTGGGGTGTCTTCCTCATCCCCACCACAAGCCGGGAGATCTGGGTGCAGGAGGCCATCATACCCCTCCATTCCTGAGGAACCGGGCTGGAAATCTTGTAACTGGGTTGATCTGGGAGAGGGATGGAGAAGCTGGAGGAGGTACTGCGTGGTGCTGGGGGTGCTTGGGGTGCTGGGGGTGCCCCGGCACAGGCAGGGCAGCGGGAGCTGCCGGTCACTGCCAGGTTACATCTGCCGGGGCACGCAAGAGTGACTCCAGATGCATTAGAAGTGCCGTGCTCCAATTTCAATTTCATCGTCTCACAATCATTTTCAGGCTCCTCTTAGTGCCACATTAACGAAGCCTGCTCGTTTGAATGCATAATTAGCCCAAGCATTCTACCTCGCTAATTTCGAAGCAAGGGGGGGGAGGGAAGGGGGGAGAATTTGCATATTAATTTAGCAGAGGGAGAGAAAAACTGTTTACCACTTGCTTCTTGCTGTTGATCACAGCGGACTTAACTCTTTCCCGGGTGCCATCTGGAGCTGCGGAGCCGGGCGCCCAGCCGGCACGTGGGACAGGATGCAAAGGTTACTCGGCAGCAATTAAATCCTCCCCGACCACCCTGGCTGCCTCTGGGAGTTGACTGGGAGCACTGGGGCTAAGGCTCCTGGGAGCACAGGGCAGGTGAAGGGTGGCTGAGGTGATGATATATGCTTCAAGGTGTTCCTCAACCCTCCTCCCCATGTGGCTCTGGCGTAAAAGTACCACAGTCACCTGTCCCAGGGTGACAAAGTTCCATCCTGAGTCTGTCCCTTTTATCCTTGGCAAAGCCAGAAGAAGGGATTCCCAACAGCATCATCCCTCCTGCAAAGAGTAGCTGGGTCCCCCCTGTCACCCTTGGTGTGTCCCCTTCAAAGGGACACCTCTGTCATCGGATTTCTCTTAATTTTAGCATCATCCACCCATAATATGATGTTGGATGAGCATGTGTCATCTCCAAAACCCCTTTGGGGCCTATGGATTTGGTATGCATGGGATGCTCACAGACCTGCTGCACCCACAGAGCACCCATGGACCAGGGTGGGCAGCCTGGCTGAGCACTGACAACTCATTACACCCCCCATTACCATCCCCCTTTGTTTGGGAGTCCATGGGTGTCTTGAGCCGAGGTTGGAGGTAACTTGTCTGTCTCCTGCAGCAGGCTGTCATCTCGCATCTGCGAACCAGTTCCATTTGCACTGCCATTAAAAAAGTCTCAGGTCTGACAGGTAGCAAAAAAAACATTAAAAAATTGCAATAGGATGTTGGGAATATCGTGGGCTGATTCCAGAGATAGCTGGATTTGAGGGTGGTCACAGCTCCAATGAGCCATATTTTGGCCTTTCGACATGTATTTCCATCTCATCTGGCCTTGGCACCTCCATTCCAGCTCCCCAAAACGACTTTCTCACCCCTGGAGACCCATTGCCCCATTATCCACCCTTTCCTGCTGGCTTGGATCCATCCCAGTGCGTCACAGCAATTTGGGGACAACTCCATCCCTGGCATCCCTGTGTGACTCCTGTATCCCAGCTGGCACAGAGAGATGTACAAGGAGTTTATCCTTCACCCTGCTAGGAGAACTTGGAGCTGCATGAAAGGGGGCATCCCAAATGTGGGTCTGGGGTTTCCGGAGTGGCCGGAGCAGTGCTGGGTTTGTGGTGGAGCGTGGGGCTGGCTCGGAGGGGGTTAACAGTTGATTACAGCCTTTGTCTCCGCATCAGTGTACATAATGCGCCCGCATTTGCATACTGCAGTGTGCGCTCAATTAAAATGAACTTTTAATTTCTTCTAAGTAAATTACTTCTTCCCGCTACGTGACGCGCACAAAATGTCAGAATAATGGGAGAGCCTTAATGAGCTGGGAATGAGGGGCAGGGAGGGGAATACTGGGGGCTCCGGCTCCCCTCTGGGCTACTCCTGCCAGGGGAAAGGATGGATCCTGCTCTCTTCTGCCTTCCCTGCTGGGGTACGGGACATCCTTGCTGCCAGGATGTCCCCAGGGCAAGGCAGGTGTCCTCACCTCCTTCTCATCACCTCCTGCTGCCCGTGTTCCTGTAAGGAACTGAACTCTCTGGGTCCTACCCGCATCCTGGCATCCAGGGATGTGTGGAGACACAGGAACGTTCCTACAAGGAACTGAGCTCTCCGGGTCCTGCCCACATCCTAGCACTCCACACCATCCCAGAAATGCTCTCTGGTCCATCTTATTCCCAGGATGCCCCAAGCCACCCCCAGGGACCCACAGCCCACTCTGTCCTCCATCGGAGGATGCTCGGAGAGGAACACGGAGCCCTCCATCCCGACCTTCTCGGCTGCCTCCTGCCCGGAGCCGGGGCGGCCGCGTGTCCGCGGGGGCCAGATGGCAGGCGAGATTACTGGAATTTGATTTTCAGATAAATCACAAACCTGGATGAGCGAGTGCTGCTCCAGATGCATTATCCGTAATCCCTTGGAAGGGAACCTTTCGGAGGAGACGGTCCCTGTGCCAGCTCGGCAGCAGCTGGGTAATCCCGGCCGGCGGTACAGCCCGCACAGCCCGGGGGGATCAGCTGCTGCCCGGCCGCACCGCGGTGTGTCACCCGTGCTCGCCACGACCCACATTTGGTCCTGCCGAGCCCGGGCGGGAGCAGATGGAGCCAGATGGAATCACACCAGGAGCACACGGGCACCAGGACGAGCCCGTGCCCACGGTGCCCGTGCCTGGCTGTCGCACCCGCTCTGCTCAGCGTGGCGGGAGGAGGGCGAGGGGATGCAGGGGAGCTCTCCCCATCCCGTTTCTCCCCTTAAGTGATGCCCAGAGCATCCCAGTGCTGCCCAGCACTTCCAACGTGGGGGTCATGGAGACCCCCCTCCCTTCACTCATCCCACCACGCCCAGCCCGCCCACACCAACAGCATTGCTCAGTTAAGTCCTAAAGATACACCTCCACCCATTCCACCGATTAACTGGGATACAGTAATGACTCCCAGGCTGCAGGGCCAGCCCTGGTGAAACTGCTGAGGAAGTGGAGGGAAGGGACAGGGTGGCTGCAGCCCGGGCTTGGCACCCGAGGGGGCTGCTCCTTGTGACTCTGGTGCTTTGGGCTACCCAGGGGAACCAGAACTGCAGAGGCGGGGACTGCAGGGAGGTGCAAGCCCCAATATTCCTGGGAGTGCTCAGGGCTATGCTGGGGGATTACCACTCCCGTTTGGGGTCACACTTTGAGGGCACACTGAATTTTGGGGGCTCTCAGTTGGGCAGCAGCTTCCCCAAGCCCCATATTTGGCTCATCCCCACCTTTGGAAGCCACATCCTGCAGCTCCCTCTCTTCTTCAGCAGCACAAATTCAGGGGCTTCCCGAATAAATGGAACCTGCAAGAGGGGGGTGGTACAGGATCCAGCACAAAGCCCCTCCTCTCCCCACGGTGCAGCCAAGCATAGTTGCGGACTCCGGGGCTGACCCCGATTTCCCAGGTGGTGGTGGCAGGTTGTGCCCACTCCAAGATAGGACATCCATCACCCACCAGGAATGGCAAAAGAGGCTCCGGCACAGACCCGTGACAGGAGGGTGTGCCGATCAATGGGCATATTAACCTGAGCCTGTGCCCCCTCCCCGTGGGCCGGGGGACTGGGGGGGCCAGGAGGAGGCAGCAGGTACTGATTCCTCTCCAGCTTACTAAGGAAAAAGATGTGAAAAGCCAAGTGGGGAAAGCAAAGCTTTGTCTGGCTCTAGCATGGTCTGGGATTCTCACCGCTACACGTATGAGGATGGCCCTCACACACCTCAGCTGTGTCTCCCCTAAAGGGAAGGGTCCCCCAAGCTGGTTGTGACACCAAGAGTAATATCCAATGTGTGTTTGTGGGAACCAACAGAAACATCAACACATGGCGATCCCTGGACCCTGCTTTTTATTTTTTCTCCCCAGATCCCCTCTTTTTGCATCCTCATTTAGAGGAAATGGTAGCTCATCTCTCTGGGATGGTGGTTCATCTCCCTGGGCTGGTGATCCATCCCCTTGGGCAGGTAGTCCATCCCCTTGGGCTGGTTGTCCATCTCCCTGGGCTAGTGATCTGTCTCCCCAGGCTGTTTCCCACCTCTCCACACCCCCAGTGTGATGGAGCTGGGATGCAGCACTGTCAAACCGCATCCCTGCTAAGGGCAGTCATTACCCATCCCCTTGTTCCCTCGCCAGACCCAGTCTCCCCCAGCCCCCCCGGCATGGTCCCAGTGGCATCGAGGGAGCACACGCTGGCTTTCCCCCCAACGCCAAAATTTACATTGAACCACAAATTAATTTCATAATTTTTTCCTCTCTAATTATGCCAACATCTGCTGCGAGGCCCAAGCTGTGTGCATGCATTTTAATACATCCCTTCCCCCGCCTCTCTCAGCACTGAACTTTTCCGTAATTATCACCAGGAGAAGGGCTCCTTTCTGCGGGAGGGAAAGGTGAAGGCTGGCAGCGGGCGGGAGCACGTGGAGCAAGGTGCAAGCAGGGGCTGTGCCCGGTTTGTGGGCTGGCAACAGCCTCTGCTGAGCTGTGGTGCCTTATTTCCAGGAGGAAAGGGAAAAAGGAGGCATGAGGTTGTTCCAGGGGCAGCTTGGGAGAGCAAAGGAAACCCTACATGTGCAGGAAGCTGCACCCTGTGCCAGGTTGAAGCCCAGAGTGCCGGCTCTGTCCCAGGGATCCTGTTTCATGCCAGGCTCAGGGTATCAGCTCTGCCCCAGGGACGTTGCACCATGGCTCTGCCCCAGGGATGCTCCCTCCCAGGCCAAGGCCAACCCGTGGATAGTAGTACCCAGATCTCCTCAGGGATGTGGAATGGTCCTTGCCCCTGGACACCTCAGTCCTGTTTTCATCCTGGCCTTGTCCCTGTCAGCCCATCTGGGTGAAGCTGGTGGAGTGTCAGCCCCGCCACATTCCCTCTGCATGTGTGCTCCCACTCAGGGAGATGTTTCATGGCCTCGCTGGCAGATGCAAAAGGTCATTTGGCTGCCGAGTAATTAAAACCTGGCAATTATCAATTTAGAACAGCAAGCTCCTGGCCTGGCAAGCGCTCCTGGCCTCCTGTGTGAGCCGTGGCATGCAATTGAGGGCTGGAACCGGGAGGGGACACAGGAATCATGCACATCCCTCGTGCTGGGATCTCACCTCCCACACCGGCAGCTCACTGGAGAGCCCAGAGGGATGCCATGCTCTCATTATAAAGTTCATCAAGGGTTTTAATTAAAAGGTGAGGGGATGAAGGTGTTGCTTGGATGCAGGATGAACTTGGCTGCTGTGCTCCAAGGAGGAATGTTCTGCTCTGGGTGTGGATGCACAGCCCAGCCGCAGGTTTGGGCAGCAGCTCAGAGATGCCTCTTCAATGGGAAGGGCCTAATCCTGCCCAGGACTGAGTGCCAGGTGTGCCACAGGCCAGGGCACCCATGGCATGACCAAGGAGGTGCAAACTCTTCCTTCCTCGAGGCACCCACCCCATGGAGCATCATCCCAGGGGGCAGCAGGGGCATCCCACACCCCACCAGCCGCCGCGTGGGTGCCACCCCGGCACGGTGCCGATTCCTGTGGCAGCCCAGGTGTGACAGCAGGAGCGGGGCCGCGTCAGCCCCATTCGGCTGCTGCCGCCCGCCCGTGGCGCAGCCGGAGCAGATGGCAGGCGACAGAAGCTGCCGATGAATAATACACGTCTAATGAGCGCCGCTCCCGCCGCCCGCGCCGGCGCTGCCCCACGCGCGCCCGCTCACTCCATCTGCGCCCGCCACTGCCAGGGGTGGTGGCCCTGCCACGTGCATGGCACCCACGGGTCCTTCCCCACACCCTGCCATGCCCCTGGCACCCACAGGTTCCTGCTCCATACTGGGGTGTCCCTGCCATGCACCCTGGCATCTATGGATCCATCCCTACACCCATGCGCCCAGCAACCGTGAATCCCATGGATCCATCCTCATGCTGAGGTGCCCCTACCATGCACCCAGCACCCGTGGATCCTGCCCCAGACCAAGGTGCACCTGCCACGCACAGGTCCTGCTCCACACCACATTGACCCCACTGTGCACCTGGCACCCACTGCCATGTGCATGGCAGCTAAGGGCACATCTCCACACCATGGTGGCCCTGCCATGCACCTGGTACTCACAGATCCTGGGCAGCAATTCCAACTCTGTGGATGCTGAGGGAACAGGATGACCCAGCGAAGGGTGCCAGGGACCAAGCAGTGTCTCTAGTACGGGGCTGGCAGGGGAGGAACACATGAGTGCCATGGCACAACATCCATGCTGCAGGACCAGGAGCAAAGGAGAGGAGACAGGACTGAGATCAGCTTCCCAAGCACCTGCTCAATGGCTGTCCATCTCACTAATGAGGCCCTGGCTAATTAGGGCTCCATGGAGGACTGTTCTTCTATTTTGGGGCTCTGGCTGCTGCACCTGAGAGACCAGCATCCCTGGGGATGGGATCCCCAAGTTTCTCCTAGTGAGGAGCATGCAGGTGAATTTTCCAATCATCTGGGCACATGGGTCCAGGCGGTCCAGTTCTGGAATGCTCTTCCAGCTGACTCCGAGGGTTTGTGTCTCCATGTCCTGCTGCCCCCAGACATTCTCCTGGCTATCGCCATCATCATTCAGCAAATCTCCCACCTCAGTTCTCCCCTTGGCTCCTCTCTCCCTGCCCAGAGCAGCACAGGTCAGTGGGCACCCACAGCCAACACCTCGGGAAGGGGAGGAGGAGGGTGGAAAACAAAACGCTGATGGATTGTAAAGCTATTGAGGTGCCAGCGAGTAAACTCCATATTTTCAACGGCATTTAAATGCCTCCAAGCAGATTAATAAGGTCTAGGTAATAGCAGCACCAGTCTATATTTATTCTATCTTAAACGCCAGTTTGTCAGGCTGTATTAATATTGATGGTAAGGCTTGGATTGAGGACAGGAAACGCTGGGACTTCACTTTATCTCTCCCAAACAGGCTGCTCAGCCCCTTTATCAGGGCTGCGGCTGTGGCAGCAGCTGCCTCTTCAAGGGCTCAGCGCATCGTCTCTCCCCCCCCCCCCCACTCCCTCTTTTTAATCAGAGGAGGAGAAGTTGCTGGCTTGATCGTTCCATTTTTATCTCTTTTATTTACTCCATTTTCATGTCTTTCAGTGCATATTTTATTCCCATCAAGGCAGGACCATTGATAGCTTAAGCTGTGTCCCCCCCGGCTCCCTTCATGCAGCCTGATGGGGAAGGACAAGGGGTAATTACCAGGAAAGAGCCCCCCCTTCCCTCCCCTCCTGCCCCACGGCAGACACACACAGTGTGGCCCCCCAGGAGAGGGTGAGCTGCTGTTTTGGTGGGGAGGCAACCACTGCTGACCCAGCCTTGGGGGGCTGCATTGCCCCCCAGCCCATGAACATCTCTCACTGCTGTCACGGGTCTGATGCAGAGAGTCCTGTCCCCTCTGCCACCGACCCCCCTATGGGGCAGCACGGGGCATCCCAAAAACTCCTTAAGTAGCTGCTGGGTTCCCTGGGACTCTGCCATGGGGTAGAACCACTGGAATGCCACGGGGTTTCACGCTGGCACCCCATGTGGGCTGCGGTGAGGCTGAGGATAAACCCTTTTTCTTCCTGAATATTCCCCAAAGCCCACATTCCTGCTTGGCTCTTCCCTGCCAGCATTTGAAATTCAAAGTACGCTGGGCCTTGATTAATGCTACAAATCATCCAGCTGGGGAGCAGCCGTGTGGCCACGTGGCTGGGGCACAGGACCGGCACCGCCGGCATCGCTCCCCAATCCCGGAATATTCACTGCAAACTGTTTGTGCAGCCCTTCCCCTCCAAGAGTGGGAAAAACGATGCAAAGGGAATTTGCACGTGATTTGAGATGGGGTAGAGCGCTGGCTCCATGGGTAATGAATGCAAAATAATCATAATAAATGCTAATTGCAGGAGGAGGGATGCAGCCTGGAATGGGTTTTGGAGAGAGTCTGGAATAATCCATGTGGGGAGCAGAACAAGCTGAATGGACGCTAGATAACCATGGGGTGCTGGGTGCCCCAGGGATGCTGGGTGTCCTGGTAATGCAGGGATGCAGGGCGCCCCAAGGTTGTGCAAAGATGCTGAGCATCCCGGGGATGCAGGGATGCTGGGTACCTTGGGAATGTAAAGATGCTGATCATTCCATGGATGCAGAGATGGTGGATGTCCCAGGATTGTGCAGGGGGCTGCCTGAGTACCTCAGGGACACACAAGAATGCTGGGTGCTGGGTTCATGTGCAGAATCAGCACATCTCCCACCCTCGGTGGCTGTGAGTCCTTGTTCCCCCATGACTCTGGCAGGATGGGGTGTGAGCATCCTTGTCCTCTCACCGCAGTGGCTGGTGGCTCCCAGGGCTTTCGGCACCATGGCCAGAGCAGCCCCCAGTCCCCATCACCCTCCACCACTGGCAAAGCAAATAAGTTGAATTTAACAGCCATTAGTCCTGGAAACATCAAAGAGCTCCTCTGCTGGAAAATGAAAATCCTCATTAACTAATAAAAAGCCCATCGCTCACTCTGCCTTTAATATAATTAACACCAGCCAAGACTTCAATTAAGGTTTTATCCAAACTTCGAAACGCCACTCTCTCTCTCTCTCCATAATTATGGCAGGCAAAACAGCTCCAGCCTTCCCTGGGATGCTCCAGCTGTGCACACGAGTGTGCTCCCAGCCGGTGCCGCCCCGGGACACTGTCACAGCAGAGGATGTGGCGTGTACATCCCAAATAGGAAATGTTTGGGCTTGGCAGGAGCCGGTGGTTTGCTGGGTGGCTCTGACTTCAGCAGGGAAATATGCTGCTGGGAGGGAGTGGGATGCCGGGTGATGGGAACAGGCCAGTTCTCACTGCTCACTTCCCGCTCTCTTCCCTGTGGCAGCGGGGATGGGAGCGCTCGTCTCGCTCCAGGGATGGGGAAGTCAGAGGGTGGGAATGTCAAGGGATGGGGAGCCTCATGTCGTGTTCACAGGGAGATGTCATCCTGTCCCACTGCCAGCATCCCGGATGCGGAGAGTGGCCCTAAACCAGGACACAAGAGGGGATCCCTAAGCATCCCAGTGATATAGGAGTGCTGGGTGCCCCAGGAATGTACAGGGATGCTGGGTGCCCCAGGTGGCAGAGATGTTGGGATGCTGGGATGCTGAGCATTCCAGGAATGCAGGGATGTTGGGTGTCCTGAGGATTCAGGATGCCTGAGCACCCCAGGACAATAGGAGTTCTGGGTGCCCCAGCAATGTGCAGGGATGCTGAGCACTGCGGGGATACTGGATATCCTGGGGTGCAGGAATGCTGGGTTCCCAAGGGATGTGAAGGGATGCTAAGAATCCCAGGGATGTAGGGATGCTGGGTGCTATGCTCGTGTCCAGGACAGCACATATTCCACCCTGGACAGCCACAAGCCTTTGTTCCCACATACCCTGGTGGGGATGGGGTGTGATGTCCAGCCTTAATGGGTGCAGTGGGTCAGTGCTACCATCCCAGGATCCAGCATGGACAAGAGAGAGTCTGGCTGGGCATGTCGGGGGAGCAGACACGTCAGGAGACGGATATGCAGATGGCAGCTCTCTTTGAGAGACAGGACCATAATCCTCCCCATGGGTCCCATTATCATCCCTATCTGGTGAAAAAACTCTCATCCTGGATGTGTCTAATCCTAATCACTCTCTATCGCCCAGGACCACTTCAGACGGGCCAGACGGACAGATGAGGCCTCTTCTGCCCTGCATATCTGCACAGGCAGCCCCCGGGGGGGACTTGGGGGAGGCCCAGGCCACCCCTTCGCTCCTAATCCCTCAGCGAGTCCTTCATTTAAAAGGGGATTTGCTGTTTATTCCCTCCGCAGGCTCCACGATCATCACAGGGGTCAACATCTGAGCTGGGAGAGCCTTGTTAAAACATAATAATGGTGCGTTAATTTGGGGCGAGGGAGGGAACTGGGGGGCTGGGCAATGCCCTGGCCAGTTTCCAAGATCCAGAGCATCTCTTGAGTTTATTGCCTGCACTGAAAGCCTCAGGTCTCTGTGGCTGTGGCTGCCTGGGGATGTTCTGAGAAACCCCCTTTGACTTTCCCAAAAAACACTGGAGGTGGTGAAACCCATTCCAGGGGAGAGTGGCTGTGACACCACCCCCTCTTCCAGGTGTTTCCTTGGAGAGGTGCTGAGATTTGGGCCTCTCTCCCCTGTGCCAGTCTCCCTGCTTGGGTATTTAATTCTGCCCTCTCCTGCTTCCACATCCATATTTATGGCAGGGACAGGCAGGGGGCAGGAAGGTCATCACTTTGTGGGGGTCTCCTGCTGCACACCCAGCCCTGGGGGGTGCCTGCGGCTTCTGGGTGAGTGGGGATTAAATCCAGAAGGGAAAATATCCTGCAGCAGGTGCAGCTTGCGACAGGTCTGAACGGCTGCCAGCCGGCTCGGAAATCCCAAACACATCTGTGCTCATCAGTTGGACACCAGATGGGCCTTGGGTTAGGATTTTGGGCTGGGGTTATTTGGGGGGGGTTGGGCAAAGCTGGGGAAGGCTGGCTGCTCCAGCCTGAGATGCTCACATCCCGCCTGCATTCCCTCATATATTTATCCTGGTATTTTTAGCATGTTTTGCCAGCTGGAGATCAGACCCCTCTTGGGATGTGGGGCAGGTTGGAGCTACACCAGAGACCACAGTGATCCCTGCCAGGCACCACGGTTTTCTGGGTCCTGGCTCTTACCCCAGCTTCTCACCCCAAAACCCCCAGGGAAACCCAGCTCCTCACTGCTTCAGGCTCCAGAAGCATCCATCAGGCAAGAGGTGCAAAACCCTGACTACATTAAAGCCTTGCTGAGGTGCTAAATATTATCAACTGTCAATATTCTGTGGATATGCTTGTTGACAGCTGCACATTCAATTTCCTAGTGGATTAAAACCATCCCAAAACCAAGAGCATCTTGTCTCCATCCCAGTGTCCTCCTGGCCCTGGCATCAGGCTGGCAGAGGACTGCATCCTTCCATGCTGGTAGCTCCAAACTCTACTGAAGCCAAACAGTTCTGGGACCAGTTCTGTGCACCCCAGCTCCGTGCACCCCAACCCCATGGGTAGAGGGCTGGAGCTCTGTGTCTACTCCCTGTGGCAGCAGATGCAGTTCTCCAGCCTCCCAGCTCCTGGCTATTTTTAGGAGCATGTCTGTGGCTAAATCTGGTGCTGTGTGGGCTCGAGGCTTCCTGGCCATAAGGCTGCTGCCCTTTGAAGCACTTTTGGGCTCCGTGTTTCCCTGTGGGAGCTGGGAACATCATGAGCACATGTGGGTCAGTGCTCCCTGGCCAGAGAGACCTGCAGGATGGGAAAACCATCCTGGAGCAGGGATGGTTGCTGCAGAAGAGCTGTTTTGCATCCCTGAGTGAATGAGGGCCACAGGGTGGGTCACACCAGGGCAGCAGCATCATTCCTAGCCCATTTAACAGCCTGTTCCTGAGTGGCAGGAGAGAAGGACAAGTCCCGAGTCCAAGCACAGGGATTTAGGCCCATGAGGATCCCTGATTGCTTCACCTGGTCTAACCTACAAGCAAGGGAATTGCACCGTCCACCTCTCCCTTCCCCAAGGCTGGGGCTATCAGGGCACCTCTTCCCTCCCCATCTCTCCCTGAGCCCCTGGCCCAGCCAAGGTGGGAGCCCTTGGTTACTCTCATAAGAGGAGGAAGCTGTTGAATACAGAAATGTGGCTGTGGGAAGTGGAGCCAGCAGGGCCTTGTAGGCCCATGAGGAGGAGGAGGATGTGCCTTCTTCCAGCCCTGCCTCTGCCCCATCAGGGCTGAACCAGGGCACTGTGAGGTGGCTTTCTTCCTATGTCTTCCCCCAATCCCACTGCCTCTGTGCAGGCACAGACCCAACCCCATCTCTGCCCCTATCCCCATTCTTGTCCCTGTCCCTATCCCCATCACGATTCCTATCCCTGTCCTCATTCCCATCCCGATCTCCATGATCTCCATCCCTGTCCTTGTTCCTGTCCCCATCCTCATCTCCTTCTCCATCCTTACCCCTGTCACTGTCCCCATCCTGATATGTCCTCATTTCCATCTCTGTCCCCATCCCCATTTCCAGCCCTATCCCTGTTCCTGTCCCCATCCCCGCCTCTGTACCCATCCTCATCTCCACCCCATCCCCATTCTTGTCCCCCTCCCCGCAGCCCCTGAAGTGCTGGCAGAGCCCCAGGGATGCTCAGGGACGCCGTGCCCGGGGTGCAGAGCCCAGCACCCCATCAGGGACCGGCTGTGCATCCCCGCGGCTGCCGACTGCCGCTCCGCTCCCCTCTCCCCCTCCCCTCTCTCTCCCTTTCTGAAAATTGATAATTAACCTTTTGTCCGTGGGGCTGTTGTGTTTATTTGGCGCAGGCGGCTGCAGGGCGCTGATATGGAAATCGCAGCCGGCAGCCAGCTCTCGTCCCCCCGCAATCTGCAGCCGCGCACAGCCGCTGGGCAGAGATAAGCAGGTGCTTATTCACAGCCCCGCAGCTGCCGCCGAGGGCAGCCCTACCTGATCACTCCAATCTCAGTGAAAAACTACTTGAGGTTGGGCTCCCGCGATGGAGAGAGGCGATAGGGACGCGCCAGACAGCTCCCCCGGCTCCCGCTTCGCCTCCCCGCGCCGCCTGCCTCCCTCTGTCCGCGTCCTCTCTGCTCCCTCCGTCTCCCTGCTCTGTCTTCCCTCTTATCTCCCTCTCCACATCCCTTTGATTTCTCCCCCCCTCCTTTTTTTTTTTCTTAAAGAATTTGTCTTTGTGTTCCACGTGAACTCTCGGCAGCTCCCATCTCTCCGGCTTGGCCGTCGCTCTTTCCCATCCCCACCTTCTGCCTTTGCTCCTGTATCCCCTTTTCCCTGGACTGGAAGAAGCAGATTTAGGCATCGGTGTATAAAAGCCTCTTCCTAGCCACACAGCGGGGCCGTGGCCCAATCCCATCCCATCCCATTTTGGAAGGTGATGGTTTCTTTTTGGTTCCAGCAGACGATGATGTTTTGCTCACCGGTTATTGCTGTCGCTGCCTTTCCCCAGTTGGCCCACCCATCTCTCTCAAATGGAAAGGGGAAGGCAGTGGGGTGCTGCAGGCAGTGGGGCACATGGGCTCGGGGCATTTCCCAGCCGCAGGGAAGCGTTCCATGCCGTGCCTTGTGCCGTGTCACGCCGAGCGCGGGGCTGGTGCAGCTCTGGTAAGTGCGAAGGGGGCTGGTCGGAGCCGCACTGGGACCCCGGTTGCCCCCAGGGCTTTCTGCCTTCCTTCCCCCACCTTGCTCTGAGTGTGGGGGCGGTGGGAGCCCATCCTGCTTCTCCTTTACCAGGGGGAAGTTTATGCTCGGCGGCGGACGGGGCTCTGACTCAGAGAGAAACCAGCTGGGAGCCCCGGCGGGCTCCCCGGAGCGTGGGCGGGAGGGGGTCACCTGTGACAGGGCAGACCCGATGCCCCAGGGGTTCCCCCACGCCAGGATGGACCCCGAACCCCCAGGGATTCCCTGTATACTGAACCAGACCCTGGGACCCCAGATGTTCCCCTCTTACTTAGACAAACCCTGGGACCCCAGAGTTTTCCCCATGCCAGGGTGGACCTTGTGCCCACAGGAGTTCCTCTTCAGGCTGAACCAGACCCTGGGACCCCAGATGTTTCCCCACACACACAGCCAGACCCTAGGAGCCCAGGGGTTCTTCCCACATTGAGTCAGAACTCTGGATCCCAGCAGTTCCCCCCTCCACTAAGCCAGACACCAGGACCTCAGGGTTCCCCCCACACTGAGTCAAATCTCGGGACCCCAGAGGTTCCCCTCACACTGGGGCATTCCCCGTGCCCTGGCAGCCCTGTGACTGCAGCTGCCTGGGCAGGTGCTGCCTGTTTGCTGGCAGAGAAAACCCTCCAGCACGGGTGACATGGGGACATAGGGCCGCAGCTGGGTGGGATTTTCCTGGCCGGCCCTGAAACCCTCTGGTTTTGACTTGCTGCCCTGGGACACTCCCCAGAAGTGGTCACTTTCTGTCTCCCCTGGTAAGCCCTGCCCTCGCAGTAGGGCAGCTTGGCAAAACCCCAAGCGATGACACCGTGCCCACCTGGGCCAGCCAGAAATAAAAGGGGAAGAAGTAAGAAACACAGATGGAAACCCTGCCGAAACCTCTGCCAGCCCTCAGTCTATACAGTCAGACTGCTCTGCATCTGCTGGTGGGGCACAGGCGCCAGGGTGGGTAGGATGGAGCTGGGATGCCCCAGCATTGCCGGGATGCAGGATGTGTGTCTGGAGCAGAGCTGTGCTGCCAGCAGCTTTGGTATCTCGCCCTGAGCACAAAGTCCTGGATGGGTTAGGCTGTGGTTTGTAGTGTGTGGCCCTTTCCACTGGCACATCAGCCCCATGCTGGGGCTTCCCCTCATCTGCCTGCAGCACCCAGACCATGCTCAGTGTCCCCTGGGGCTCTGGGGTGCACCCAGAGGGCAGAGACTCTGGTGACACCCCTCTTTGCCCTGCTCCTGTGGCCCTGCAGCACAGCACCCCCACACCTCCATATTCTGGGACCTTCCTCCCCAGTTACCCCCCACAGTCCCTTCCCCGCCCTCTGGAGCCGTGGGCGGGGGGCATGAAGTGGGGAGCCCTGGGTGCCATCTGCGGGAGCCCAGGTGGCCGCCGAGACACGCCATCTGCTCAGCCACCTTCGGGGA
This sequence comes from Myiotriccus ornatus, assembly GCA_036023395.1. Lineage (NCBI taxonomy): Eukaryota > Metazoa > Chordata > Aves > Passeriformes > Tyrannidae > Myiotriccus > Myiotriccus ornatus. Next base: position 19,210,181 of record JAYRBT010000021.1, on the reverse strand, counting down.
CCATGCAGGCGCTGCTGTATTTTTAGGACACGTTTCCTCCCTCCCACCTGCAGCCCAGAACCGCCTTTCGGGTTTCTAACAAGTTGTTTCTCTCTCGCTGGAGGCTCTTCGGGAGCCCGAGCCCTGCCACTGTGGGGGCTGTCTGGGGGTGCAGGGATGGGTTGCACAGCGGTTACCCCAAGTGCTGAGAAGGTCAGGGAGATGCTGCAGATCAGGGGGGCAGCAGCAGCCGGGAGACATCCTGGCTGTCCCTGGGAAAAGGGGCTATAGCAAGGGGGGTGAGCCCTCTGTTTGTGCCAGATTGTGCAAATGGACAGCCATGCCATGCTGTCTATGCTGTGCCACCCTGCATGGTGCTACGTGTGCCAAGGTGCACTGTGACAGCTGTGCCATGCCATACTGGTCCTGCTGTGCCCACACTGCACGGAGCTGCCTGCGCCGAGCCACACTGCGCCGGCCCCTCGCAGTGAGGAAGTGAAGCCGGCACGAAGGGGAAGTTGTTGGAAAGTCAGACCGGAATGGCTGATAGGGAAGGCAGAGCTGGGCTTGGTCACAGATGGTTCCTGTTGAGGAAGGACACAGGCGCAGCTGCCCGGCCACCCCCACCCGCCGCATTATCACTGCCCGGCAGCTGTTCACCTTCCCCTTGCCATGGGACACGGCTCCGCTGCCACCGCGGCCCTGGCTGTCACATGAACAGCCCTGATGGTCGGGCAGGCGCCGAATGGGCAGGACACCCCACACCCCGACAGTGCTCAGCATCTCCATCCCCAGCTCCTGTGCTGACACGTGGGACCAGCCTGGCTGCACCAGCCCGTGTGGAGCTCACAGCACTGGGGTGCTGACACCCGTCCCCTCAGGACGCCCCAAACCGGACAGACAACCCTCCTGTGCCAGGGCACAAGGCAGGACTGACCAAGGTAAGAGAGACAGCGGACGGAGGAAGGTGATAGTGAAGGATACCTGCCCCGGTTACCTGCCCAGTGGCATGCTGTGGCTCTGGTGACTCACCCCAATGCCAAACACAGCCTTGAGCAGGCAGATGCTCCCTGAGGGTGTCACAGGACTGGTGCCCATTGATGCATCCCTGTGGGGACCAACTAACGGGAGAGGGGAGCAGGGGCATGGCCAACCCCACGGCTTGTCAGCATGGGGGCCCATTCGGAGCCCACTCTGCAATTAACCTTTTCATAACAATCAGCTCTGAGAGTGTTTTATTTTCAGCATTTCAATCCTCTGTTTACTGGGTATTTTTGCTTATTCTGGGGTCAGGAGCTCACATCTGACCTCACAGGTACTCCGAGTGCTGCTGATCATTTGCGGTGTGGAAGCTCCGTGGGGATGGAGCATCCCACATCCCTGTGCTGGAGCATCCCCAGGGCACCAAGGCTGAGGGGCAGTGGAGGCTCTGAGGGACCTGGGGGGCTCTGCTGGGCTGTGCCTGGTGTGGGCAGGAAAGTAGAGCTGGCTGAGTCACCAGCGTGAACAATACTGGCCCTCTGCCTTGCTTCCCCTCACACATCCCGCTCCCCACCGGCACTGCGCTCTGGCCACAGCCCCCTGTCCACTCCTGGCACCAACACGTGGGTCAGGGATGTGGCAAGGATGGGCACAAAGGCAGGGTTTGGGGCACACTGTGGGTGCTGCACCCGTTGTGCTGGTTCACTGTGGGTGGGAGCTGCGCTGGGGTCCCTGTCCCCAAACCTGCAGCAACGTTGGGCACATCCCAGGCACGGGACAGCTGCCGATAAGGCGCCGGGATAAGGCGGCGCGGCCCTGGCGGCTCGACGGGCACCGCAGTCCGGAAGGCTGCAGCCAGGGAGCTGTGCAGATTGCTGCGGGCTCGCTGGGCTGCCCGTTAGGCTCTTGGCAGGAGAAATGTTTATTTTTTTGGCCGAATATCTCTGCAAACTTCCTGATTTCCTTGCGGCCGGCAAGGCAGCGATAGGGCTGGTGAGGCCGTTGCTGGCCTCGCACTCCGGCTTCAGTGCAGAGCTGTTATCTCCGATGCACAGCGGGCAGGGAAGAGGTGGAGAAAGAGAAATGAAATACAACAGAGGTGGCACATTTTTTGCTCTTGATAACAAGCCCTGCTTTTACCCTGGGAACTTGGAAACGATGCAGGTGGCCAGAGACAGCCACAACGTCCCCTGCTGCTGCAGCGCATCTGGACCTTGTAACAAACCCCAGATCTCACCCGACACGAGGCCGCAGCTCCCCATGGCATGGCCTGGTATGTCACAGATCGGCACTGACCTCCACGTGGCCAGAACTCCATGTCGGGGCATTTTGGCCTTGGTGGGATTCCGAAAGAAGCCCCAGGGCTAGGGTCTCCATCCAAACCTCATGCTGGAGCGGGGGCTGGCTGCACTGCACCACTGTTAACTCCCATTGATTTCTGAAGAGACATGAGGTGTTGGAAGTGCAATGCAAGCTAATTAAATTCCCACTGTTATTGAAGATCCCTGTTCAGGCAGTTGTAGTCTGTGGGATGGGGAGGGCCGGCAAGGTCTCCAAGGTTTAGAGAGGAGAAGGGGAATGTGAACCTATTGTGAACCCCAGGGTAGCTCAGGGGATTTTGCTCAGCATCACCCACTGAATTCCCACTGGCCACGGGTGAGGCTGGCAGGACTCATCTCTGATGCTACTTCCATGGGGATGTCGACAACATCTCCATGCACCCCAAAATACCAACACTCAGAGACAGGCCAGCACGTGGCCATCTCTGCATTGCAATTTAAAAACTTTTCAGACTCTCCATGACAAAGAAAAGCTTGAAGCTTGACCCCTCAGCAGCCCCAAAACCTTAAAGCATCTGCAGGAGTGATGCTGTATCCCAAAGTCTCCCATTGTTTAAGCCAAGCAGGCGATTTTTCGGAGCCGGCGGCACAAGGCGAGCAGGATGATAAGCAGTAGGGGCTGGTTTCTCTTTGAATGCTACAAAGCAGGAATGAATCTGTCAGCAAGGAAAACAGGATTTTTACTTTTTTTTTTTTTTCTTTTCTGTATGGAAGTTGTGAGAAAGCCACAAAGCCACTGGATCTGCTTCCCAGCGGCAACAACCGGTGGGGCTGCTCCTTACAGCCCTTGGCTGAGGAACTGAGGGGCTGGGGTGGCTGCAGGGTATGTTACCCCAAGTCTAGGGACCCGCAGGAGTGGTCGCAGAGGGAAGCCAGGCACAAACAAAACCCTTTTCCTTGGAAAGGCTGGCTCGCAGCACTTCCTGCCGAGCAGATGTCCCTGGGCGGATGCAGCTGCATCGGGCGATAGAAGGTGGCGGGCGAGCCGCCTTCCCCGGCCACTGGCTCCCCACCAGCCCCTTATCTCCCTGGTGCATTCCCTGATGAATTAACGTGCAGGAAAATCCAGCACCAGGGCTCCTGCTGCAAGCAAAATGCCAAGGGAAGAGCGCTGGGGGCTGTAGTCTGCCTCCCGGTGCTTGTTCCAGGTTGGGTTTAGGTACTGAGATTCAGGCCACCACATCCGTGCTCACAGTCAGGGTGATGGGACTATCTATGGTCATACCAATCAGGGCAGTGGGACCATTCACTGTCACACCAACCCTTCCCAGCCCAGCAACTCCCTGTCCCTGCAGGGATGCTCCAAGCAAATGGTTCCAGATGGATACTGGGGACCTCATAGCATCACAGGGCTTTGCATCGCTGCGGCTGCTCGTGAGCACCCAGACACATGTTGTTCCCAAGCTCTGCTGGAGAGGCAGCACTGGCATGGCCACTTCTGGCATGGACTCAGAGAGGCACATGGGAATGCTCTGCTCCATGAGAGGGAGAGGGTTGAGATTGGGAAACCCAGACGGACAGACAGACTCACTGGGGGTGACACAGGAAACCTGTGGCACGCCAGGGCTGAGTGCCAGCACGGTTCAGTGCCTTCACCTCCAGACATCCTCCCATGAGAGCAGGTAGAGGCAGGACCCCCAGCATAGCATGGCAGAGGGGCTGTGGGTGCTCTGATGACAGCCAGGTGGAGGCTGGACCCCCGGCACAGCACAGCGGAGGGGCTGTGTGTGCCCATGGAGGGACAGGGGATGAGTCACCAGTGTGGAGAGGGGGAAGGTGTGATAAACCAACACCACGGGCTTTTTTAAAAAGCCTGAGGCTTGCAATGAGGGAATGCAGCCGGAATAGCAATCAGCTCATACCGGCACACTGGGAAGCAACAGGGCTGTGCAAGAGCTCTGGGAGAACCAGGAGAAAGGGGACAGTGCATTGCCAGTGGAAGGCAGGGTGGGGGGCTCAGCGAGAGCAGTGAGTCAAGACTGATGGTTGGGCACTCACGAGGTGTGAAAAGGGACCCCAACACTGTGGTGGGTGCAAAGTCATGAGAGGGGCATGGATTTGGAGGTGTTTCAGGGGCAGCATGAGCCCGGCACCCGCTGGGTTGCCCCACATCCCCATGTGCAGCCCCAATAGCAGGCGGAGGTCATGTGCAGGGGCAGATACAGGGCCTGGATGGTGTGTGGTGGTGACCATTTCCCATGAGGTTTTGGTGCCAGTTGCCCTCATCTGCCCCCAGCAAACTTGTGGCATGCACAAAGTAAAGCCCCTGGGGTCCCTCTTTCCCCCCAGGCTGTGCCTTAGGGTGTCCCTTTCCCTGGGGCAGGTCCTTGGCACTCCCCAAACCACTTCCAAGGAGCCTCTATGAGCATACACTCAGAAGGGATGGAGGATAACAGCCAGCAGGCATGGAAAACATCACCCAGCAGGGATGGAGGACATCATCCAGCACCGTGAGCAGAAGTGATGGGTGATGGTGACACACTCCCACGGTACTGGGACACCTGTGAGGTTGGCAGGCAGCGATGGGCACGGCAGTGGGAGATGCCAGCTCCTCAAAACAAAGGGAGCTTGGATCACCACAACATGTGTGGTTAGTCTCTGTGCTGGGTGGTTGCTCACCGCACCATCAATCACACACCAGCGTGACCTACACCAAGTCATGACAGGAGTTTCCACCCTCTCTGCTGGGTGGGAACATGGTGGGGCCCCATCCTGCCCTGGCTCCAGATTTGCCGGGGGCAGGATTGCCGGGCCCTGGGTTGGGATGTATCCAGCAGGCTATCAGGCTCCGCCAGGCGCTTATCTCCCAGCCAGCCGTTAATTTCCCACCACAGCAGAGCAGAGCCACCAGCTCTGCTGAAGCAAAGCCGGTCCCATCGCCTGCCTTCTGTGTACCCAGAGAGCTGAGGGATGGGGGGATGTTTCTGCATAGAAATGCCAGACCACCCTCCATCCCCATTCGTGGGATTTGGGTGTGGGGTGGATGCGCGGCCGTGGAGCACATGGCAGCTCCCAGACTGAGCTGGGCAGGGAACAGGTTTGGGGCAGGAAGGGGTTAACTTGGGGAAGTTTGCTCACTCTCGGCAATGATTTAAACCAGACAGAAAGGTTCTGTCATCCATCACGCTAACAGCCAGATCATTGTGTTTTAAAGTGTCTGTAATTGCAGCAATACAGAGACCGGGAGAAAGATAAAGGCTGGGAAGATGCAAATGCCAAGGGGAAGCACCAGCCCCCTGCACCCAGCAGGGAGAGACCTGGGGACAGCCCTGGGGACAGCCGAGGGAGGAAGGAGGTGGCCCAGGCATCCTCCTGCATGGTGATGGTACAGTGTGTGTGATGGCGTGTCTTTGATGTGGTGGGAGCACCCACAAAACAGCACAAGGAAACAAACCCAGGGGCAGGGACGGGCAGGGAAGGATTTGAGTAGGTGCTGGACTCCAAATGTTACCTAAAAATTACATTTATCTCCCATGTTATTCCTGGATTAGCACCAAGTGGTATTTCTCTCCCCATCTCTCCGTCAGGATCCAGGGATCGTGGGGACAGAGTACAAAGGAGAGTGAGATGCGACCCAAAGCATGAGAGGAGATGACCATAGCCATGGCCATGGGTGCTCAGGGTTTGTCCCAATGTCCCAGGCCACGTGCAAACCCACTAGCAGGGAATTATTAACATTCAGCCACAACCCGCCAAATAAAGCGAGCAAACACAAATGTTTATTTTCACAGTAGTGAATTATGACTTCAATAGACCAAAATTACAGGCTGCGTGCATGGAATGGGAACGCAGCAGCCCCTGCCACCCAAACACCGCCGGGGGGACATGGTGGTTCTGTCCCATCCCCACTGTGCCCTGAGGGTTACTGTGCTGCCTACCTGTCCCGGTGGTGTGTGGACAGCTGGTGGGCTCCTGGGACAAGTGGTGCCAAGGTGGTTTGATGGCACCCCAAATTAACCAGGAGATGGAGGGGTCACGGCTTTTCCTAGCAGGTCCCTGTGATGTGCCCATGGCAGGGTGTTGGCAAGTGGGCTTGGTCACCGCTGGGCTCATGGCACATCACCAGCTGGGCATTCACAGGAGGGTTTTGTGATGTATTCAATGTTTTGCACTTGGATGCATGACACAGGTGGCTCAGCTAAGAGTGTCACTGCTGTGGGCAAGTCCCTGCTCCCCTGGTGAGGGGCCAGATTCCAAAGGAGCCCTGTGCTGGTATCCCAGAACTCTGGGGCTCTGCCTCAGGACCACTCTCAGGCTGCCTCGGTGATGCTGGGGGTCCGTGATGCCTCAACCTGTGTGCCGGTGGGGTCTGCACCAGGCACCACGTGTCCCAGTGCACGTGTCTCCACGCAGACATGGAGATGGTATTTGCGTGTGCCAGCCGGTGCCACCCATGCAAAGCTGGGGGTGTGGTGGGGTGGGTGTGCAGCTGTGTGGGGGTGGAATTTCCTCTGATGCTCGTGGGCCTGTGCTGGTGGGGATGTGCTGGTGGGGCCATGACACTCACCTGGATGGGGCTCCTGGAGAAAGGTCCCATAGCGAATGAGGGCAGTAGGAATGTGGAGAACCCCAGGCCCCGTGGGCTTCTCTCTGGCAATTAGGGATGGAAGACCAGAGCTAAAGGCTGGAATGGCTGAAAGCAGGGTGAAGGGCACTGCAGCATCTCCTGCTGCAACCCCATCAGTGGGGTGATGTGGGGGGAAGCTTGGCTGTGCAGTAATCACACAGTGGTCATTTAGTGGCCATGTGGTGCCCACACAGAGGGCATGCAATGGCTGTTTACTGGCCATGCAATGGTCACACCATGCAGCAGTTGTGCAGTGGTCATGCCAGGGCCATGCAATGCCCTCGCAGTGCCCACACAGTGTCTGTGCATCAGCCCTGCCAGGGCCACGCCCTGGCTGTGCAGTGGCCACACAGCTGTTTGTGCCACCCAACACCCTGGCAGTGGTTGTGCAGCAGCCGTGCCGTGGAGACTCGCTGCCTGGCAGAGCTGCCACGGTCCCAGTCCCTGGGAAGCGGGTGAGGATGAGTAATACAACCAGCACAGGGGCGGCAAAGGCTCGGCAGTCGCAGAGGGAAGCAGCTGCCAAGCACAGGAGTTACACACAGAGGCAGGGCTGTGGCTCTTAGGGAAATTCGCAGGGAAATTCGTGGGGCTTGTGTTCCCAGCTGCAACATCATAGCAGGACTTGGGCAGGGAAAGCAAAATTTGAATGATCCCCCCAACTAGCACAAGGCTTTCAGGAAGGGCACGCCACACAGGCAGATGTGTGCACCGCTGCCCTGCACCGCTATGGAGGAGGGTCCCACTGGCATTCCCACCACGCAGCTGCTCTTTCAAGTCCCACTGAGGCCAAGTGGGGTGGGAGGCACATCAGGGTCGAGATGGGATGGGCATGTGGGATGTTGAGGGCTGTACCTCTGGGGCTTGTGGCTGCGTGTGTGATTGATTGCTCCAATTGCAACCCCAGTCCTTGGGCCTCCGGAGAGGCAAGCTGAGCAACCACAGCTTCAGCCCTCTGCAGCCCCCCAGCCCCTTGCAGACACCCCCACCCCACTCCAGCCCCTTGACTGTTCTCATGGCCTCAGACAAGCCCTGGCCCGTTCCTTTGCAGCCCCTCCACCTCCCCCCAAACAACTCCCAGACCCTTGCAGCTCTCCAAAACATTTGATGCCTGCCTCCGACCCCAGCTTTGCAACCCTTGGTCTTCAGCACCCCCAAACTCTTGTGAACCCTGAAGCTTTTACAAACCCCAACCCCCCTGAAGCCCGCAAGCCCCATCCACCCCCTGCACGGCCCTCAGGTTGACTGTCACCAGGCCCTGTGCACCCCTCAAAGCCCTGGGCAGCCCCATGTCCCCGTGCAGACCCCCAGTGTCATGCAGCTCTGTGATTTCATGCCGCCCCTTGGTGTCGTGCAGTCCCATATCTCCCACTGCACTTCGGTGCAGTGCAGCACCCCCACTGCTGTGCAGCCTCTCGGTGCTGTGCAGACTCTCCAGTAATGCCCAGCTTTTTGTGTCCCCGCAGCCCCTCAGTGCCATACAAGCTCCATGTCCTCCTGCAGCCCCTCCGGTGCCGCCCATCCCGGTGGCCACGTCCATCCCATCCCGATCCTCCCTCTCCGTCCATCTCACCCCGGTGTCCCCGTCCATCCCATCCCATCCCATCCCATCCCATCCCATCCCGTCCCGTCCATCCGCTCCCCGGGGGTCCCGCTCCGGTGGCGGCGGCGGCGGCGGTGTGGCGCCCCCTGGCGGGCGCGGCGCGGCGCCGTCTAAGGCAGCGGCGCGGGCGGGCCCCGCTCACTCCGGTCCGGGCGGGCGGCGCGGCG
>JAYRBT010000021.1:19181967-19201252 GCA_036023395.1 Myiotriccus ornatus | reverse complement strand
GCCTTAAGCGGGGCCCGGGGCCGCCGCCGCCGCCGGGGGCCGCTGCCGGCGCTGCCCGCTCCTGCCGGCCCCTGCCTCGGGACTTACCTCACCCCTCCGCCACACCTCAGGACGGTAAGTGCCGTCCGCCGACGGGGAAGGGGAGGCTCCCGGCGCCCGCGAGGGCTCCCGGGGAAGAAGGGCTGGGGATGTTACCCATGGTCAGGGGATTCTCCCAGTGCGCAGGGAAATCGGAGGCTCCCGGTGCCCGGGGAGGCTCCCGGAGAAAAGAGGCTGAGAATGCTGCCGGTGTTCGGGTGATGCTCTGGGTGTGCAGGAGTCAAGGAGACTCCCGGTACCCGGGGGATGCTCCTGTTGTGCAAGAGTCTGAGATGCTGCCGGTACTCGGGGGAGTCTCCCGATGTCGGGGAAGCTGCCGGTGTGCAGGGAAGTAAGAGGCTCCCGGTGCCCGCGGGAGGCTCGTGGTGCGCAGGGGAGTCAGAGGTTCCGGGTGCCCACGGGAGGCTCCTCGTATCGGGGAAGCTGCCGGTGCGCGGAGAAGCTCCGCAGCGGCGGAGCGGGGCCGGGCGAGCACCCCCCCGGGGGCACAGCCGGGGTGAGCGGGCACCGGAGCGACGGAGGCAGAGCGGGCACCTGCCCGTGGCTGCCGCCCCCGTGGGACCCGCTCCCACACGCTGCCCTTCCGCGGGGGCGGCGGGGTGCGGACCTCTCCCCCTGCGCTCCCGGGGCTCTCCTTGCGCTCTCCTCCTTGTCGCAGGCAGCCGCTTCCCGTGCGCCGGGGCGATGAGGGGCGGCCCAGCATCCCCGGGAACCCACTGGAGTTTGTGCCCACCCCCTAGCACATCTCCCCTGGTTATGCCTCCCGACTTCTGCCCGGCGGGAAAACTCGTTGTCATCCCCGCATCCCTCCTCCTCGCCCGCCAACCCGCCTGCTCTGCATCCCGCTCCGGCTGCACCGTGGATTTAGAGATGGAGGCGCGTTTGGTGGCGAGGAGGAGCTGACCTGCTCGGGAGAGTTTGCGGGAGGAATCCCAGGGCTGGTTTGAGAAGTTCCAGCTACGGCAGCGTCGTTCTGTGTTTACGTGCGAGGACACGGGTGGGGACACAAACAGTGTCCTCGCCTGTGCCGGGGATGTTTTTTTGGATGTGGATTTGGGAAGGAAGGCTGGCTCGGGAGCCTCCAGCGCTGCCGCTGATCACCGCCCGGCTCTTGCTTTCCCTTTGGAATCACGTTAAGCTGGGCAGCCGGCTCCAGGAGCCTGGCTTTGCCAAGGGAATGCTGCCGGCGTAGTGATGGAGTGAGGCTGGCCCCACGCTCCTCCGTGGCTCTTCAGTGACGCTGAGCCGGAGCACAACCAGTTCTCCCCATCATTCCCCTGCCGCTGGATGGTGCCTTGGATACTGCAGAGCCTTTCTCTAGTTAAACACACCTTTTCTTGGAATTCTTTTTTTTCCCTTTATTAGCCAGGAAAAACTTTGCAACTTTCCTTCGCTGTCGGAGAAGAGCTGCTGCCGCTGCTGGGTTTCATTTTGTTTTTTTAATTCGAGGTCACGTGTGCGTTGACAGTGTCTTTGAATCCAAGCAATGGTCTCATCTCCAGCTTAGGAAGAGCTTTTGAGCTCTTCCCTCTGTTGTTTTCTCTCTGTTCAGGAACAAAGAGATTTTTCCGCCTTTAATTAAAAGGAATATTAATTCCGTGCTCCTTTGTTGAGCGACTTGAAGACACTCTGCAAACATCCATCTGCTCGGCACCGCAGCGGGGTGAACTCTACTATGGTACAGGGAATGGAGATACAGGGGAACCATCCCGAAATCCCACGGCAAGTGCGGAACAGCAGCCGGGGAGGATGCTGACAGCCACGGTCTTCGGGTGAGGAGCCCCATGGGTCCGAGCTGCCACCTGGGGTGAGCTCTTGGATCCTGAGAGGTGTGTGAGGCAGGTCCCTGCACTGTGTCTCCACACAGGGAGAAATTCCACAGCTGGGGAGACAAGTGGAAGTGAATTTGGCTGTGCCAAGGGAGTCTTCCCTGCTGGCTGCTTCCTGTGCCGGCAGGTAAGGTTTTACCCAGGGACAGACCAATGTTGGATGTGTTTTGTTTGAAAAATGTGAGTGCAGATGTTGGCTTGTGGGGAGGACAAGCCAGGATGCGGGGTGGAAGAGGCTGTTCTCCTGTGGTGCTGGGTGCTGGCACGGGATGGGTGCTGAGTTTGGGCAGCACTGAGGCCTTGCGTGGGTGCAGGATTTGCCTCTTACGTTGGGAACTTCCAGGGTGCAGGATAGAAAAATATTCCTGTGCACAGTGTGCCAGGGAGGGATCCAGCAGGTCCCGCAGGGGGGATTTGAGGCTGGAAGGTCTCTGCTGACATCCCCCACGTCCCTTCCTGGCTTTCTGCTCCTGAACCACGGATGTTTGCATGCCTGGAAAACCCCAGGCAGGATCCAGGCAGTGTGGCTGTGCTGTGTCTGTCTTTGCGGTGGAAATGGGGTCTCGGCTCGGCTTGCCACCGGTAGCCAGCTTAAATCCCTGGAGCAGTCTGGAGGCTGTTCGGCTCTGCCCCCAGCTGTGTGATGTTCCTTGCCCTGCAGCCACCTGAGGAAGGGGTCTGGGGTGTTGTGGGACTCCCGGGAAGGAGAGGGACCTTAATGGGGGTCCCTTAAGGGTGGTCAGTTGATTGCCGGTGAGTCAGTCAGGGTGTGCAGGGCTGCCAGGAAGTGCAGAGCTGCCGGGGAATGTTGGCAGAGGGGCAGGAGCTGGATATCTCCTGGAGGAACACACTAGCCCCCACCACCAGCATTGATGCTACTTCTGCTCCCAGCCAAAAAAGCACATTCTCAGTGAGCACAAGGTTTGGGGCAGATCAGGGCCTGATGCTGCAAACGGGACTGTCCAGGTGCTGGGGAGGACCAGGGACAGCCCACGGGTTAAGCTGGGCTTAATTGCTGCTGCTTGGGTCGATGGGATGCAGTTGGATGCTGCAGGTGGGATGCTGCAGTCCTGACCTGTGCTTTCCGAGCTGGATTTCATGTGGGAGATGGATTTGGCTGCCCAGCAGAATGAGGACAAGAGGGGGTCCCAAAGCTGGGACAAATCTTTGACAGCCATGGGCAAAAATAGGCTGGTGGCATAGAGGGCAGCCCCCTGCCTGGCACCGCTGCCCTTAGTGCCATTGACCAGTTTGGGGTTATTTTTAGATTTCCTGACGCTGTTTTCTGCCAACCCTCCCAGCATGCTCAGGCTCCCCAGGGGGAACCCCACCTTGACAAGCCCACAGCTTTCCTTCGGAAGATGCTGACCAATGTTTCCAGAAAACATCCAAGGGATTTCCTGTTTATTTTGCAAAATTCTCATTAATATTTTTTTCCTGTGTTGTTTGATTCAATCTCACATGGGCGAAATCTCCTTGAAATGGAGCCTGTGCTTCAAAAATAGACAAAGAGTCGGTGAGGCAGCAGCCTGGAGGTTGTGGGAGTGCATGGCTGGATCCGGCACCCCCTCGGAGCTGGTACCATCCTGGCGCCTGCGGGGCCGGATCCGGCACGGGGTCCCTGGGGAGCCGGCGGCGCCTCGGCGTTCCCACGCTGCAGGGACCGCGCAGGGAGCTCCCGGCTGGCGAGGGTGTGCGGAGGGGGATGTTTCGCTTCTCCAGCCACTCTCTGCCTCCAGGATGCCCTGAGTCCTCTGCATGTGCCACTTGTCCCCACTCCAGCCACCAAGGCCACCTTTGGGCATGAGCATTCCTGTGCACGTGGCTGCAAAAACCCCAGATTGGGGCATTTTAGCCAAAACCTCCCCCTGTCCTCAAAGAACACCCTCTGCTGCACTGGGGGCACCGGGCTGTTTTTGGGGTGCCCCTTTGGCGGCATGTTGGTGGATGGGGGAATGGTCCAGTTGAACTGGTTTGCAGCCCAGATGTGGTTGTTTCCTGGGTGGGGTCAGTTCCGACCCTGTGCCGCCCATGTGTCTCCAGGTGTGCCAGGCTGGCCACAGCACTCTGTTTACTCTTGGTGTTTAGCCAATATATTTAATTTCCAGGAGTGTAAGGCAGCTGGGGAGCAGCAGGGTCTGTGTGTACTTACTTCCTTGTGCCACCCTGGGAGCTGCTGGGGAGATGAATCCAACAGTGGCACCGGGCACAACACTGCAGAAGAGTTTGTAGCAGGTGTTGTGCCCTCGCTGGGTGTAGCTGGCCATCCTGCTGCTTCTCCAGCACCAGTAGATCAGGAGGACCTTCCCTCCTGACCTTGTGCATGGAGGGACCCCTCTTGCCACCCCGTCTCCACGCCAGCAGCCACGTCGCCGCCAGCCGCTGTTGACTCACAGGCTCCGCCGTCTAGTCCCGGGGCTGAGCCCGAGATGCTTTTCCAGGCAAGGCTGAAATGCACAAAATGTTCGACTTGTAAAATATGTAGCGTGAGAAAATAGCCTTTTCTGCTCTCCTCCTCCTGCCGCCGCTCCCCTGCCCCATCTGCTCGCTTGGAAGGCTTCCCACAGCTGGGGGGGCTGGCGGCGCACGGGGTCCCTCGGCATGGATGGCATCCACCCTCCCGCTGCTGTGCCCGCGCCGAGGGGCCACCCCTTGGTACCAGTAGGGCTCCCGGGGGCAGCACGGGCGCCTCAAGGATGCACTCAATCCGTGAGGATGCTGCCCACGTGAAGCCCTCTCCATCTGCCTGCCCTCCCCATGAGCTCCAGCATCCCAAAGTTCCTCTCCCATGAGACACGTTTTGGGGCCAGCACCGGGAATATCAGCCGGGCTGTGCGTGCCCCAGCACAGGGGATGACGCAGATGGCGTTGGCGCATCCCGTGGGGGCTGAGGTTTCCAAACCTCTCAAGAGGGTCCTGGGAAATCCCCCTGCAAGGTGCTCCGGCAGCACCAGGAGGGAGCTGCCACGCCAGAGCTGGCCATGAGCCACAGTTTTCACCAGCCACCTTAATCCATCATTATCTGGGCTCATTTCGGATCTTTGCCAAGAGCAAGGTGGGAAGGGGGGGTGTAAGCATGCTTTCCCTATTCCCCTGCCATCCTTTTTGCTGCCTGTGTGTAATTAACAGAGTAATTAAAAACAGGATGAGTTAATTGGTATTCATTTATGTGGCAGATGTTTTTAATTGAGATACGAAACAATTTACCTGTTTACATAAACAATAGCAAATGAAGGCTTGTAAAACAGAGAGGGCGCTTTTTTTTTTTTTGGCTTTTTTGTTGTTGTTTCGAGGAAAATCAAACCCATCCCATCCCCCCGCCCCTGGCCACGCCAGCTCAGGGAGAGCAGGAGCTGTTGGCACTGCCTCGGTGGCACTGAGCCAGCTGGTTTGGGTCCATGGGTGGTTGGTTTTGGCTTGAGAAAAAGGATTTTTGGGCTTGGGGTGCGTGGAGAGCCTGGCTGTGGGTGCTGATGTCCTGGGTGGAGCTGTCACTGCCACTTTGCAGAGCTGGAAGGGGACAGGGGTCATGGTCCCAGTTGGGAGTTGATGTCCTGGAGCCAGGGGACAGTGTGGCCTATGGTGCCCTGACAGTGCTGACATTCTTGGGATGCAGGTGCAGGCTGTGTGGCTGGGGGTTGCTCAGAGAGCAAAGCAAATTGGGGTGTATCCGAGCATGGGGAAACCTGCTTTACCCCAGAACTGGGTGGGTGAGAACTGTCCCAGTGGGCCAGTGGCATGGGACGTGTCCCAGGGTGCCCGTGGGAAACGTGAGGATGTCCTGCTGGGGCTCTCCAGGACTGGTTGAATCCGGGTTCACTTACAAGTTAAACAGAGAGTTTAATTAATTGCATTTACTTTTAAAGTTACTTTTATTGGTGCTGGTGAGTGCTGGGGTGTGGATCACTCTCTGCTAGCCCTCCCTAAAATAAGCATATGTGACACTGTGGTGTTAAAGCTCATCTCGTTCTATCCCCTGCCATGGGCAGGGACACCTTCCACTAGACCAGGCTGCTCCAAGCCCCATCCAACCTGGCCTTATATACTTCCAGGGATGGGACAGCCACAGCTTTTCTGGCAACCTGCGCCAGGGCCTCACCACTCTCACAGGGAACAATTTCTTCCCAGTACCCAAACCCACCCTCTGTCAGCATCCCACAGCTGCTCTCCTCCTCTCTCCCTCTTCACATGCAACTGGGGATAAGCCACCCCCAAGGTGGCTGCTGTCACCTCCCCCCATCATCACCACGGCTACGGCTCCGGGGAGGGGATCAGGAGGGAGATGAGGATGCCCTGAGTTCCCACCAGCTCTGCCGGGCTGGTGCACGTGGCCAGCACTGCTACCTGGCGCCGGCACTACTCGCTTTCTAACCTGTTCCAGCTGGGACAGCTTGGTCCCTGCAGTCTTACTGGAGAGTTGTTCTTGGCCCTAGTGGCTGCGGCAGCTGAGGAGCAGGAATGCTTCCCTGCTTTTGTTTTGGAGGCAGCCTGGCTTGGGGAGATGTCGCCTCCAGCATCTGGATTTCATTTGTGGCCATTTGGAGAGCATGAAGGATGCTGGGCGCTGAATTCCCTTTAACCCCTTCGTTGCCCAGGCAGCTTTGTCTGATCTGGAAGGGCTACAGGGAGCCAGAGATTTCCAATGGCCACGTCCAGGGCAGTTCCCTGCCTGCTCCATCCCCAGGGAGTGGAGAGGAGAGCAGCCAGCCTGAGTGCTCCACAGTCATCGGGCTCACCCTCAGCTGGCACATCCCATGTGCTGCCTGGGAAGGACAGAACTCCAGACTGGGACACTCTCTGTGGTGGGATGGGCTCCCGGGGGCTGTGGGAAACAGCAGATGCCAAGCTGGGATGGCTGCCAGTCCCGTCCCTCAGGCACTGCTCCTGTCCCTCAGGCTGCAGCCTGCAGGATGCCATGCATTGTGCCCTCTGGAATGCTTGGCTGCATGATGGTGCCCACCAACTGTGTGACAGTGTCACCCCAGCAGGGACCTTGCCTGGGCCAGTGCCGGGGGTTACACCCTGCAGTGGGACAAATGGGGGGCTCGGGGTCACCAGGGGTGTGTAGGGGTCCAGCATCCGCTGGCCCTGGGAGGCAGGGTGGGAACACTCGCTCCTGCCAGCCGAGGAGAAAATACTAATCCTTTTATTTTTATATTATTACTTATTCATCTGGGCTGTACAGACCTAATGGAAACCAGATGGAGGAAAACAGACACGACCCTAAGCGGCTGGGACAAATTACCCCAAAGAGAGAAAAAAATAGAGGGAAAAAAAAACTCCAGTGGAGTTTAAGTCGTGCTGGGGAATCGCTGTTTGGAGGTGATGATGGGAAACTGCACTTTGTCCCCCAAAACTTCCTTTGCCCCCGTGGAACTCATCCCATCCTGCAAAGGACCTGGGTTGGTGGCACGGCTGTGGTTGGGTCCTGTGGGCATCCCAGGCTCTTTGTCCCTTTGGACTTGAGATCATTCCTATGCCTGCAAAGCCATGTTTGGGTTGTAGACGTCTTGGGGAAAATTTATAACTTAGAGAAAAAAAGGAAAACACAAGAAAAAACAGAACCAGGCCTCATTTCCCCAAGTGCTTGCTCAGCCTCATGGAAACTTTCCTCCTGATGGGAAGCTGTGGAAAAGCTGTGTTGTTGCCAGAATGAGTGTATCCATGTTTTGCCCTCGGTGTGGGCATGTATATGGAGTCAGGGCAGTGAGGGGGACGAGGGTCAGGGTGGGGATGCAGGTAAGGATGGAGTTGCAAGCAGGGACTGTGCTGGTAATGTGACAGGAACAGGGATGCACACAGGGGTGTAGGCAAGGACTGTGTAGGCAAGCAGTGCAGATGCAGGCACCTAGTCAGGGTCACACTCTGTGCCCTGAATGTGCCCACAACTCAACCTCTGCCACTGGGGCTGGATCCTGCTCTGCTGAGTGTCAGGGAGAGCCTGGAAGGCTGGAGAAGCTTTGCCTAGAGATGGGCATTGCCATGAAAAGGAAAACAAAAGGTGTTTTTCAAAACAAATTATTTATTCTGACAGGCCCTTTAAAGAAACTGATGTTTTAGGGGAGGAATGCTGCATGGTCTTAAGGTTTCTACTGTGGCTGGAGAGGGAGAAGGGAGCGAAGAACAGAAAACTGGAGCACAAGCATCCAGGATTAAGGTGTGCCATGGAGAGGGAGGGATATCCATGGTGATGGAGCCATCCAGAAGGAGGCTGTGGGTGCATGATGGTAACCACGAGAGATTTTGGTGGTTACCACCACCTCTCCCATCTCCTGGTCCTCCACATGGCGCTGGCTGCGGCACAACCCCGATAGCATCTTGCTCAGGATGAGGCCCCAGTTTTATTTAGCCTGGACAATGTGCTCTTGCCGGGTTCAATTAATCTCCCCACAGTTGCCGTGGATTAAGGATGCATATTAGATTAGTGTTTATCAGCCGTGCCGGGGCGCAGCGGGGACCCCGCGGCCGGGTGGCTGTGGCTGTGGCGGCCGCTTCCATCTTTGGCTGGAGCCGGCGGCAGCTCGGGCACAGTGACAGATCACCGCAGCTGCCAGCACTTGTGGCCACCCGTCACTGCCCGGCGTGGCAGCCGCGGGGCCGAAACCTTGCACTGGGGCCACGCCAACCAGAGGGGATGGTGCTGGCACGGTTCCCCTGGGGATGCCACTGCTGGGTGTTACCTGGGGTTGGATGCGCAGGGAGGTGGGAGGGAGTCAGCGATGCTGGGGGTAGCCCTGTGGGGTGACAGCAGAGAGCCCTGCCCTCCCTGAACTGTGGGATCTGGTGCCTCACAGGGCCCCTCAGGGCTGTGGGAGGACAGTCACTAGTGGGTCAATGTCATGATGTGTGGGTTGTGCCATGGCTGCTGCCACTGAGCACAGGTCACAACGATCCCAGGATCCCTGACTGGCATTATGGCAGCCAGGAGCTAGCGGGCAGCTGGGAATTCCTGAACCGTGGGAAGGAGGGTGCTGTGATGTGGCAATGATGGCTTTGCAGGGACACACACAGGCTGTGCCCTGTGCTTGGGGCAGAGCTGGTGCCCTGACCTGTCCCCACCACCCTGCATCCCTGCACAGGGCACTGTCCCCACCACTGTGCACATGACAGAAGGTCCATCACCATCCCCACCATGCTGCTGGCACACAGGACTGTCCTTGTTGCCCGAGCTGTGCCATCCTACACTGGGAGTGGATGTGCCCAGGCCAGCCCAAGGTCCCTGAGTGTCCCCTCTGCCCCTGTTTGCAGGGAATCCCGGCACACCCTGCTCACCACCCATGCCCTCTCCCTGCAGATAA
Source organism: Myiotriccus ornatus (assembly GCA_036023395.1). Taxonomy (NCBI): domain Eukaryota; kingdom Metazoa; phylum Chordata; class Aves; order Passeriformes; family Tyrannidae; genus Myiotriccus; species Myiotriccus ornatus. The sequence goes on along the minus strand of JAYRBT010000021.1, from coordinate 19,192,026 downwards.
CGAGGAGACGCGGCCGCCACCATGCCTGACTCGCCGGCTGACGTGAAGACGCAGTCCAGGTCCACGCCGCCCGCCATGCCCCCGCCGCCGCCCGCCGTCACCCAGGGAGCCACGCGCCACCCCTCCTTCACGCCAAACACCAGTGAGTATGGGCTGGGGATGCGGTGCCAGGCTGGGAGGCTGCCCAACCCCCCTCACCTCCGCATCACACGCTGCACCCGGTACCAGCAGTGTCCCCAGAGCCCAGCTTGGTGCTGGCCATGATGTGGGGGGGGCATCACCTGTCCTCACACTGGAGAAGGTCCTTGGGCTGCACTCCCCAAGCCGCGGCTCATGCCTGTGCCTACGGGGAACATCGCAGCACTTCCCATGGCCAGCAGTGTCCTGAGAGGTGTTTGGGGACAGGGACATCGTGTTCTCCTGCCGTGCGGTGATCAAATGCTGGCAAAGAGCAGCTCATGGCTGGAGGATGCTGCGGGTTGGGGGAGTCCCTGCAGATCGGAGTTGGCCCACTGCGGGTCCCGTGTGGGGACCCACCTGCCCATCTGTGTGTGGCACCCAGTGGTGGCAGGGCGGCGTCATGGCCAGCCATGGTGTCAGGGACCTCCTTGCCCTGCCCAGGCTGTGGCGTGGTGGCATCAGGGGACTCCAGGTCGGAGTCTCAGTCTCTGTAGTTGAACTGGGGGAGCCCCAATGTGGTGGCTGCACCAGTGGTATGTGGGGTCATTGCTCGCCCTCAGGGATTGGTCCCTGTGCTGGTGTCACCGTCCTGAAACATGGATGGACAATGCACATGCCAGGCAGGATGCAGGCAGGTGGGGGATAAGGCTGGTCCCCCTGGCAGGAGTAGCAGGGGCCAGCATCAATGTCTGCTCCAGCTCCACCAAGATGTATCCTGGGTACGCATGTGTTGCAAGGGTTTTGCTCGTAGCTGTTTCTTGCTTAGAAAGACCGAAATGGGGAAGAAAATACACTAAAACAACCTCCTGAGATGCAGCCCCCTGACTCCTGCTACCCCTCAGCACTGCTCCTGGACAGACTCTGGAAATCAGCTCGTGCTTGGCTGCGCTCGGAAGGGTTTAGGTTTTCAATCCCAGTCCTGTGGCAGATGTGGCAGCCCAGGTCTTGTTGGGTCCGGCACATGGGGCCGGGGTGCAGGCAAGTCTCTCTGTCAGGGATTGGCCCAGAGCGGGATTCAGGACACAGGATCAGGGGTGCAGGCAGCCTCTCTGCCACAGCTTGGCATGGAGCACTATGGCGTTTTGCTTGTTCTTGGTTTCAGGGACCTCATTTGGTCCACAAGATGTGGGGACTGTGTCAGGCAGCTGAGCATCCATCCCGTGAACCCTCCCTATGACTGCAGTGGGATGCAGGGACCTGGGTCCATTGCAGGTTCAGGTTTTGCCCAGGGCACATGTGCCCACGCTGTGTCCACATCATGCCCACTGTGAGGAGCATTTCATGCAGGACCATCCGGCCGAGAGCTGCCCCCTCTGCTCTCTCATCATAGCGTGTTTTATTTTGCTTGCAGATCGAGACGCTGGCCCTCCGACGTTTCTGCCTCGCGGCCGTTTTCATGGTTGCTTGAAATGGTCAATGGTCTGTCTTTGTAAGTAAAATGAAACACCCGCTCTCATGAGAGACCCGAACGCAGCCACAGCCTGCCCTGGCCGGCACAGGGTCCCTCAGGGGGCGCAGGGCTTGGACAAGGGGTGCTCCCCATTGCCAGCCCCTCGCCCTGCCCCAGCGGGTCACAGGGATGGGAACCCCAACCCCATCCCGGCCCAGGGACATGTGTGGTGTCCAACTTAGTAACACACCTGTCGCGGGAATAAAAGCAGTTGTGGCCATCGGGTTATTTTCGGCACCTCTTTAGCGGGCGGCGGGCGCTGCCTGGCCATAGAGCGAGCAGGAGCCCCCCAAAGCAGGCAGGGCTAGTGGGCAGCACAACACCCCAAGGTTAGTGCCATGGCGGGTGCCCGGAGTGCGTGGGGAGAGGCGTGTGCATGCCGGGAGCCGCGGGGCGACGCGCTCGGGAGGAGGGGTGATGTATGTTGTCACTCACACTGGCTGTGGAAAGGTCCCTGTGCTCGTGGGGGGCTGGTGCAGGAGACAAGGGTCTGTCATGCTGCAGGTTGGCACCCCAAAATGTCCCCCCTGGGTCACCTGGAATGAGGGGTTCTAGGCAGCTCCCATTCTTCTGCCTGGGCGGCAGGAACAGAGGTGCCAGCGTGCTGCAAGCCAGGCTGGACTCTGTGAGAAATAGGTCATGGATTCTCTCTGGGAGTGCTGAGCAGCTCCCAGAGGGACAGGATGGAGTCCCTTCTCTTGGCTGCCTTAACCTCTGAGGAGCTGGATCAGGCTATCACCATGTGGGGATGCACTTCATCCCCTTCTTCCTTCCCTTTCTCCTTCCCTCCTTCCCTCTCTTCAGCCCCCACAGCACTGGGGACCAATCCAGGATGTAGCCCCAGGGATGCAGCAGCATTCTGAAGCCTTCCAGGGGATGCCAACCCGGCATTACCCAGCAGGATCTGCCAGTCGTCCCATCCCAGCCTTGTCTTCATGGTGCCAGGGCACAAGTACCCGCTCTGACCTCCCATTCCCTCTCTCCTCAGTGATGAACGGGAGCAGCCACTCGCCGACCGCCATCAATGGGGCTCCGTCCACCCCCAACGGGTTCAGCAATGGGCCGGCAACCTCCTCCAGCGCCTCCCTCTCCACCCACCAGCTCCCGCCAGCCTGCGGCGCCCGGCAGCTCTCCAAGCTCAAGCGCTTCCTCACCACACTCCAGCAGTTTGGGAATGACATCTCCCCCGAGATTGGGGAGCGGGTGCGCACCCTCGTCCTGGGGCTTGTGGTACGTCTGCCGTGTCAGCCTTGGGGTCCCCCATCATCCAGGGATCCTGTGTTTTCCTTTTGGGATGGAGATGCTGCTAAAAGGGAAAGAGGGGCGTGGAGTGATCTAAATCCTTGAAAAGTGGGGGTTGTTTTCCTGGCATCTCCTGGGATCTGCACAGCATGGTGCAGAGTTGGGTCCTGGCTGCTGGCATTGCATATGGTTTTCCCTTGAGAGTGGATTTTCCATGAGCATGGCAGAGGAGAAGGAATGGGGGAGAAACAGCCAAGCATCTCCCAGGGGTGCAGGGCAGGCAGGGGGCTGTGTCAGTGATGCTGAGCCTGGGCTGTCCCCACAGAACTCCACCCTCACCATTGAGGAGTTTCACGCCAAGCTTCAAGAGGCCACCAACTTCCCGCTGCGACCCTTCGTCATCCCCTTCCTCAAGGTGAGTTCCTCAGACTGGACAAGGTGAGATTCATGGCAGCATTCCAGCACAGGGGATTTAGGGATGGCTTTGGGGTCAGGGCAGGCAGCTCCCTGTGGGTCTGCCCTTGTCCACCCTGGGCACACATGTTCCCTCACATGTGTGGAGTCACATGGGACTGGGGCTGTTTGCAATAAACCGGGGCTCTGCTCAGCTGGTTGCCATTTGAAATTCATTAAAACCTCGCTTTTTTTTTTTATTTACCTTTTAATTTTGTGTTAATTCTGCACTGTCACCCTGCTCCAGAGGGGTTCACCGAGCACTGGCATGCCTGTCACCACTGGTGCTGGCAGCAGATATTCAAGGCTGGCATCACCTGTCCCTCATTAGCAAAGGAATAACTAAAAAGCGCAAAACCAGCCCCTTTTCCACCTCTGCATCCCAGTCCCCCTGTAGTAGAGGTCCGTGGAGTGGAGGTCTGCGCTCACCACAGGAATCTGCTGCAGAGCTGCCGGAGCAGTTTGCTCCAGGCTGAAATGGGAGGACAGCAGAGCCCTCTTTCCCTCCTGCCCAGTTTGCAGGAGTTTTGGGATCCGTGGGAGCAAGGAATGGTCCCGGTGGGCACTGGTGGCCCTGTGGCTCCGGTTGGGCTGGGAGCCATCCTGCTGTCCCGCTGCCAAGAATGCGGCTGCCGTGCCGGCTGCCCTGGCACCCCGCTCCCAGCTGTTCCCACCACCCGTTCCAGATGTTTCTCATTATCCTAACTGCAACCAGCCGGGCTCGGCGTGTTTCCCAGACTTGCTGTTTTTGTGGGATTGCTCCCTCCCGGCCGGGAAAGGGAAGGGAAGGGGAGGGAGGGTCCAGTCCTGCTCACCACGGCATGCATCTCCGGCTCGAGAGCTAACGTGTCCCACAGATGGGATTTGGCTGTGGATCAGCTGCCTAAGGAGAAATCCAGGGCTGGCAGCCAGAGCACCGGGCAAAAGGGGTCTCTGCCGCTTAGTTCCTGCTGCTCCACGTGTTCCTGGGGCGGCAGCGCTGGGGGCGAACACAGCGGGTGGGTGGGATGGGAGTTCACAGCTGATCCTCACACCGCGTGGGTGCCAGATGGGCTGGGGGCTCCCAGAAGTGCAGCCCCCAGGGTGACAGTCACAGGGAGAGGGTGGCTGAGGCTGCCAAGGGAACGATGCTCTGCAGCCCCTGCCAGGATGAAGGAGGGCTCTGTCAAAGCTGTGCCCATGACAGCACATGACCAAACACTGTATGGTGCTACACATGTGTCCCCTAAAAGCCCAGCTGGTCCCTGGGCATCCAAAGGCTGTCCCCTGGGGATGGTGAGCAGGACCCCAAAGGCAAGGTATCTGTCTGCCCCACATCCCCTGCCCATGGCAGGCTGGGGCACAGCCGGGCTGCACGGGGGGAATTCAGGGCCGTGGACTTCACTGTCACCCCCCTCACAGGCCAACCTGCCGCTGCTGCAGCGGGAGCTGCTGCACTGTGCCCGCATGGCCAAGCAGACCCCGGCCCAGTACCTGGCCCAGCATGAGCAGCTGCTGCTGGACGCCAACGCCTCCTCTCCCGTCGACTCCTCTGAGCTGCTCCTGGAGGTGGGCGAGAGCGGCAAGAGGAGGACGCCAGACAGGTGCAGACCAGGGGCATCGTGGGGGATTGTTCAGGGTCACATCCTTGAAACGGGGAGGTTGGTCCCCTGTGGTGGTGGGCACTGAGTGGGGACCAACCTCCTCTCCTCTGCCCAGGACCAAAGAGAACGGTTTGGACCGAGACCCCCTGCACCCTGAGCACCTCAGCAAGCGGCCGTGCACCATGAGCCCGGCACAGCGCTACAGCCCCAGCAATGGGCTGAGCCACCCCCCGAATGGGCTGGGGCACCCCCCTGCCGGCCCCCCGCTGCCTCAGCACTACCGCCTGGAGGACATGGCCATGGCGCACCACTACCGCGATGCCTACCGGCACCCTGACCCCCGGGAGCTCCGCGAGCGCCAACGGCCTGCCGGTGAGCCGTGGCATTCCCCCATGCACCAAGGGGTGAACAGGGGGCTGGACTCCCCCGAAGGCCCACGGGTGCTGCAGGGGGCTGATTCCCACCCTGCTCTTGCCTTGCAGCCGTGCACGGGACGCGGCAGGAGGAGGTGATCGACCACCGGCTCACTGACAGGGAGTGGGCAGAGGAGTGGAAACACCTCAACAACGTATGTAGTGCCTCCCTTGCCCCATCCCATGTGTGTGTGCCTCCATTTTGCCCTCCATCCCCACTGTGTCGCCCCTAGGGCTTTTCTCCCAAGCACCCTCTGCTCCATGCATCATCCATCACTCTGGTGCTGGCACAGCCTGGCATAGCCCAAAACTCCCCACGTAGTGCCAAGCACTGCAGCACCCCAGATGCTCAGAGCAGAGTCCCCTCTGCCCCCAACCGTGATACTGCCCCTCCACAGCTGCTGAACTGCATCATGGACATGGTGGAGAAGACACGGCGGTCACTGACGGTGCTGCGGCGGTGCCAGGAGGCTGATCGCGAGGAGCTCAACCATTGGATCCGGCGCTACAGCGACGCTGAGGACATGAAGAAAGGCAGCCCCCCCTCGGCACGTCCCCACAACAGTTCCTCCACCCCTGAGGCACCCCAGTTAGGTATTGGCCCCTGGTGCCGCGGCTCCATGCCGTTCTCCCGGAGGTCCGGCGCTGCCGGCAGGTGGGTTCCAAGAGGGCGGCATCTCCTAATGGCATCCCCTGTCTCCTTCACAGACGCTCACCGGGAATTCGCACCACGGCCCCTCTCCGGGTACATGCCAGAGGAGATCTGGAGGAAGGCTGGTGAGTGTGGGGTAGGCACCAGCACCCATCAGTGTGCTGAGCTGGCAGGGTCTCTGCCCTAGTTCCCCACATCGGGGTAGCTGCAGCGCTAGAGGAATTTGGGATGAGTTTGCAGGGAGGGGGGATGCAGTTGCAGAGGGGAACGCGCAGAGCTGGGGCACTGGCATAGCCTGGCCACGCTCGGCTGGTGCCTTCCAGAAGAAGCTGTGAACGAGGTGAAGCGCCAGGCCATGTCTGAGCTGCAGAAGGCCGTGTCGGACGCCGAGCGCAAAGCCCACGAGCTGATCACGACGGAGCGGGCCAAGATGGAGCGCGCCCTGGCAGAGGCCAAGCGCCAGGCCTCCGAGGACGCCCTGACCGTCATCAACCAGCAGGAGGACTCGAGCGAGGTAGGGGACTGGGGGGACAGGGGACGGGTTGGTGGCAGCACAGGTGTGTGGGACCTGCTCCTCTTGCAATTGAGTTTGCAGGATCTGCGTGAGAGTGTGGGAACGGGGGCCTGTGGCAACACCACGGGATGGGGAGGAGAGGGCAGTTCTATCACCAAGATGGGGATAGGGTGTGTGGTCCGTGATGGGGTGCATGGTCCTGGATGGGGATGCACAGCCTAGGGATGGGGATGTATGGCCCAGGATGAGGGAACCTGGTTCAAGATAGGGCAGCACATTCTGGGATGGGGGTGCACGGTCCAGAATGATGATCATGGTTTGGGATGTGGGTGTATGATCCATGTTGGGGTACATGGTCTGGGATGTAGATGCAGGGTCTGGGATGGATGAGTATGGTGTGGGAGGTAGGTGCATAGTCAGGAATGGAGGTGCATGGTCTGAGATGGGGATGCATGGTACAGAATGATGTGCATGGTCTGGAATGTTGTGCATGGTCCAGGATAGGGAGGTATAGTCCAAGATGGGGGCACCTGGTCCAGGGTATGGGAGCAAAGTACAAAATCAGTGTGCCTGGTCTGGTATGGGGATACACAGTCTGGGACCACGTGCACAGTATGGGTGGGAATGCAGAGTACACAACGATGTACATAGTCCAGGATAGGGGTGCACAGTCTGGGATGGGGGTGCCTGGTCTGGTGTGGGAATGCACAGTCAAGGATGATGGAATGCATGGTCTGGGATGATGGAGTGCCTGGTCCAGGGTGAGGGTGCACAGTCTGTCGTGGGGGTGCAGGATCCAGAGCTGAGGTCTGGTTTCCCTTCCCCGCAGAGCTGCTGGAACTGCGGGCGCAAGGCGAGTGAGACCTGCAGTGGCTGCAACACTGCCCGGTACTGCGGCTCCTTCTGCCAGCACAAGGATTGGGAGAAGCACCACCATGTCTGTGGGCAGACTCTGCAGGGGCTGCCGGGCCCCACCACTCCCTCTGCAGGCGTGGGGCTGCCCCCCGGGCCGGGCCAGCCTGACGGGGTGCCCACCATGGCCAGCAGCCCCAGTGAGGCGGGGTCGGTGGCCGCTTCCCGCGCCGGCACTCCGTCCACCCCGGCCCCGCTGGACAGCGCATCCCGCTGAGCCCCCCGGACTGCCCCGCTCCCGCTGCTCTGCAAGAGCCACGGACTGCACTCGGTGCAATTTCCTCAGCTACCTGACTCGTGTGACCTCCGAAACGACCTCTCTAGCTCTCACAAATAATCCTCACGGATCCTCAAACTGGGCTTTAAGTGGAGTTAAGGCAAATACCGGTCTCTGTTCTCTCTTCAGTCTTTGTTTTTGCTTTTTTTGGTTGGTTTTCTATCGGTTGGGGTATTGTGGTTTGGGATTTTAGGGTTTTTTTTGGTTTTTTTTTTTTTCCTTTTTTGCTTTCTGGATGAGGGATTTGGCTCCAGACTCACCACACAGTGGCCAGGAAAGACCAGCCCGATCACATCCCGCATCGGCACTGCCGAGTGACTCACTTGGAGGAGGAAAGAACCTTCTTTTTTTCGTCTCTTCCTTTTTTTTGTTTTTGCCTTTTTTTTTTGTAAAAAAAATAAAGAAAATAAAAAAGAAAACGTCGGACTCTTTGGCTTTAAGTAAGAAATTTTAAAAAAGGAAAAAAAAAGAAAAAAAAAAAAGGAAAAATCCAAAAACCAGACAACGCGTGACGGACGCTCACCTGTAACTACCTTGCTAGCTAGCCAAGAACAGACCAGACTCACCTCTGCTCCAAAGGAAATCCAAAACCAAGGAAGATCCAAACGTCTCTCCACTGCCAAAGTTCGTTTCATTCTGTTGTCGCTTCCCTCCCCTCCCCGCAAGGATGAATGGACGCGCCCCTGGGGCTTTAAAGAGTTTCTATTAAAATAAAGCAAAAAAAAAAAAAAAAAAAAAGGTTGTTTTTTAAATAAAACCCCAGCCCTCGAGGTGTGGGAGGGGGAGATGGGGCTGAGAACTGCCCAGGTGGGCACAGCTGGAGCCGGCATGTCTCTACCTCTGCCCGCCGCCGCCCTGGAAAAGGAGAATAAAAAATGAGAATAATAAAAAGAAAAGAGAATAATTAAAAAAAAAATTTAAAAGAGATTAAAAGACAGATTTTGTTTTTCTCCCCCCCGAAGCTGTCAGGGGCCGCCCACAGTTGGACCCCCCCATCCTTTCGCTGCCGGGCTGCTCCCACACCCTATGTTGGATTTGTTTCACAAGGATTTTTAAGAGGAAAAGGAAAAGGAAAAAAGGAAAAGGCAAAGGAACACTGCCTCCTTCCTGGTTGAGGAGGCAGCCAAGGACAATATCGATTATTTTGGGATTCTTGCCTCGCTGGAGCAGCGTAGAGGACAGGAGTGCAATACGGAAAGTCCGGCGGCTCCAAGCAGAGGCAGCAGTGCTGTGCGCTAATGTGAATGTAAATAGTGTTTTGCAGAGGTCCAAAAAATGAATAATAATGATGATAGTGACAATAATAAGAGACTTTTGCCAAATAAAGGATGAGGAGAAGGTGAGGGGGCTGTGGCACTGTCCAGAGCGAGCCAGAGGCCTGGAATCAAGAGGAGCTGTAGTTTTTCCACATTTGCAAAACCCATCCTGTGTGTTTTCTGTAGGGGAGGAAGAGGAGGGAAGGGCTGGGGCCGGATTGGTTGTGTTGCCAGTCACCCTGGGCCGGGCCAGGCCACTGCAGACCTTGGTACATGGGACACCCCAAGGTGATGTCACTGGCCCTGTGCTACAAGCACCAAGACCTGCTGGGTGTTTCTCTGCACCCCGAGACCTTGGTGCATCCCTTGGCAGGGTTTTGTGCACTCCAAGAACTTGGTGTGTCACCTTGAATGAGTTCTGTGCACCTCAGGACCTTGGTGCGTCCCCCTGGGAGGGTTCTATGCACCCCAAGATCTTGGTGCATCTCCCTAGGGGGCTTCTATGAACCCCAGGGTCTCAGTGTATCCCCAGAGGATTTCTGTGCACCCCAAGATCACCTTGGATGAGTTCTGTGCATCCCAAGACCTTGGTGCATCCCCTTAGTAGGGTTTTGTGAACCCCAAGGTCTCGGTGCATCCCCCCAGGGAGATTCTCTGCACACCAGAACCTTGGTGCATCTCCCTAAAAGTTCTCTGCACCCCAAGGTTCTGTGCACCCAAAGTTCTTGGCATGCCCCCTGGGGAGGCTTCTGTGCACCCTGAGACCTTGGTGCACCTCCTGGGTGGTTTCTGTGCACCCCAATACTGGGAGCTTTGCTGGTTGCCCCTCCAGTGACCACTTTATTTATGGTGTGACATATGTAATATTGTCTATTTTTCTTACGTTTCCTGAGAAGAGGTAATATATAAGAGTATTGCAGATGCCCCTGCTCACCTGGGTGTCCGTCCCGTCCCATCCCTGCCCTCTCCCCTGTGTGTCTCCGCTGGGGCTCTGCCTCTCTACCTCCACCTCGCCAGGAAACCACGGGTGAGAGCACTTCCCCAGGGACTGCTCTCATTTCCGCTCCCTGCTGTTTTGCTCTTTTTGTAATTATTATGATTTTTTCTTTTTTCTTTGTGTTTTTTTT
>JAYRBT010000021.1:19171434-19181867 GCA_036023395.1 Myiotriccus ornatus | reverse complement strand
TTATGATTTTTTCTTTTTTCTTTATTTTTTCTTTTTTTTTTTTTTTTTTTAAATAAGAATAAAACTACCCTACAGAACCTTGCATTTAAACCAAAAGCCGGGGGAGGGCGGGAGGGGACGGCGGCGACGGGCGACACGGCTTCAGCAGATGTCCGAACCAGAACGACAGCTTTAAATATGATATTTCCCAAAAAATTTCGTCCTCCTGTGGGAGGATGGTGTGGCCACAGGGCCAGGGCAATGCTGTGATGGTGCTGGTCAGAGCGGTGGGTGCTTCCCTGGGGTTCTACTCCAAACTGGTGGTGTAGAGGTGTGCAGGAGCCCAAGGGGCGTGTGCCACATGCTGTGTCCCAGCCATGTCCTTTGGTGGCTTTGTGGCATCTGGGAGATGGCAGGTGGATGAGCAGCATGGTGCTGGCACAGCCTAGCAGGGGCAGGGACACCCTGGTGGTTGTGGGGCAGTGTGGGGACACAGGGTGCCACAGTGGCTGGGCCAGGTCCCCACGGCTGCCCACAGCTCTGGGGTTTCCTGCCCCCATCACAGCTGGTGTGGGGACATGGGGACAGCATGTCTTAGGTCCCTGTCCCCCCAAGGAGGCAGAGCCCAGGTCACTGGGTGCTGGCTGTGGCACCAGACTGGAGGAGGTAGCAGGAGAGACGTGGGTCTCCGGTGCCAAGCTCGGCACTGGGGTCCCATCTCCAGCCCCTTCCTCACATTCGCAACCTGAAATTCCAGCTGAAACCAAAGTGCCGCATCCCAGCAAGCCTCGACATCCTGGAGTGGTGGTCCCACACCTGGGCTTTACTCCATCACTGTCAGAGCCCCCCAAACCCTCCCCTAGCATCTCCTCATCCTCCTCCTCTGGGGGCTGCTGGAATCCCCTCCTTTTCCCTCTGGATTCTGGTGGATTTGAGATCAGGGACAAGATGCCACCGTGTTCCCAGGCCCCAGGTACAGTGAGGGGGTGTCCCCACTGCCGTGGCAGCTCCAGGGGCTCCTCCAATGCCACCAAATGCCACGGCCCCTGGAAGGGAGGTGTGGTGCCCATGTCCCCCCCTCCCTCCCGGGTGCAGGCAGCACCCATTCCCTGGTCCTGTGCGGGGCTGAGCCCTGCCCATGCTACCCTGCCAGCCCTGGGCACGGGGGCACTGGGGCACGGGACTCCCTGGAGGGCTGGAAACCAGAGCCAGGCATGGGCTTTGGGGGCCAGCCCTGAGAGATGACGTGGTAGGACTTTCCTTCGGCATGCTGTCCCCCCCTTGCTGTTCCCTGCTTTCTCTAAGTGTACTGTATGTTTGACCTGTGAAAGATGTAAACTTTATGATTCAGGTTATGTCTGTTCTTAACTCTGTATCTGTGTAATAAAGACAATTTAATATCAACCGGAGCCTCCGGAGTCTGGGCTTGTGCTGGGTGCCCTCACCCCCTGCTCCTGGCAGTGCCCTGCACTCAGTGTCCTCAACCCTGGGTTGGGGGGTTCTTTACAGCCCGGGGTCGGACACTGCAAAGGAGGGGTGTCCATGGTGGGGATCTCAGGTGTGTCCCTAGGGAACCCAAAGGGGTGTGTCCCCCCTTGGGGTGCCTCACTGCTCCCCCTGCGCTGGGACTTGGCTACAGTCTCCAGCACCACCAGCGGGGTCGGTGGACTGGGAGAGCCGAGGGGACTCCCCGCCCCAGAGGGGCCGTGCCCCCACCTGGCAATGTGCATCATCCCCAGGTGGAGGCCGTACCTCCCCCGGGTCTCGAACCCTCGACCCCGATCCTGGCGGGGCGGGACCACCTCCCACGCGCTGCCGGCACGGGGCGGGGCCTGGCGCGCGCCGCGCTCTGATTGGCCGCTGATGTGTGAAAGTGGCGCGCCGGCGCCAGGGCCGCTCGTGGTGGCGGGAAATCCGCACGTGGGCGCAGCTTCCGGCGGGTCCGCGCAGCATGTTCGGAGGTCGGGCCAGGTGAGGCCGGGGGGGCTCCGGGACGGGCAGAGCTGCTGAGGCTCTCTCGGGATGGGGCAAGGTCGGCTTCGTGCACACGGCTGGGAGAGCGTGTCCCTCTGTGAGCTCCTCTGGGGGTAGGAGGGTGCAGGTCTGCCTTTGCTGGAGGAGGCAGAGCTCCCTGGTGCTCCGTCTGTGCAGCCTGAGAGCTCTGCTGGTGGCCATGTCCTGACTTCTCTTCCACTTCCCTCCCAGCTGCCTGGGGACTGTGCACCTGAGTTTTTGTCACCTGAGGGAAGTTGCTTCCAGCTCCCTTCTGTTACCCTCCTGAGCTGGGAAGTGACTCAGTGTGAACTGAAGGCCTTTTGGTTGCCCTCACTCCTGCAGTTTTGCAGTCTTGCTGCATGGAGAACAAGTTGCATTAGTGTCACCTGTTCATCCTTCTGCTGGGAACACCCTGAGAGCCTTTGCCTGGCTAAGGCTCTGCTTTAGCTTTCATGCTAAATGTCTGTTTGTTTGTTAAGTGCTTTTTTGCCCGTTGTCCTGCCCAGTCCTTTCTTCCTGGACACTTCAGACATCTGGTGGCAACACCCACTGTCCCTGGAAGCAGAGGAGGTGTCCTGGGACGTGACAGAGATGGCAGCTTTGTGTAAGGCAGAAGATGACAACTCAGACCTGAGCCACCTGGAGAGGAACAGCAAGGAGGAGTTGGCTGTGCCGGACCCGGTGAGTGCTGCCTGAGCAGGGAACCAATTTTCCTTGCTGTTGGAAGGAAATGGGAAACTTTCGACACCTGGGGTGTCCCTCCTTTGTGTGCTGCTCATCTCAGTCTTGGTTTGGGATTCAGGAGCTGGAAGCCATCAAAGCCAAATTGCAGGAGATTGAGAAGGAGGATGAGAAGCTGAAGGAGTTGCAGCTGGAAGCTGAGAGCCACCTGTTCATGAGCTCAGAGGCAGGTATGGGCTGTCCCTGGGTGCTGCTGTCCTCCCCAGGGACGCCTCTGGAGCACAGGAGCCAGAGCATGTGGCTTTGCCTCTCTGGGCACTGGGACTGGTGAGTGAGTGGGATCCAAGCGTGGCATGGTGCTAATGCAGGTTATATCAGCTCTTACCCCCTAACTGTGTGGGCTAAGATGCAGTAAATTAATTTAATTACATTTAATTCAGATAAGTAATTTAGTTTAGCCCCAACAGCCCCAGTAGAGGAGTCACTGCAAAGAGAAAAGGGACAAGGGCATGGAGGAGGAGGCAACAGTGAGGATTTGGGTACACCTGGATGTGACCAGGGATCTGAGGAGCTTTGGAGTGTGGCAGCTCGGTGGTGACCGTGCTGGAGGCAGACCTGGACAGACAGACATCCCTCTGCCATACAGCTCCTGCCACTCTGTCCGTGGCAAAGCATCCTCCTTTCTACAGGTCTCTTCCCGAAGACAGCCAAGGAGAAGGTGGAGGCTGACCAGCGATCCATTTACGTGGGCAATGTAAGTGGGAGCCCTGGAGCAGAGCACTTCCCCCTGCCATGTGTCCTGGATTCCTGGGTGTATGCTCCAACCCTCCACCAAAGGTTGGGTGGTCCCATCTCAAATATTCCTTCTCTGCCCAGCCTAGACTGGGAATATGGCTCAGCCTCTGCCTGTGATTGTTATCCACTTGCAGATTCCCTGTTGCAAGTGTCAGCTCCCCAAAATACTCCTCTGGAAGCTGAGGGTTGTGTGGTGTTTCTTGTCCCCTCAAAACTGGGTGAGCTCTCCTGGATTTGTGTTTCCAGGCTTGGAGCACTCACTGGGAGTGAGTGGTGGTAGAGCAGTGGTGGTGAGGTGTGAGTGGGGCCAGCTGGGCCTTTTGCCTCCCATGATGGGCTGTGAATCCCAGACTCACGAGCTGGAGGGGCCGGGACTGTCGTTGCAGGTGGATTATGGGGGTACAGCGGAGGAGCTGGAGTCTCACTTCAACAGCTGTGGGCAGATCAACCGGGTCACCATCCTCTGTGACAAGTTCTCAGGGCACCCCAAAGGGTCAGTGCTGTGTGCAGGGAGTGGGGTCTGCAGGGTGTGCCTGGGGCTCTGCTCACCCTGTCCCCTCACAGGTACGCCTACATCGAATTTGAGGAGAAGAGCTCTGTGAAGGCTGCGGTGGAGCTAGATGAGAGCACCTTCAGGGGACGGGTCATTAAGGTAAGAGCTGGGTGAGGCCCTGGGGGCTGATGCCACCCTCCCATCCCACCCCCAGGTGCTGATCCCTCCCAGCCCCAGGTGTGTTGGGCTGTGCCCAATCCCAGCACTGACAGCTCCTCCCTCCTTACAGGTGCTTCCCAAGAGGACCAACATGCCCGGCATCAGCACCACCGACCGTGGGGGCTACCGGGGCCACTACCAAGGCCGGTGGGGAGGCTACTATGGAGGGCAGCACCCCAGGGTGCGAGGGAGGATATACAGGTGAGCGGCTGAGCAGGGGGATTCCTTGTGTATGGAGCAGGCTGTCCTTAGGATGAGGTTACTTGCCCCTTGCTCTGGCTCTACTCAGTGTCCTGGCTTTGCACCTCCCACTGTGGCATGGATGGAGAGGATGGAGAAAGGCTCTGGAAGGAAGGAACACCTGGATAAACCTGCTGCTGTTCCCCTCTGTTCCTGGAGGGATTTGGGGGATGGAGGGTGTGCATTGCACTCCCAGCCTTGACTGGTCCCAGAGCTGTGCCTGGTCTTGGGGCTCCCCTGGTTTTGGGGGTGCAGTCTGAGGTAGCTGGTGCAGAGAGGTGAATTCCAGCCCTTGGAGGGGTGAGGGAGCAGGTGCCCTGTACTTTAGGATGCTGTTTTTATTCCTGTTTTAGGGGTCGGGCAAGGCTGCTGCCTTGGTATTTTCCATACTAGAAAGGACTGGACTGCCCTGGTGATGCCAACGGGACTGAAAAGAGGAGATGAGATTGGGCAAGATTTAAAAAACGCCTACCCAAGCCAAAAACCAGATTAATTTAAAAAATGCCATCTGCCTGGCTGTGAGGATTTACTGGTGAGCCCTGTGCCAGGCTGTGGGAGGGAAGATGGAATCTGCTCCCTCCTGCCAGAATCCCAGGAGGGGTTCATCTCACCTCAGCTCTGCTCGGGGGACTGTGTTTGCATCGAGAACAGGCTCATTCCAGAGAACACTGTCCTGGGAAGGGAAGAGCTCTCCCAGACCATTGTCTCCCTCTCATCCTATGGAAAAGGGTGCTCTATTGGAGGGTTTCCTTTGGCTTCTGGCTGTCCAGGTGATCTCCACCCCACTGCTCAGTTGGGAAGCTCCCTCAGCTCTGCCAGCCCTTCCTACAGCAGCTGAGTGCTGCCTTCTCCTAAGAAGATCCTAAAGACCTTTCCAAAGACTGTTTTCTTCTCCAAATTAATGTCTTGGTTTGCAGCTCTAGCTCTGACTGCTGGGGAGCTTTTCCTTCATCAGCTCTGTGGTTTCCTGATCTTGCTCTTGAAGCCTGATGTGGTTTGGGTCTGGTTTTTAGCTTGTTGCCTTTGTACATCTAGGGCAGAGGAAAAAAATCCTATGCTATTTTTCTCTGGAAGCCTCTTCTCTGGTAGTTAAACAAGACCCGGGTGTCACAAAACCCTTCCTCCTTTTTATTTTGGAAGTCAGCAACCCGCTCTTCCCTCCCTCCTGCTTTGATTCCAAAGCTACAGGGAACTGCCAACTCATCACTTGACTATTTCCAGCAGTAGCAGCATCACGAAATCACCTCTGTTGTTTCAAATTTGGTCTGATTTTTCTCTTTCTTCCCACCATAACTCCTGTTCTGGATTTGCACTGGGGATGGTGTTGAGCCCAGCTGAGCTGGAGGATTGGGATCAAAGTGCACCACAGGAGCTGCAGATTGGGGAACAAGGTTCCTGGCTCTTCCCTTTCCTGCTGATTTTGTGTTTATGCATTCTGAAACCACTTGTTTTTAAAGGGAAAACTTTGTGTTAAAAGAGGCAGGCTGGAAACACCAGCAGACAGTGTTCCTGGGGGAAGTTCTGCATGGAAATGGGTCTTATTATGTAATTCTCCCACTAATCTTTCAGGATCCTTGGTTAGGATTCCTCTAACCCAGATGCAACAGATGCAACCGACTCGTAAAGCAGCTTTTCACAGCTCAGGGGGCATTGCCAGGCTAAAAATCCCACTGATTTTTTTTTTTTTTCCCCTTTAAGATCTCTAGATTTTTATTTTTTAAAGCTTGGGGCCTTAACTCTTCATGTTGTGTTAATTTTGTGCACAGTGCTGCAGATACTGACCTTGATTTGAGCTACTCTTAGGGCTTAGACTATAAACCAGCTTTTTGTAGTGCTTCTGTTTGTAGTTTGTAAGTTTTTGAGACTTATTTTTTAATTAAAAATTTTTATTGAGACTTATTTTTTAATAAAAAAACTACTTTGGGGTGTTTGGACTGTTGTGGAGGAGGAAATGCGGAGCTGTTGTCTCTGAGTGAAAACAGTAAAGATTTTTAGATTAAAATATGTTGGGATAGCAGTGCACAGCTGTGCCCTGTGGAGGTGGGAGAAGCTTGAATCTCCCGATTTGCCAGATTGTTGATTAAATGTACTTAAGTTCTGTTGGAGAAAGTATTGTAACTGTCACTTGTTTTTAAAATAAATGATCCTGCTGTGTGAACTTGATGTGCAGTTCTGGCTTTCTCCAGTCGCCCAGCATCCTCTGGAGCTGTACAGCTCTATTTTTTTTAGCTGGTTTATGTGTTTTTAACTGATGAGGTGCTTGAAGCACAGGCTCCTGCCTGTGGGGCGTGAAGGGCTTGGAGTGAGGTGTGTGAGAAGCACTGAGTAGCTGCTCAGTGCCTGCTCCTGCTTGCATCACCTTGTAATGATGTTCGGATGCTTTTCCAGTCCAATTTGCGTTTTATTCCATATAAATATTTGCTATTGACTGGGGAGTCTTAAATGGGAGCAGCAGGGAGCTGCAGGGGAGGAGATGCTAGCAGAGATTAGTTTGGGATGAGCCAGGCAGCTGTGCAATCCTGAAGGCTTAATTCCATGGGTGGATTTATTCCAGCTGTACCTGTGCTGGCAATCACTGTGGAGTGTGCCTGGGCTGTCTGGACAAGGTGCAAGGTGGTAACAGCAAAAAATGAGTCACCCAAAAGTCATCCTGGGAAGGGAAGAGGGCCTCTGAGCTCATCTTGTGCAGCCTGGTCTAGTGGAAGGTGTTTCTGCCCAGGACAGGGGCATGGGATGAGATGAGCTTTAAGGTCTTTTCCCACCCAAATAATTCCATGATTCTGTGAACAGTGAATTCTGTGCTATACTAAGGTTTCCTTGAGTACAAATCCATGCAAACCTTGCAGGGTGTCAAGTTTATTTTACAGATTAAAATTAAAATATTACACAGACTGAAGACAATATATACATCACTGCTCCTGTACAGGGGGATGCTCCCAACAGTGGGATGGAAAGGGGTTTCAGCACACCTGCATCATCATGGAGTTCACCATATTATCAAAAGCCCTGGAGAAGAAATAAACACAGATTATTGAAGGGAGCAGCTAGTTCTGCACAGCAGAGCTTTGTAACACCAGTGTCTCTGCCTAGCTTTCCCTAAACTGCACACATGGTTTTACTCTTTATAGGATGGTCTAATTAATGGCTCCTAGTTAAGCTAGGAAAAATACACTTTCTTGACTTAATGTTTTTAACACCAGTTCTGAGGTGGAAGTTAAGAGTTCAATATAACTTTTTGTAAGTTTTCTATGAGGCAGAAACAGCCCAAACCCAATGTAGCTATTCTTATTTAGGCACTTAGAGCAAACAGGCCTAACTGGTCCACCCCAGGATTCATTGTGTTAAATCACAGGTACCCTGGAAGTTCCAGAAAGGTGACAAAGAAACAAGGATCAGTGTGGAAAACCCACTCACCTGGAATGGATCCGGTCCCCAGGGTTATAGAAAGGGTTACACATGATGTCTGTGTATGAATTATGCAGCTTCCGGAACATCTGAAAAGGGATTGCAAGTGAATTGATGTTTTTTGCTTCTCAGCACTGCAGGGGTAAGTGGCAGGAGCACAAGCAGTGCAGTGGCTCCGGGTTGCTGCACTTACACTGCGGATCTCGTTGTCTCGAAGGGCCGTGTTGGAGGAATCCACCACCATGACAAACTTCACCTTGGAGTTTGTCACGTAGCCATACCTGTGCAGGTGTTAAGGACTGTGCTGCTGGCACACCAGGGTCTGGCAAAACCACCAAAACCAGGCTGGAATGCACTCAGAGAGGAAATGTGAGGAAACCTCCTCCCTAGGGGCAGCACCAATCTCTGCTCTGGTGACCAGTGACAGGATCTGAGGGGAATGGCTGGAGCTGTGCCAGGGGAGGTTTAGGTTGGATTTCAGGAAAAGGTTCTTCCCCCAGAGGGTGGGTGGGCACTGAACAGGCTCCCCAGAGCAGTGGTCACCGCCCCAAGGCTGCCAGAGCTCAAGGACAAGGCTCTCAGGAACAGGGTGGGATTGTTGGGGTGTCCTGTGCAGGGCCAGGGGTTGGACTTTGATGGGTCTCTTCCAACTCAGGATGTTCCATGATTCCATGAAGTTCTGCCTGTAGGACTTCTTGGGAGACCAAAGAGACCTGAAGATACAACATCAGCCCGTGGGACTGACCTGAGGCACCCAGAAGAAACACCCAGTTTATTAAAACCCAGGAGCAACCTGGTCTAGTGCAAGATGTCTCTGCCCATGGCAGAGGGTGGAACTGGGTGGGCTTTAACGTCCTTTCCAACCCAAACCATTCCATGACTCTGTGACCCACAGGGCTGTTGGGAGTCACTGGTCCAGCAACAGCAGGAGAAAGCAGCTCATTAAATTAAACATGCCATGGCCTGGCAAAAGGCACGAGAAAGATACACCTTGTAGTCTTCAGTGGGATAGAGAAGCCCCAGGTAGAGCTCCCTCTGGTCCACAAGGGCTTTGCCCATGGCTGAGATCTTCTCATCCACAACATCAAGGGATGTGTGAACAGTGTAGTGGAACTTCAGCTCGTTCTCTGTGGGGACACTCCGGATGTACAGGGGGTAGTTCTGAGGGGGAGAACAAATCGCACTGACCGAGACCTGCCACTCCATCAGTGATGGTGCCCTGACAGTGCTCCACCCAAAGAGCTGCTGCTATCAGGAGCTATTAACCATTTTATATTCACAGCTCCCTTCACACGTCAGACCCTCAATGCAGAGCTGTCCCTGTGGCAGGACATTTGCACAGGCACTGCACAAGCCTCAGGCGTCTCTGCTCCTGTCTCCTTATCCCAGCAGAACCTGCGCCCAGCTCTTCCTGAGGAAAACCCCTCTTCTCCTGGCAGCAGGTCAGCAGGACACTGTAGGGCACCCCTGCACTGCCCCTGCTCTGATCCCAACCTATTTCAACCAGCCCTGTCTTCCCCAGTCCCGTATTTGTGCTGCTCTCCTCACTCCTGTTCACACCCCATAGCCTGAGCCCCTGCCCAGGTCTCTTCTCCCCATCCCCACAAGCTCACCAGCCCCACAGCCCCAGTTCTGTTCCCCTCACTCCTGCTCAGGGACCAAAACCTGGAACCCAGCTTCTTTCCCCTCCTCAGGCCCCATGACCCTACCTGGCCCCACAGCTCAACTTAGACCCACTCTGGCCCTATAAACCTCCCTGTCCCCCTCAGGCCCCAAAACCAGAGCCCCAGCCCTTCTCCCCTCACCGCTCCCAGACCCCAAAGCTCCACCTGACCCCCCCTTCTCCCCTCAGCCCCACAGCGTAAGCCCTGGGCCCTCTTCCCTCCTCAGGCCCTATGACATGACCCCACCTGGCCCCACTGCCCCACTCAGGACCTCACACCTTGAGCCCCAGCCCCTAATCCCTGACCAGGCCTCATGACCCCACCTGGATGCACTCTTGCCCTACAACCCGCCCTGGCCCTCTTGTCCCTTTCAGGCCCCAAATCCGGAGGCCCAGCCCCTCTTCCTTCCTCCGACCGCACGGCTCCGCCTGATCCCCTCTCCTCTTCCCGCCCCCAGCCCCTCACCCCTCCTCGAACCCCACCCGACCTCGCTGCCCCCCTCAGACTCCACCGCCCGAGCCCCAGGCCCCCACAGCTGCCGGTGACTCCCCGTTCCCCTCAGACCCCAGGCCCCGCGGCTCCACCCGGCCCCGCCGTCCCCCTCAGCCGCCCCCCGGCCCGGTCCCCCCGCACCTCCTTGGCGATCACGGCGATGCAGACCGCCATGTTGCCCCGCCCCCTCCCGCCGGTCACGCGGGCCGCCGGGCGCGCGCGGGGGGCGCGGTCACGTGTCCCGGCGCGGGTCACGTGGCGCGCGGGGGCCCGTTGCCATGGCGAGCGCGGCGCTGCGGCCGCTGTGCCTGTGCTGGGCCCTGGGCCCCGCCGCCGCCGCCCCCAACATCCTCCTGCTCCTCATGGACGACGTGAGCGCGGGGGCGCGGGGCGGGCACACGGGGGGTGGGGGCGGGGCTGTGACACCGCGTCACCGCGAGGGAGGCACCCCGCCGGGCTGCGACACGCAG
>JAYRBT010000021.1:19107229-19171334 GCA_036023395.1 Myiotriccus ornatus | reverse complement strand
CCCCGGGGGGGGGGGGGGGGGGGCTGTGTCACCGCGTCACCGCGAGGGAGGGACCCCGCGGGGCTGCGACACGGAGGGACGGGGTGGGGGGGGGGGGGTGAGGGGTCTGGAGCATCTCCCTGGTGAGAGACCGCGGGAGCTGGGTCTGGGTAGTCTGGAGAAGGGAGAACTGAGAGGGGATCCCACCTCTCCATACGGATGTCTCCAAGGGATGTCAGGATGGTCTGTGCAGTCTCAGAGTCTGTCCTGTCAGCGACAGGACGAAGACCAATGACCATAAATTAAAATACAAGAAGTTCCACATCAAAATGAGGAAGAACTTCTTTACGTTGAGCATGGCAGAGCACTGGAACAGCTGCCCAGGGAGGGCCTGGAGTCTCCCTCTCTGGAGACATCCCAAATCCACCTGGACATGTTCCTGTGTCGCCTGCTCCAGGTGACCCTGCCTTGGACTGGGTGATCTCCAGCCATTCTGTGATTCTGTGATGTTGGTCACTGTGAGGGGGTTGGTGGCCATGGGAGAACTGAGTGCTTGTCCCCAGAGGCGGGACTGGGGAAGGGGTCAGTGTGGGACCCGAGGGAACAGCTGGAGCTGTGTCAGGGCAGGGTTAGGTTGGATATCAGGAAGAGGTTCCTCCCCCAGATGGTGGTCGGGCACTGAACAGGCTCCCCAGGCAGTGGTCACGGCCCCAAGGCTGCCAGAGCTCAAGGAGTATTTGAGCAATGCTCTCAGGAACAGGGTGGGATTGTTGGGGTGTCCTGTGCAGGGCCAGGAGTTGAATTTTGATGATCCCTGTGGGTCCCTTCCAGCTCAGGATATTCTGAGGGAAATTGGGGCTCAGGTCTGTAGAGTTCTTGTTGTGGAGGGCGGGCTGAGGGGCTCATGGTGAGGTGGGGGCTCTTCATAGAATCACGGAAGGGTTTGGGTTGGAAGGGACCTTCAAGACCATCTTGTTGCAACTCCTTTACCTGGGCAGGGACACCTTCCACTAGACCAGATTGCTCCAAGGCCCATCCAACCTGGTCTTGAACTCTTCCAGGGCTGGAGCAGCCACAGCTTGTGTTTTCAGACTTGTGTTTTCAGAGTATGTCTTGAGCATTTCTTTGCTTTCTGTGCTCACTAGAATTCTGTCACACTGACTCTCAAGGAGCAGAGCTCTCCCTGATGTGCACAATCCCACTTAGTCACAGCTTCCAGGCCTACACATCATCCTTTCCAGGTGTTGTGGTCTCCCTGTGCCCCATCTGTGCCGTGTTCCAGCGACGGGACAGCCCAGGAGTGGAGTCTGTGCTGTGATTCATGGTCAGACCTCAGCACGTGGTTCAGGCACAGTCTGTGTGATGATCTGGGAAAATTTGAGTGAAATAAGCTGGAATATTTGAGTAAGTTTGGCTCTGAAAGCCACTATGGTCTGGTCTTTCTTGAGTGCTTCCCAGATTTTGTGTAAAAAGTTGTGGAGAAATGAAAGGAAGCCCCAGGCTCAGCATATTGCTGCCCCCTCCTTCACCTGCCCCTGACCTCTCCTTATTCCATGTGTGTGGATATCCTGAAAACACACGAGATTTCTCTGAGCTCTTAAGTCAAATCTTTTGGAATTTGGAATTAAGAAATAACTTGTCTAGGAGTCTAATTATGTTTTCTGTCCTGCCTTTCGTAATGTCTGAGCAGTTCACAGTCCTTGGGAGAGGACTCAACAGTAAATATTGCAAAACAGGTGTCTTGCTGATTTTTAAACCTTGGTAGACTCATCCTGAAGTTAAAGCTTGGCTTTGTAGTCTACACAAAGAATTGTGGCAATTGTGGTGGATGGAGTTGTAGTAGCAGCAAATAAGGTGCATCTACAAGTGTGGACAAAGAAACTCCAACACATTTCAGGAACTATTTTAAAAACCCACACTTGCCTCCTGAAAAACTAAACAAGAGGAGGAGTAATTGCGCTAACTTTTGCTCTCTGAACTGGATGGGGAAAAAAGTGCAATAAGTCATTAAAGAGCAAAAAAATTAATCACAGATTTGTTTCCAACTGAAAATCTTTCCACTTTTGCACCCTTGGCCATATGGATAAGGAGATATATCCATTTCCAACACGTTCAGGTTGCTGCTGTCTTCCCGGTTTGCTTTTCTCCTAATATTTTCATGTCATCTTCCAGATGATGGTTTCCTAAAGATCTGCATACATCCTGCCCTCTGTATCTGTTGCTCACCTGAGACACACCTGAGTTAAAGGAATCTGTTGTCTTTTTAAAGCACGGTATAATCGCTGGCACTAGTGGTGCCTAATGGCTCATTAAGTTGTTCCCTTTAAGAACCTTCTGCCTCAATTTGTTTTTCCCAGTAATGGTTTTCAGCACAGAACACAGACACCGTGATGGGAATTTTATGGTTCTCCTGGCGCGTGACCCCTCGGAATTAGGAAGAAGAACAGGGTGAAACCACAGATAAGCAGAGGGACATGTGATGCCTCTGGCAGGTTTCTCTCCTCTTGCTTTAAAACAAACACTTCCTTGTTTTTCCTGCAGTGCTGCTTTTGAGTTTAGACCTTTGTTTTGTGTTTCTAGTTTCTTATATGCAGAGGGATAGATCCAGAGCCTGAGACAGAATTTTGGGTCCAGCACAAAGGAGGGGCTGAAGGGTCGGATGTGGCAGTTGTATAACACCAAGTATATCATGTGTGACTTCCTGTGTCTCCCTGCTCTGTGTGTGCTTCAGGCCTTTGAGTAACACTGAAGGCACTGGGGATCTTACAAGTGGTTTAGTGCCTGTGTTAGTAAGTCGTTTAATCTCATGTGTGCCTCAGTTTCCCACCCACCAGGGTAAAGTGCAAAGAGTTGCCTGTCTCACAGGGCTGGGAAAGATCCTTTTTGTCATATTGGGAAAGCACTGAGTAGTGAGATGAGCACTGTAAAAAATGATAAATTAAGGGATATGTTATGTGGGCTCAGAAACATTGTGGTTGTGGCAAAGGACTTTTACATCTTTTGGTGTACTCTTTTTACAGATGGGTTGGGGGGATTTAGGGGCTTTTGGAGAGCCTTCTAAGGAGACTCCTAACCTGGACCAGATGGCTGCAGAAGGGATGCTTTTCCTGGATTTTTATACTGCCAACCCCCTCTGCTCTCCCTGTAAGTAAACTGGAGTTTTAAACCATGTAAGCACAAGAAAAATCTTATTTTGGGAAGTTTGGGGTGTTCGCCAGGGTCTGACATCAACTCACAACCAAACCCTCAGGCCAGAGTTTGGATTTGGTGCTTTGATCTTGCCTTTTGCTCCCTTTTTATTTATGTTTTGATTGGAAAACCTACAGTCTTTAGTTCGTGTGGAGCACTGGTGCACTGATCACATCAGCCCAGCTAAAGGACTTTTTAAGCCATTACAATTCGATATTCCAGCCCCAGTCATTGCATTTTTTAATCTTTCTTATTTTGGGATAAACAAAGCAGAATCTAAACTGTTGCTGAACATATTTTGTCTGATTCTGTTGGCTATGGTGAAGAAAGGCAGTGGGTTGTGTCCTGTTTTTGACCCTGGTGACTTGCAGATTCTTGGGACAGGGACGAGAGATAAAAGAAACGTTTGGGTCTGGGAAACACAGATATTTTTATCCTGGTTCTTTTTTCTGTGAGGTGGTTTCTTTTTTTCCTTTCTTTTTCCCTCAAACCTGCTTAGCTGCCAAGAAATGAAACAAAAATGAGGAGCAGGGACTTTTTATTTGGCCTTTCATTTAGGATATCACTTGGCAGTGTGCTGATGACGTCCCTGCTCAGAAAAGGCATTTTAAATATGCTGAAATACTGCTAAGTCCAGTGGTGGACTGAATATGCTTAAACATCTTGTTTAAATGTTCCCTGCAGTCAGGACTTGATTTTATTGTCAAAGCTGGACAGCTCTTTATATTTCATGATTTTTGTTCAGTCAAGCTTGAAAACTTAGCCTTGAGCATCTAATCAGTTTGTGCTATGATTTCCTTTTAAATATATTATATATATATATGAAACTGAGATGTAAGTGTTGCTACATTGACTATTCAGAATAATGACTCTTCAGCAGTGGGTAATTTAATAAAGAGGCCAAATTTCACTCGGATTTGTCCTGGAATAACTCAAATGGTTTGTCAGAACCTGGTTCACTGGAGAGGGGAGTTACTGCCAGTTCTAATGTGAGTGATTCAGTGCTGGCTGTGGCAAGAGGACACTGACACACTTCTGTCAGTGTTCTGGCCTCAGTCTTCATACAACAATGTTAATATTAGGTAGAGAGTGCATGTAAATGAATGTTTTTGTTACTTTCAGCAAGGGCAGCGCTGCTGACGGGCCGACTCCCAGTCAGGAATGGCTTTTACACCACCAATGCACATGCCAGGAATGGTAGGAGCTTCATCCCTGATTTCCCCCCCTCTCCTGATTTCCCTCTGTGCCTTAGAGGAAGTTTAGCTTTGAACAAAGGCTTGGCTCAAGGATCTTCCTCTATGGATCCTCCAGAGTGGCACGGAAAGATTACCCTGCTAACTGCTGGTAATAAGCGTGAAATTTATTGCTTCCTCCTCATCAAGCAGAAAAACCTCCTCGAATTAAGAGGCATAAACAAGGCTGGTTGATCCATTTGCTTCTGCTGGCTGAGAAACGTCTCCTCCAGGCAGTGGAATTGGGGTCTGGTGAAGGAAAAGTCACGTGGGGTGTGTGTTGACACCCAGAGGAAAGAATGAGCTGCTCACAGTTTTATTCAGCAGCCACTTTTCTAACCCTTTTGAACCTTTTCTGTTTCTTAATTTCTGATACTTTCATCATTTTGAACCATTTCTAACCTTGGCAGTTTAGTGGGACTTGTGCTTGTGGTGATTCCTGGGAAGATCCCTGGATTGATTTTTGGTCCCACTGTGACAAATGCTTCGTGCTGGGACAGGCCTGGGCAGCCAAGGACTGATTCCTACCAAACACCAAGTCACACCTGAGATTCACGAAGGCCAGAGAACTGTGGGCTCAGAGAGATTTATTTGTTTTGGTTCTTGTATTATGAGGAAATTTATTTGATCTAGGAAAAAATGCCTTTGTTGTAGAAAATGTAAAGGAAATTTACAACATAAATACAACACCTAAAGCACCTGATTTTTTATGATTCTCCCTTTCAAGGTTCTCACCTTTATGGTAGTTCCCTTTATTATTTGCTCTGATGCAGAAGTGGGTGGAGATGTCACTTTGATCTCTCTGGATCAATTTGTTTTCTTCTGAGGATTTCCAAGGAATGACATTGCTGGGACTGCAAATTAATTCCTATTTCTGACCCAATAACACTGCTATTAATGTTAAGTACCATTTACACTTTGCTCTAATATTTTTAAGAGTCAGAAGGCTGTTCTTTATTTGTTTTGCACAGCATACACACCACAGGATATAGTAGGAGGAATCCAAGACTCTGAATTACTGCTTCCAGAGCTCCTGAAAAAAGCTGGCTACATCAATAAGATCATTGGCAAATGGTAAATGTATTTGAAGAGCTTTTGCTTTGAGATTTCAGTTTGTGTGTGTTGGGGAGGAACAGCAGAAAAAATAGAATTACAGAAAAAAAACCCCGTTTTGAAGTTTAAATGTCCAACTTTGGAATCTGTGGTGGATCTTCCCCCCTGCTGGGATCAATTTCTGAGTTGAGTGTTGCCATTACATCTTCATATGAAGAGTTGAAGGGGTTTTTATGTGTATATATATATTTATAAACTCTTTAACTGTGCTTTCATCCATGTCTTGCACCACTTAAGTCAATCAAAAGCCACCAAGATTTTATTTGAAATTTGCCTGGAGCACCTACATGCTTTTTATCCTTGAGTCTTGCTATATTTTTGTGAATAAACTGAATTCTGGTGGAAAGTAATGGGATACAATTTATTTAACAGTTTCATTAACAAGTTAGGAAAGAGTGAGTCTGAATTGTGGTCGGATTCACCTGCTGGAATTGGGAAGAAAGCAAACCACCCTAAGACAGTGAATTATTTATCACCACAAATCCAAGCAGGAGAGTGGCTGTGAAGAATCGGCTCAGTGGGCTGGATGCAATAAGATGCAGTTCAGTGCTAATAAATGTAAATTCATACACCCAGGGAAAAGGAATAAACAAGGCAAATACAGATTGGTTCCAGTTATTTGGAAAAAGGCAGATCTGGAAGGACCTGCAGCTGTTAGCAGGGATATGGCTAAATGGGAATGTGCAGTGCACTACTGTGCATCCAAAAAATGTTATCCTGGACAGGACTGGGATTGACACTGAGCAACAACAGGCTCTGGCATTTGTGCACATCACCTGCTCCCTAGAAAGGTGTAAAGAAATGCAGTGTTCAGTAGTTAAATTGGAGTCTCATCCTGGTCACACAGAGAATTTTAAGGCCTAAAGATTTTTAAATTTTCCAGCAGATTTTTATATTGTTTCATCATCCCTTTTAAAAACTTTTCAGGGTATCCTATAATTAAACCAAGTTCCATGATTTAATTATAAGTTTGCAGGTCAAGTATTTTCCATGACCATTTCAGAATTTGTTTTGTTTCATTAAGTCTGTCTGGTTTTTGTGTTGTGAAAGGGAGAGAGTAATCTGCATCTCAGTCATTATTTAATATCTTTGTAAGTTCTCTTAGGACTTTCTTAGAATAAAATGTTTCTTCATCTCCCCTGTTGTAGAAGTAGCCAGGAATGACTTTGTATTCTCATGTCTATACATGAGGAAAGGTTGGAATCCTGCAGGTTGGACTTGCAGTGATAGTTACATCACCAAGCATGATCAGAGCTGGAATGACGATTATTTCCTATTATAACTTAGTTTGGAATAGCCCAGAGTAACTCCATGGATTGTTTTACTTCAGGGGATGCATTTTATGCCCTTTATGTTCAAAAGGTGCAGAGAGGGCACAAAGTGGACAGGATGCAGATGTAGGATTGTGAGTGGAAGCTGGAATGATTAAATAAACATTAAGATGCGAAGATTCCCTTAAGTGACAGAGAGGATGGGCATTCTATGTCTACAAGATAGTTTAAATGAAGGAAATGTAGAATTTTCAGTACAAAAACTGGAGATTAGAGAGGAGCTTCATCTTGAAGTTAAGGATGGAGAATTTTCAAGCTGCACAGTAGAGAGGAGCTGTCATCAGGAGTAGCTAAATGTGTTTTATGTCCACATGTGCATGTAAAAAAAACCTCATTTCATTTACATTCAGATCTTTTTGTACCTTTTTGGCAGCATGAATACTCCATAAAGGGGATGCAGATAAAATGGTGCATTTCATGAGCTTTGCCTTATGTTTTTACAGCTCAGGGGTATAAAAATGGCTTGTCATAGATCAGAATCCTTGAGTAAAACATTATGTGCATCTCTGCCGTAGTTTTGGGCAGTGTAGTCCCTCAGTGCTGATCATCAGACAGCATGAGAGAAGACACCAGTGGAAGAAAATAATGGGAAACAAAGATTGGACAGTAGGTAAAATGGAATATGTGTAAGCACTGGGGTGAGTCCACGTGGATGTGCTTTCAACGAGTGTGAGACAGATCAAGACACTGTTCTGAAGTCATTTGTTTGACTGAAATGCTTTAAGTTTTTTCTTCTTAAAGATTGTTTCCTTGCATGCCATTCTGATGAGATTATAATTTGCTTCTTTGCAGCAGAATTTTAACTCATTTGTTGCTTTTGTTTCCAGGCACTTGGGACACCGGCCCCAGTTCCACCCCCTGAAACACGGTTTTGACGAATGGTTTGGATCCCCAAACTGCCATTTTGGACCTTACGATAACAGAGAGCTCCCTAACATCCCTGTGTATAGGGACTGGGAAATGATTGGCAGGTAACTCGGCTCCTTGCCTGGAGATGTTATTTTCTGGGCTCTCCCTGAGGCCAGGTTGGATGGGGCTTGGAGCAGCCTGGTCTAGTGGAAGGTGACCCTGCCCATTACAGGAGTTTGGAACTGGATGGGCTTTAAGGTTTCTTCCAACCCAAACCATTCTTTGATTCCATGATTCTATGATTGATAAAGGTCTGAGTACCAAGTTGCATGTGGACCATGTAGGGATGTGGCTGCTCCCGAGTGCTGCCCTCCCAGAGCTGTTTGCTCATCCCCTTGCACCCTAAAAGCTTCCTGTGATGATTTCATTCCACTGCTCTTGGAAGCTGGTTCCATTCTGTACTGAAAGACTTCTTTGTTCTTTCTTTTCCTGTTTGGAATAACATTTTGCCTGTTTGCATAACACCATTCCGTGTTCCAAGTCTGCAGTCTGTGCCCTTCTTGTCCATTCAGTTTTGACCCTGGTATCTTCTTGTTTCACTGCTGTTATTCTCCTGTTCTGCTTCCAGGATTTCCCTGTCTCGCTTGAAGTTTTTGTGTACTTCTCACAATTCTACTTATATTTCAAACAGCTCTCTGTGATGGAGCATGAGATCTTTCATCATATTGCCCCTATTCCAATAGCTTAACAGTAAAAGGCCAGTCCCTCAGGTTTGTCCAAAACCTGAAGTCATCATTAATTTGGTTCAAGCTGTCACAATTTGGTTTAGAGTCACTGCTTTCTCCCATAAGAAAAGTTATGGTGACATATTTTTAATATCTCAAGTGAGTTTGCTGTATAGCAACTGTGACTTATTTGTCACCTACTTACAAAGCAAGTAAAGGGAAAAAAATCCTCTTTATGTTGTATATTCCTTAGGATTGATTTTTTGTCTCTCTGATTCATTTTATCTTAAGATACTACGAAGATTTCAAAATTGATCTGAAGACGGGTGAAGCCAACTTGACTCAGCTCTACCTGCAGGTACTATTTTAATCCTGGTTTCTAAGCCACAATGACTTTATGCTTCTTTTTTCAGAGAGATTTAGATGGTAGAGGATAAATTCATTTTTATTGTCGTTTACAGGAAGCTCTCGATTTCATTAGCAAGCAGCAGGCCACCCAGCAGCCTTTCTTTTTATACTGGGCAATTGATGCTACCCACGCTCCTGTTTATGCCTCCAAACAGTTCCTGGGCACCAGTCAGAGAGGACTGTAAGTCCTGCTTTTGTGCATGTTAGTTTTATTGGTTTTTTTTTTAATTAATACTTCGTGCTGCAGAAACAGAAAACCTAAGCAGTGTTTGTTAGGTCCAAGTGTAAAGCTCATTTCTCAAAAGCGTAGTGTGTGTGTGCTGAAATGCACTTTCCTTGGATTGTTCTTTAATAATTTTGCTTTATTCTGAAATGAAGATCATGTGACCAAAACGGGGGAGAGGGGGGACTTTAAGCTCCTTTGCCAGTTGTGTGAGGAATGAAATGCTGTATGTGGCACAGATGATTTTTAGAAGGCTTTTGTATGATTAGTGCCTGTTTTAAAAGTCTGTAAATCAGACCAGCAAATAGAAAAATGCAATTTAGAGGAGGCAAAAAGCTCTGTGGACACTGTGAGCTTTGAGCACTGAGAGTTTCAAACCAAGAGGCAATACTCCATTATGACCTTCCAGTTTATGGCAAAGAGGGTTTGCCTATATTTATAAATTTCATAGCTAAATTTATACCAGTTGCTGGTCTCTGTCCAAGAGTGGCTCACACATGAACAAATTCTGACTCTTAATACCCCAGAGAGGTTGTTCTCTGCAGGTAAAAGACAGAGGGTTTGCAGTGACAGCTGAAAACTTTATTCCCTGATGCATAAGAGAAGGATTTCTGCAGCACGGGTATAAATTAAGTCCACTAAATGCATTTTTTGCTGCTTTTAATGTTTTACATGCCCTTTTGGCTCAGGTATGGGGATGCTGTGAGAGAAATTGATGACAGCATTGGAAAAATCCTGAGACACCTCCAGCAGCTGGGGATCAGTGAGAACACCTTCGTGTTTTTCACCTCAGATAACGGGGCCGCTCTCATTTCAGCTCCCAAACAAGGTGAGTCTCAGGTGAACAAACCTGGGCTGGGGTTGGGAAATCAATTAAATCTCCATGTCTGAGGGAGAAAAACACCAGTATGTGGGGTTCTCCTTTATGCAGTCGGGAGAAGCCTCAGAATTCAGAGTATTTATGCTTAGAATGACTTGTGTTCATTATTTCTGCTCATTGTTGGGGGGGATATCGCTGGCTAAATGGACTTTTTCCAGCCCTAGTGTTGCTGTTACCTGTGTGCGTTTCCACTCAGGGAGTGAATATTTTGTAATTTAGGACCAGGTCCACTGACTTAGCAGGGTGTTAACTCCTGCTCTGCCAAATGCATATTTGAGCTCTCTGAGTAATTACAGAGAGTTCAGGAGTCCCTCATTCTTTACCTCTCATGAAAAATATCAAGAAGAAAAGCTATTTTTGGTACTTCACAAGTTATTCTTTCATTTAAATGGTTGTTTCTCTGAAAAAAATCATTGCAAATTGATTTTCTAACCCGCTCTCTCCTTTTTGGAGGCAGGATGTCTCGTGGTTGTTGGACCACAGAGCAGGGAGTATCCTGAATTCTGATTTCAGCTCAACCACTGTGTTTGACTTTGGGTGACCTGGAATCAGTGATGAAACCTCCCTGTTTGTTCCTTGGCAAGTTGAGCTCCAGGCTTGGGTTAAACCCCCAGATATTCCTGAAAAGCCCTTGTCATCCCTGGGAATGAACATTCAGGGAATTCAGGATTATTTTTCTCACTCTTGTACCTTCATTTAATATTGCTCTGATATTTTAAAATTTAAAATCATTATGAAAAAATACTATTTCTGCCTGAAAGTGGTAGATTTCCTTTAGTTACAGACAGCAGTTAACACCTTTAAAGGGAAGGAAAAACAGCAAGTTATTTCCTGTTTGTTTGGGTTTTGGTTTTTTAGTTTGGTTGTTGATAGCGAGGTGTGTTTAACTGTCATTTTCTCCCTGTCCTGAAAAGACACTTCTAAAATTTCATCACAAATTGGTATTGGAAAAAAAAAACCCAACAACAACACAAACCCAGGAAATAAGAACAAAACCCCCAACTCTGGACATGTTATTTGAAGAAGCATTCATGCAGAAATGAAAATTTATTTAAACCCAGCTTAGCTGAGTGTCCCTTTTGGAATACTGGTATTCTGTGGGGTTTATGGCTTCTTTTCTCTGTCTAGGAGGAAGCAATGGGCCTTTTCTGTGTGGCAAACAAACCACCTTTGAGGGTGGCATGAGAGAGCCGGCGATTGCTTGGTGGCCTGGCCATATCCCTGCAGGAGGGGTGAGTATCTGTTTTGAAGAGTTCTTAGCA
Organism: Myiotriccus ornatus; assembly: GCA_036023395.1. NCBI lineage: Eukaryota > Metazoa > Chordata > Aves > Passeriformes > Tyrannidae > Myiotriccus > Myiotriccus ornatus. The sequence goes on along the minus strand of JAYRBT010000021.1, from coordinate 19,160,143 downwards.
GCCTTAGGTGGACTTCCTGGGTTCAGTGGGCTTTGGTTCAGATTTTTAACATGCCCAAGGTGTCAGTCCAGATGTTTATTTAAATGAGGAGTTGATGCTGCCCCAGAAAATGGTGCCATTTTTGTTATTAGTGCAAATTTACATCTACAGTGTCTGTGATCAACACCAAACCAGAGCCTGGGCTTGTCTTCCTACTCTATTTAATCCTTTTAGTCTTTTGGATCACGGTATTTTTCATGTGTTTGAACGAATTGGAGTATAAAGGCACATTGCTAATGTGTGTCCCATTCCAGAGCAGGAATGTGTTACCCACACTCTCCATGCCCTGAGGTACCAATGATTTGACCGTCACAGCTCCTCACTTTGGTGTTTAATAGAAGTTCCATTCAGGGAGCTTTAGACACCAGATTATTGCTCTTTCCTGCCTGTACACAAATGCAGATATGATCACTTCAAAACAACCCTCCAGTGGCACTGCCAGCCCCTCTTGTCCCAGCTCTCATTACAGAAGGATGCAATCAATCCTGCTGCAGGCTGGGTTCACAGCAATAACACAACTCCCTCCCCTTTGTGAGCATCTCTCATCCCTGAAGAAAGTGATACTTCATTAACTGGCCACTGTGCTTAAGCCTGCAAACTATTCATAAATAAAACATTTTTCTAAGTTGCATTCCATTTGAGGGGGTTTAATTGAGTCAGGATAATGATAATTTATTGTTTACATTTAAGAGGGACCATCAGGCAGCTCAGATCTGCGGCTGAGGGCAGGGGTGTAGTTTGGTTTCATCATTTTAAAAGAGTTCACCAAACCTACTAAGGATGGTTTATTATTTTTCTAATTTGAAATGAAAACAGTCTTTTTGTTTAAATTTAAACATTTCCATAAAGCCTTTGCAAGCCAAGTACAACAGCCTGGGGCTAGCAAAGGAGAACATGAAACTGCAGCTGACTGTTTGGTTTTCTGGGTCCAAACTAAATAATGTGCTAAAAGTAAACATGCATTATAAATGGGGACAAGAAAATACCCACATTTAAAAATTCTTTCCATTGTAGTAACTCTGAGGATAATTAAGAACAGGAGTAGAGAAATCCTTGTGCCTGCTTCTTTTCTGCCTGGGCCTGGCTGGGACCCCTCTCACAGGTAGTTTTTGGCATGTGGCACAGGGGGGAAGCTCCAAATGTTCTTGGTGGCCTGGGGTGATGCACAACTTCCTGCCTGAGGCCATGCTGGGAGCTGCTGCTTGAATTCCTTGGAGTTGAACTCCTGCATTGCTGGGCAGAGTTGAGGTGTTTGCAGGGTGGGCTGAGGGAGCGATCTGGAGAGTGTGCCTGGAGCTCACTGGGGCAGGGATGCACCCAAAATCCCTCCTCCAGCATGCTGACATCACCTTTAAGCATGTGCTTAGCTTTAAATCTTTACTATCCCAGTTTCCAGTTCAGGATGCTCCCTGCCAGGTGTGTGCATGGGCTCGCAGGTGTCCTCCTGGACTCCGTGTCCTTGCAAAGCCAGTCTGGTCTCTGTCCCTGTCCCCAGGGACAGAGTTAAACCCTGTGTGATGCTACTGCTCGGTAAATATGTGATAGATACTTATGTGTGTTTTCTGCTTGTGTTCTTGCCATCGAGGCTCCAGCCTGGTCCCCTCAGCAACACTGACCAAAGGTGAGAGGTTTGGCTTTGCTTGTGTGTGATACAGCTCACGATGGCACTCACTGCTCCATAGGTGCCTCTCTCACTCACAAAGTGAAGAGACACGTGTTTGGAAGTACATTTTTGGCTTCTTTCCTGTGTCCTGCAGAATCTGTAGCTTCAACATCCTCTTGACTGTGAGTTTTAACTCCTCAGCCTAAGCCCTGTGCACCCCAAGTAGCTGTAAAATGTGGTAAAACTCCTTCAAAGTCTCTTACTGCTCTTTATTTTCCAAAGAGTTGAAGGAAACAAAGGCTAGGGAGACCTAAACTTCAGCACAAAGCTGAAAGATCTACTCCTCCTTCCTGCATTGGGTTTCCTCCCTTGTACAGTGGTTGTTGCTTTCCAGCCCTGGACATTTTGAGGAGCAGTGGGAGGGCTAAGAGTCATTTCAACAGGAACAACTGGAGCCAGAAGAGGAGGGCTTATGTCTCTGGCCAGTGAAATCCAGTTGGCTGTGTGGAAGGCTCATTCCACTGATGGGAAGGCTCTGGGAAGACCTTATTGTGGCTTTCCACTGCCTTAAGGGGGCTTATATAAAGGAGGGAAAGGGACTTTTAATATGGTCAGATGGTGACTGGACAAGGGGGAATGGCTTCCCACTGCCAGAGAGCAGGGTTAGATGGGATATTGGGATGAAATCCTTCCCTGTGAGGGTGGTGAGGCCCTGTCACAGGTTGCCCAGAGAACCTGTGGCTGCCCCATTCCTGAAAGTGTCCAAGGCCAGGTTGGACGGGGCTTGGAGCAACCTGGTCTAATGGAATGGGGTGGAGTGAGATGGGCTTTGAGGTTCCTTCCAACCCAAACCATTCTGGGATTTTGTCTGGCAGTTTATTAATAATCTCATTGGGTTTTTTTTATTAAAGAGTGCATTTGGGTGCTTAAATAAAGGAACACCTTTTGATTTAAACAAAAGAAGTGAAGTGACAGGACTGTGAGCACCTGACAGGATATGGATAGAGGTTGGGATAATTGGTGCAGTTGGCTGATTTGCAGGTTTTTGGAGGAGCAAGATGCCTTGGGAATGCATGTTGCTCTTGGCATCAACATTCAGTGAATTCTGGTCCCCCATCAGGAATATTTATTCACACACAAACAGCCTTTCTGCAGTTTCCTCCTCAGCTACGTTTTCCAGGTGAATTCACAACAAATCAGCATTTCAACATTCCCCACACCACATCTGCCTTCTGGAAGGATCCAGCTGGAAAGAAAAAAAAAAAATCATATTCTGTTGGTATTTGAATCCTCCTCCTCTCTCCCCTCGCCCTCCTCCCCTTCCTCTCTCGTGCCTGCTTCCTGAAGGAGAAAAGAACATATCAACCCAAAGACAGCATTGCAACCTTTTCTTCCCTATCTCCCATGGGGCGCAAATTGAAATTGAATTAGACAGGGATATCAGGTCTGCTCGCTGTGATAACTGTAAAAGGATTTTATTTAAAAACACCCTGACATTTGTTCACCCAGTTTCAAATATTTAGCGTTCCTCCTTTCCATTCCTGGCGGGGGCGACTTTATTAATTGTCGCCTTTGATTCAGAGTTAAAGCTTGAAAGCTCTGATAACAGCACTGGGGACTATTTCTTCCAGCGACGTGGCCCACAGCAAAAGGATTTCATTTTCTTAAAGACGTTATGTGTATACTGAGAGTTTATTAAAAAGAAGGGGGGGAAAGAGGGGGGAAAAAAATCCGTTTTTACGTGCGTAATACCGGCTGTTCCTTACTGATACGAGCAATATCTGATCTCCCTCGTTTTTATATATTATTTATTTTCTCTGGGCTGTTGCCCTCTCTGGATTTTTCTTTTTCTTTTCTTTTAAACAAATAAATAAATAAATAAATGGGAAAGGCAACTAGAATGAAAGAGCACTGTTGACAGGAGAAAAATGGTATTTTTTTATTTTTTCTCTGAAAATACTTCAAAGTTTTATATAAATATTAACCTTTTTTTTTTTTTTTTTTTTTTTTCCCTTCTTCAATGTGGTGCTGCAGAGCACAGATAAATCCAAGTGGCTGTGGCATGGGCATTTAATTTCCTTAAGAAGTTTTCTCTGCTTCATGGAAAAAATGTTGTCTGAGACCAGAAATGTAATTGGATGATTAAAGAGAGTCATCTACATCTGGTGCTGGTTAATAAGGGCCAGGACAAGGAGACCGCGGTGCCCCCGCAGGATTGTCCCCACGCGCTGTATAAATTAGGGGATATTAGAGGCACGAGCCTCAGGTCAGCGATTGCCTCTTATCAAAAGATTGAGGCGAGAGAACAGGGCCACAACAAGGAAAGGGACTTTTGGATTTGATTTATGAATTGTGAGAGGTCTAATTACAAAAAAGCTCAGGCTCCTGACTTGGCACTCGGGAGGGAGCAGGCGGGGGCCAGATCTGCTCTTCAGCAGAGCCTGAGCTCTGCAGATGGTGGTGTGCTGGTCCTGCTGCTCTCCCATGGCACTGCCGGCGGGAATTAGCCAGTGGATGAGCCTATGAGGGATTGAGCACCTCTGCTGAGATCCTGAGAGCTTGTAATCCGTTGACTTGAGCATTCCCAGCACCTCATGGGGATGACCATCTCTAGGAGATGTTGGGCTGTTCAGCCTCAGGAAGAGACTGAGAGGGGACCTCATCCATGTCTGTCAGTGTCTGCATGGAGGGGTCACAGGATGGACCAGGTCCTGCTCAGGGGTGCCCAGCAATGGGACAAGAGGCAATGGACACAAACTGATGTCAGGACGTTCCACCTGAATATGAGGAAGAACTTCCTTCCTTTGCAGGAACGGATTGCCCAGAGAGAGTGTGGAGTCTACCTCAGGAGATATTCCAGAACCATCTGGACACAATCCTGTGCCGTGTGCTCTGGGATGACTGTGCTGAAGCAGGGAGGTTGGACCAGGTGACCCACTGTGGTCCTTTGTAGCCTCACTCCTTCTGGGATCCTGTGGCTGAGCTGATGGTTTGGGTTTTGGGTTTGGTACATTGTTTTTTAATGTTGGTCATTGCTGAGTTCACCAGAGACCAGAGAAGAGCCTGTGCCAGGGGACAGTCCACAGAGCACAGAACAATGTCCCAGCTCATCCCGTGGGTGACAGGGTTACCCCATGAAGGGCTTGGTTCTCTTTCCTTCTCCACAGTTGAAGATCCCCCAGCCTTTTCTCCGTGCAGAGAAGGAACTTCATGTATACACCCGCTTTTTGTGAGGGATCTGTGGGCTTACAGAGTCATAGAGTGGAATCACCAACAGTTTGGGTTGGAAGGGACCTTAAAGCTCATCCACTTCCACCCCCTGCTGTGGGCAGGGACACCTTCCACTATCTCACGTTGCTCCAAGCCCCATTCAGCCTGAACTGCAACACTTCCAGGGATGGAGACTCCACCACTTCCCTTTTAATTGTCCCTTCCTACAAGGATAGGCTGAGCATGACCTTTTCCAGGCTGCTCCAGCAGTGTCCAGGAATAAATCCTGAACTCAAATGCCCAAGACCTGTTGATCTGGGTCATCTGATCCAGCTGCTTTCTCCAGCAAGGATTTCCATGGCCAGGCTTCCTCCTGTGCTTTGAGCTTTGCACTTTGTTTCCTCTTAAGGAGTTGTGGCAGAGTCTCACATGCGGCTTTAATATGAGGTGTTCCTGCCAACACCTTTTGATGAATGAAAGCCATTAAAAATTGAAATTACTGTAATCAAGTAATGTGATATTGTAATGTTAAACTTGTAATTAGGGCCCTGCATGTTGCTTTCTGCAGTTCCTTTTTTTAAACTTCTTAATTCTTCCTTTGTGTTCAGTTTTCAGCCCAGTCTCTTAATACAATGTTTAGTCCCAGGAAAAATAGCATTTTTCCTTTATTTGTTTCCCCCTATAGCCAGTATCTCACAAAAACTCATTTATCATGTTATGATTTGTTGTATTTAAATAATTAATGTCAGCTAACAGGGCTCTTTGTGAGTAGAAGGATTCAGATAGTCCCAACATCGTACTGTTGGGATTGGACTTTGATTTCAGTCAGAAAGTGCTTCTGTCCTTATAGATGTGGGTTTGTACCCGATGGTTTCATGTTTGCCAACAAGTGGTAGAGCTGAAAATGCTCTTTTCATGTTACATCTTGTGCTGGTGCATCCTGGTGCTCTTGATTTTAATGTATCTGTTTTAATTTCATATGTCACTGACTAATTAAACATCTTCCAACAGATTCCCCCAAGAAGGGTGGGAGCAAAGATTTGGAAAGAATCAGTCAGAACAGACATTTTAGGGTTTTAAAATATAAATAATTAAGAGCAGAGAGATAAGTATGGCTTCCAAGTAAGGAAAAAAAAAAAAAAAGACAAGAAAAAAAGAAAAGCAGCTTAAACATCTCCATTGGAGCCAAACCCAGATGTTTTTCTCCCTTATTAAAATATGGACTAAAAATACCACAACTTTACAGTTCTTGAATTGTTGGAAATGGTTTGCAGATGAAGTCATCAGGCTCTTTTTGTTATTATCCATCTATCCCCGTTCTTTCTTGGAACTCTCTCAGGGTATTATGGACTCCAGAGATGACCTGGAGAAGGGAACAAATCAAGGGCTATTTTTTTTCTTGGTGTAAGTGCTGATTTTTCAATCCACAAATGAGTTGGAATTTGCTAAATTAAGTTGAACTCTGCGACAACATGCTCCTGTAAAAGTGAGAAGAAAGAGAGGAAAATGGGAAAAAATGAAAATGCAAATTCTCCCTGGAAGTGGAGAAATAGGGATCATCTCCTTTATTATTTTAAGAGGAGCTTTGCTGGTGATGGCAGCACCATAAAGGGAGAGATTTTCAGGAAGCTTTGGTGGGAACCTGTTTCCTTATGGATTTTTATGAAGGGCTCTTGCAAATGTGTTTCTGTTGATTTATTTTTCCAGGTCAGCCATCAGCTGGGCAATGTGATGGATCTGTTCACCACCAGCCTCTCCCTGGCGGGTCTCCAGCCTCCCAGTGACAGACAGATTGATGGCATCGACCTTTTACCTGTCATGTTGCAGGGCAAACTAATTGACAGGTTAGTCCTGAGCCCAGAGCTCCCTGCCTTGCATCCCAGCTGAAGGGATGCCAAATTGGAGGTTATTTTTTAAAACAAGCTCACAGATATCTTTTATAAGCTGAATTGATGCATCTTTGCCCCCCCTTCAGTGAGGTGGGGCAGCACCAGAGCTTCACTCTGTGCTAATTCTCCGCTGAGGTGGGATTTCCTGACATGTGGCATGTTGCCATACAGTGGAGTCTGGGGACAGATGAAAATGTCACAGGGTTAGCAGGGATCCTTGGAACAACATATGGCAGGAGGGGAGATAAAAGCCTTAGAACTGTAGCCTGGGTAGGGGAGAATACATTATTTATTACTCAAAAAGCATCCCAGAGTGTGCTGGGTCCTCGTAGCCCCTGCTTGGGAGAGATGGAGGTAAAGGCTGTGCTGCTGTGGGTGAGCTTCCAGGGCCCTGCTGCTGTGGATGCTTCTGAAGGGATAGATTTGGGTTAAAGACCTGGAATCTTTATGGTGCTGTCAGATGTTGGGTACAGGCACTGAGGTCTGGCAGCAAATATCCCTGCAATGAATGTCTTATTGGAAGAGTCGGAGGGCAAAAGAGGTCTTGTATTTGTGATTTTGATGAGGAATTTGGCAGCCTGAGAATCTTGAATACAAACATACATTTTATGAGATAGCAAGGAAACATATGCATGGAAGACATCTTTGGGCTCTTTTCCATGTTGGATTTGAGCCTTTGTGCTGTAAAATTGCTTTTTGTGCCTGTTAACAAAGGGGCATGCCTTCAGTGTTACTTGAGAGCTGCCATGAGCCTTGCAGGTTCCTCCTTGTGCCATCTTCCAGAAGTTTGTAAAACTTCCTTGTTGTTTTAAAAGGGAATTTCGTTGCAGTCACCAATCCCTTGCTGCTCTTTGTGTTACAATACACTCAAAGCACATCACAGCTTTTTTTTCTTTTTTTTTTTTCTTTCCCCCTGGACCTGACCAAGTCACAGTTTATACAGCCCCCAAAAAACTTTCTAGGAGATGCAGTTGTGTTGTTTTAAGCTTAAAAAGGAAAAAATGAACAGGGAAGAAAAAAAAAGAAATCATTACTAGCAGAACATTGAGTACAAGCTGGAATCCTCTTTCAAAAAGGAAAATGTATTTTTCAAAAAAAGGAAAAGCCTAAACCCTTCAGTCAAAGGGGCACATAATAACTGGCCAAATAGTGAGAGTTTATGGAAGGAAAAAGACACTGGAGTACTTTGTGGCATTTTTGAGGAGGGGGGTGTTAGTGGCACTGATTTAGATCAGGTGCTGCATTTGGCAGATCTCTCCATGCCTTTATTTCACCTTTCAGGTATGTTTAGGATCAGGAATGGGCTCTGCTGGCAGCACGTTTCCCTTCTTCGTGGTGACACCTTGTTGTTTCCCCTTTGTTCCTGGTGGCATTTCCTGGTGACAAAGGCTCACTGTTTGTGCAAGAACCCACAGTGAGGCTGTGATTTTAAAATAAGAGATCTAAGGCCACCCTTGTCATTCAGACATGGACATTTAAGTTTTACCTTGCGTTTAGGGATAGTTTTTTCAAGGTAGCGTCACCAGAGTGAGCAGTTTTTGCTGAGTGATATCTTGGAAGGAAAGAAAAGATGTTTGTACCCCTTGACAGTGACAAACAGCTTCACCATCATGTCCAAAACAACTGGAGGGAAGAGCTGCCCAAATCTGGTGTCCTTGTATGATGAGCTGCACCAACAAATCAACCCTCTCTCCTGCACATTTCAATAAAATTCTGTGCTGTTTCCTCAAAAAAAAACAACAATTATGTGTTGTTGGGGAAACCAAGAGGAATGTTTCTGGGATGCTCAGGGAAGTGCACAGGTGCACTGAATGAGATGCATTTCCCAGATGTATTTTTAATTAGTGAAACCTCTGGGAAAAAAATTGCAGTTTTAGCAGTATGTTTACATGCTGCAAAGTGAGGTTTGGGGGGGGGGAAATGAATAGGAGTTAAAAATACAGCATGTCTGGCTGCCAGGTTTTTCCATATGGAGTTTTTCTGAGATGTCATCCAGAACACACCAGCATCTGGTGTCCTCCTGGCCACCCTGCCTGGGTGACACTGACAGCTTGATGGCATAGCTGTGGAGTTCATTTGGTGCTGCTGGGAAGAGGAGACTGAACATCCCAGAGCCTTTGAATCCCAGTTTCTCCCTCACACACACAGCACTTGTGAGCCATTTGATGTTTAAACCGACACGCTCTATAGGAAATACCAGGGGCTGATAGTTCAAGGATTAACAATCACTGGCAGCCAAGCTGGATAATGTTTCATTCTTGCACTGTGTGAGCTCTCAACTTGATGAACACTTTAAGAAATGTTAATTGAAAACCTTGCAGAGGAGACTATTAGGAGGCAGCCTGTTCCTGCCTGATATCCACGTCGGAAGTCAGACTCCATTAAGGTGTTTGTCTCCCTTATCAGCCCAGCGTGGTGGTGTTTCTCATGCAGCTCTGCTCTCTTTTCCAGGCCCATATTCTATTATCGTGGCAACGAGATGATGGCGGTGAGAGTTGGGCTTTACAAAGCTCACTACTGGACCTGGAGCAACTCCTGGGAGGAGTATGGCAAGGTAACAGCACATGGGCCTGCTCCCAGGTGTCACTGGTGCTCCTGGGGGCAAGCAACCCTTTAAACAGTTTTAAATTGGGGATATCACCAGTTCATTTTCTTAAGAGCTACCAGATCTGCTCTGGAGGTTTAAATTGGATATTAGGAATTACTTCTTCCTTAAAGGGTTGTCCAGCCATGGCACAGGGAGTGCCCGTCCCTGGAGGGATTTAAAAGCCATGTGTATGTGGCACATGGGGATGTGTTCAGTGGTGGCCTGGGCAGTGCTGAGAAATGGTTGAACTCTATGATCTTAAAGGGCTTTTCCTAAATAATTCTGTGATCCTATGAAAATCTAAGGAGACAGGTGTCACACAGCTCTCTCCTGAAATCAGGGACAAGGAAAAGAAAATGGGCAAATTCCAAGTTGTTCTGAAGGTGCTCCCTTTAATGCTCACTTAATCCCCCTTAATATTAAACTTCTTCCCCTGCTGAATTCTGAGTTTTCAGGTGTCCCCTTGCAGTTGGACTCGCTGATCCCTAGCTCGGGATATTCTGTGATTCTGTGAAAGTCTGGAGGCTGATGCCCCACAGATCACATATCTTACAGCTCCTAGGACAAAACACCTGGTGCCTTGAACTACTTAAGTGGAACAGGGACGGGTTTGCTGGATTTGTGATGGTTTTTCCTTGAAAGGTGAAAGGAGAGGCACAGTAGAAAGAGCAGTAAAATCCATGTGGTTAATCTACTATCAGCACTTTTGCAAGCCCTCATCATGCAGTGCTTTACATTATATTAATTTTATTTATTTCCTGGATGATCTCCTCACAATTAGATGTTAAGCACTATTATTTCTCTTTATATCTTTCTTGCCTCAGACTTGGGTACTAAACTCTGGGGCATTTGCTGAGTGGCAGGTTCACACGTGTGCCTTGCTGATTATACTTTTAGACGTGAACTCAGTGCATTAGGACACAGCTCTCAGCAAAATCCTGACAGCAGACTGGGACTGGGGAGGGATTGTTTGCATGATTTATTTTTTTTATGCCTCTTTTTTTGAACTTATGGTAGGTCCTCAAGGCATCACAGGTGCAGAACTAAGTGCTGATGACATTTGTGGATATAAAAGTGCACGGATTCTTTCGCTGGGATGTCCTGGGGGTAGAAGGAAACGTCAGCTCCAAGGGAGTCATTTACATTTAGGGCTGTAAATATGTGTGTTTGTCTTCCTGAAGGCTGTAATGCTGCAGGAGTCAAAGTTTGCTTTACAGGGAGTAAGGAGGAAAGGAAAGTTGGCTCTAGAAATGTATTTTACGCTCTGTCTCAATGCTAATTCCACACAGATAAAATGAGATAATTTATTTGTCTAGTATATGAGTAAAACCCATATACCTCTCGTGGAGGATTTTCCTTGTGTGGGAGACACTGGGAGCTTGTGTGTCCATGTGTTTGGGTGTAGGGATGGGCTCATGCTTTTCCCATGTGCATGGAAAATTCCCACATGAATTATTGCTCTCCATGGTGATAAAAGCACATACCCACACTTACATACCCAGTTGGGGAATAAATAAACCCCTGCATTGATCTTAACTTATTTCTGCATGTCTGTGTGGAGCAGTGATAATGGGGACCAGTTACTCCTTCCAGAGGCTCTCCCACTGTGAGCAATGGCAGTCATGCAATTAAGGAATATTTATTTCTTTCCAAGTCTTTGTTTAACTACTGTCTGATAAAAGTCAGCAATTATCCCCTACATCAGAGAGACCATTACAAATTCACTCTGTTTCCTGCAGCTTGGATCACATGTGCTGGATGTGGGGAAAATTGGAGCACATTAGTGGCCAGACCAGCCATTAACAACATGCAGAGGAAGCTCAGGCTGAAATTTGTTCCAATTCTCCTCGTGTCCTCGAGCCATTAATTACAAGCCTTGCAAGTTTAAAAATAGAAATAAATCAGAATGCAGACCAGTTCTGAGCCCTCTTGGAGGAGTTTCTAAGCTCACCTTGTGATACAGTTGCCTCTTTCAGTGACTTCCCAGCTGTGTTAATATTGGACTCCAGAATCAAAATAGCCAGTTTGTTGTTAATTTAATTTGAAAAACATATTTAAATCTATGCACATCTGTGGCATTTGGAATTCTGACTGTTTGATAAGTTTGATTTGCCATCCCAGCAGAACTTCAGCTAATGAGGCCTTGTTAATTGTATGATCTTTAGAGGCCCTTCCTCATTGTGAATCCACTGTGATGCTGTATTAAACTTCCAGATATGAAACTCTCTGTGTCTGAAGGCCCACACTCAGACATGGCATATTTGGTTGGCATGTCATCCTTTGGAAAGAGTTGGCCAGATGTAGCAGAACAGCTGCCTGCCCATTTTCAAGAGGTTTGTTTTATGGGTAGTTGAATATCTCATTATTTTGACAGATACAAGGCCCAGTTTAGCCAAGCCTCCATTCACTTTCAGAATTCCCTTGGTAATTGACAGTGTGGGAAATCATCAATACAGAAAACTTGCCCTAGTTTTAATCCACACTCGGTGCATTTTTGTTTGACTTTCAGATGAGATGATACCATTAAAGCAGCTAAACCCTGATTTTCATGTTGATACGGGAAAATGGGAAACTGGTGCCTGTCCTGGATCTGTCTAAGATGGCCAGGATGAAGAAGAAAGGATGTGGCCAACTTTGGCCCCCCACCTGGAAAGCTGGGTTTGAGTGGGGGTAAGTTAGTTCAGCAATAAAGAATGTACACACAAATAAAAATGCACCAGGGAGACACAGCTTGCAGAAAGCAAAGCCTAGGAAAGCAGAACAGGGATCTGAAGGCTTCTCTCCATATGGCACTTGGAATATTTACCCTGGAAACATCCCATGCAAGCAGTACACAGGTTTACAGTCATCCCAAAGTCCCCTGACAGTAACATGCCCTTACTGGTCTGCATCCTCTGCCTTATGGCCTGGGATTAGAACTTGTCATCTGACACAGAGATGAATTGTGCTCTTCTGTTCTTCCCGTTTTTTGCTTGTTTATTTTTTAACCCCCAAGCAATTTTTTTTCTAGTCTGACTCCTGTCATAATGTCTTGTAGTCTCTCTCAGTGCTGGAGGATACCTTGATGCTCTTTTCTGCTGGATTAACTGGATTTTTTGATTCTTAGAGGGGTGGTCTCTTGAAAGCATAGAGGGAAGGCTCACTCAGCAGAAGCAAGTGGGAATAAGCACTTCATGAGACATTTTCCCTGTGGATTGCACAGGATGCTTATTTAGAGCTGTTTACCTGGCTTCCATCTATATGGGTGGCTCATGTTTACATAATTTGACATCTCTGACATTCAAGAGGTGATAAATGGGACAGAGAGAGATGAAAGGAAACCTGACTTGAAAAATGTGTTTGTATTTTTAAATAGTTTGGTAGAGGGAGAAAGATCTCCCTCCTGCACAGGGCTGAGTCCCCGTTGCTCTGACTGGTGGATATAAAGCTTTTCCATTATTGTCCACCTTTCTTAAAGCAAAAATCAGCAGTGATAAAAATAACAGAAGGGAGAACTAAGGATAAATCTGGGGACATCCCTCTTGCATAGTGTATCACACAGGACTTCTATTGGAAATCACCTGTAAAATGCTGTTCTTGTTTGGAAGGAGGGGTCTGCAAGGGGCAAAACTGGATATTCTCTATAGATTTATCTGAGTAGGTAGCCAGTCCTCAGGAATTTTCTAATTTCATGCTATTTAGGGGAGCCAGGAATAGGAACTGCAGGAGAGAGGAAATTTCCTTTTCTCTGCCTGCCACCAGAAGTATCCAGCACAGAGCAGTCCTTGTACCCTCCAAGAGCACTGATGAAAGAAGGGGAAAAATAATTAAGAAAAACAAATGGAAAAGGACCTTTGGTTGTTGGAGTGTGGCTGATAACATCAACCTTTCTCCTGTCAGCTTGTTAGGAGTGTTCACTGAGTTTCCAGAGTGCTGCTGTGACTTTAAAGGATGGCTGTAGGCGCCTGCCAGCAGCTCCTATTGTTTTAATGCAAAATGCCAAAGGGGTTATTCCAGTCAGGCTGTCTGATTGCCCTTCTCCTCCACGTGAAGGGATCGATAAAGCCTTTTCTGCACGGGGGATGTGAAGTCAAGTAGAACCTCACAAATAATGACATTTCATTGTGGTCCTCTGAGCATATGAACCAGCCATCGATCGGGAGGCTTGTGAGCTGCCCATCTTCGGGGGGCTGCCCATCTTCTGGGGGCTCTTCCAGCCACTTAACACATTAGAGGCAATTCTTGGTCCACAGGGTTGAAGCTTGGCAGTCACACTTTGAGATGTCTGCTCATCATGAGCTCCACTTTAGGAGGATTTCGCTGGGAATCACCCAGGAAGGGAGAGCACCATTTACAGGTGCTGTGGCAAACAGCAAGAAACAACATTCCCAGCTTTAAGTAACAGCTGTGCTTTTCTCCTTCCGATATTAACACGGTTTTGCTGCTCTGGGTTTTGCGTGGTGGAAGGAGGAGACATGAGCAGGAGACAGATCCCAGATTTGTGCGACACTATCCAAATCTGCGGCCGGCTGTCAAGTCAGAGCGATCTGGGCTGGAGCCAGGGTGAGGAATTGCCAGAGGGCTCACGTTAACACAAGTGGTGATTCCATCTCTTGGCCCAGAGCCCAAACTGGCAACTGGCTGTGTTTGTCTCATGTCTATATTGACACAGCATCTGTGGTCCATTTGCTCTGGAAATTAGAGCATAAGCTGTGCAACCAAGGGCTGCAGCGTCTTAGGAACAGGGAAACAATCTGGGTTACTTGATTGCTGGGAAGGACAGGAAGATGTGCTCTCTGGGAAATTCATGTGATAGGGAGGTAATGTTATATTTTAGTAATAATAATAATGACTACTGTTGGAGTTTCTCCTACAGCAAACACATTTAAACAGTGGTGCAAAATGCTGTATTAAAGCTGGTACAGAGCTGAGCAATTTCTGGTGCCGTTTGATGCTCTTTTATGGGCTCCCTTAGAAAGCAGGAGATGTTCTAGATAGGGTCTTCTAGTTTGGCTTTCATGCTTTTGTGATCAAGGGGAAAAGCTCCAAGAGTTTACCTGAATACAAGCAGTGATCTTTCCACTGTGTTTGGTCAGCATTACCTGTGGACATGGAACTCACATAATCACTGAGGTTGGAAAAGCCCTCCCAGACCATCAAGTCCAACCCATGACTGATCCCCACCTTGTCACCCAGACCAGAGCACTGAGTGCCATGTCCAGTCATTCCTTGGACACCTCCAGGGATGGGGACTCCATCTATTACCTTGGAGAGTGAGCAGGATAAAATGTTAGGAATGTGCTTTAAGTGGCTCTTGATCCCTGCATATTGTTATTAACAGTAATAAACTAATAAATAGCTTTAAGGCAATGACAGAGGATGAAGGGATGGCAGATCGGGCTTGTGTTATCCTGGTGGAACATAAAAATAATAACAATCCATTTTATTTGCAGAGATAAATTTGAAATGCCTTAGAAATTTAAAGGGTGGTTTCAGCCAATGTCATAAAATGGTAGTTTTATTTATTGGAGTTTTATTTATTTATTTATTTTTACTTTCCCCAATAGGCTACTTTTGAAGAGGGCATTGAGCGATTAAATTAGGACAGACAGCTTTTGGCTAGTGCCATCAGGCAAATTGTCCCAGCACTTTCTTTCCTGGGAATCTCTGGGACTGTAGCCTGGGCTGTGTTCTGGAGTCCGGGCTACAAAGAATTTATAGGAAACAAAAGCTAAAATGTAAACAGAGCAATGTCTAAACAAATACCCAAGAGACTAAAATCTTCTTTCAAACTGAAGCATTTGCAGCCGAGGAGCACTGTACCAATTAGCAGGCTCTTAATTAAATTGCTTGTTTGATTTGCATCCAAATTATAATTTGGATGTTATGGAGGCTTTGATACCTTTTTATTAACTGGTCCTTTTGTGGAAAAAAAACCCACAAAAATCTATTTTCCCTGTGTGTTCCAAAGGCCTATGGCATCACAGGGTGGAAAGGTCAATCAGTTTTGTATCCATTTAAAGTCCATTATTGGTAGGGCCACTCCAACCTATCAAGCAACTCCCTTATTTTTCCAGTCAGTGATTCAGGAATCTATAGCTCTGTGCAGATAAATGGGATTTCATGGGCTTCTAAACTTCTTGCTTTATTGAAAAGCAGAATATTAACTGCTCCACTGACCAGCTGTCCATTAAAAACATGGGATATTTTTAGAAAATTGTTTGCCAATCAAATCCTACCAACATCTGTAGAGAGCCTTTTCAGTTTGTTTTATAAGCAAATGCTACAGCTGCTTTCCCACTTTCCTTGAAATATTCCCATTTACCTTCTCTCCATGTCTCTGTCCATGTCTCAGGGTATTTTGGGATTGTAAGGAGCACAGCGTGGGAGCTGGAATTGTAAAGCCCAGCTTTAACAAGTCCATTTGGGGCCAGTCCTTGCTGGGCTGGAAGGGCCCTGTTTTATTGGCTGCTCAGGGAAATTAGTGCTTTTGCATTTTTGGCTATTCCCAGGGTTTAAATGGGTTCTGGAGGCTGCAGGCCAGGGATTAGGGAGCTCACAACTGGCTAGTAATGGGCTGGGCTTGGGGAGCAGGAACCTGGCAAGGCTGGAAGGGCAGGTGGAGGGAGCTGGAACCTGTCCCTCGGTGCCCAGTGAGCACTTAAACCCCTGGTTACTGGTCCCAGTTGCTCTCCCAGGGCGATCCCCAGTACCTGTGCCTTGCTGCAGCAGGGAAAATCCCAGCTTCTGACCCCACAGATTGTTAGTGACAGGAATGTCTCCAGGCTTCCTACAGCCCTGCCAACCCCACTGTCATGTCCGTGTGAGTGCCTCAATACCAGCTTGCTATGAACCAGAAAAAGATCACACCCATTTTTTTTTAATTAACCAGATTTGCTTCATTCCTCAGGAAAACTGATCCTTCAGGTGCTGGCAAGGGAGTTTTCAGGGTCTATTGCCTCTCAGGATGACTGGATGTTTCTCCTGGGATTTTGGTTTTGATCAGAACTGCAAAGTGATCCAATCCTCTCTAGTTCGAAGCCATAAGAAACAAAGAGAGAAGATACTTTCCACGTGCAGAATTTTTATGATTAAATGGTTCCTCCTCTTTATCTTTTGTTTTGCCATTTCATTTTAATGAATATTTTACAGGGATTATATTTTTATAAGACAAGAATGTACGGAGTGTTTCAGCTTTTATGTCAGTGCAACTCCACTTTGTCACCTTATCTTACCCCACCAGCTCAGAATCTGTTTTGCAGACTGAAGTGGACTCTTGGGCATTGTACAAGGTGCAACAAGGTGCTGGAGGAAGTGTTGGTGCTGGTGGAACAAGGTGCTGGAGGAAGTGTTGTCATTGGAATCAATTTTGTTCCCTCTCCTGTGTCACCCTTGATGACCTCTCTCCCTTTTCCTGCAGGGCACTGATTTCTGTCCTGGGCAGAGTGTCTCTGGAGTGACAACACACACTCAGGAGGAACACACTTACCTGCCACTCCTGTTCCACCTGGGAAGGGACCCTGGGGAGAAGTTCCCATTAAGGTGAGCCAGTTAATGAGCTTGTGAAAACCCAGCACTGTCAGTGTATAAAATTCATTTGATTTGGCAGCTGGTTCTTGAAATGTGCTTAAGAACTGTCCCAGAAAGCCATTCTGGGAAATAATGGCATTCCTGCACACTTTTTCTCAGGAAAAAGGAACAAACCTTAGTTTTCAGGTGGTCAGGTTAGGTTGGTGTGCACGTGGACTTGTCATTCCGGTTGTTCATGTTCTGTGTCCTACATCCCCTCAGGGAGGAGGAAAACACACATTTTTGGACAGGACAGGACTGATGCAGCACAGCTGTGGAATAAAACAGTGCTGCTGCTGAGTGTGGGCCCTGGAGCTGTGATTCTCTGTGTATTTTGGGACTGGGGAAGAAACAACCAGGGATCTGTGGGACTGGAATCTCTGGAAGGCAGCTGTGGTAACCTTCCAATCTTCCAGCCCAGCTAAAGGAACTTCTCCAGAGGCTGTTTAACAAGAAGACTTTCTGCCCAATCCTGTTCCATCCGTGGGCTCTCCTGGCTGTCTGAATCCATTTTCCTCTAAGCCTCCTATTGTAATATTTATCTCCAGCACACACCATGCCCTGAGAGATTTCTGGAAGGATTTATGGAGTCCTCAGCCAGCACAGCCCACAAAGAAACCTGCCACCTCCGAAAAGGCTCCCAAAGTGTTCCCACCTCCCTCCTTCTGAGTTTTACCCTGCAGCAAACCCAGCTGCAAACGGGGACACGCAGCCTCATCCCTCATCAGTGGCTCTGACTGGGAGAATGTGGGAATAGATAAAGAGTAAACTACTGCTGCTGCTGTTACTGCCTGCCCAGAAGCAGGCTTGTGCAGCAGCTTGGACAGAGGGAGATATTTTCTGAGCTGACAGGGCTGCAATTACTCAACTGTTTTAAATAATTGAGTGGACGCGCTCGCTCCATTCCTTTCAAAGGATCTGAGCTTGTGCTGCCCACTAAGTGTTTTCACCAGAGAGAGAAGGGGGGGGGGGAATATTTCCACTTCTCTCTCACTTAACAGAGCACTTTAGGGGTGCATGAGGCAGTGGATAAAGCTCTTTGGGAGCTTTGCTTTCCACTGCATTCCAGCACTAATGAATAAAGCAAATCTGCAGCTCCTGGGTTGTAAATACAGCTCGGTGAAGGACACTGGGTTGGAATTCCAGATGAGACCATGGCCTGGGCAGTTTGACAACTACTTTGTTTCATGTGGGCATGGAGTCAGAGGACAAGGGGGAATGGTTCCCACTGCCAGAGGGCAGGGTTAGTTGGGTTGTTGGGAAGAAACGCTTCCCTGTGAGGGTGGTGAGGCCCTGGCACAGGTTGCCAGAGAAGCTGTGGCTGCCCCATCCCTGGAAGTGTCCGAGGCCAGGTTGGAGGGGGCTTGGAGCAACCTGGTCTAGTGGAAGGTGTCCCTGCACATGGCATGGAGTGGAACTGGATGGGGTTTCAGGTCCTTTCCAACCCAAACCATTCTATGATTATATAATTTTATATTAGGAAGATGAGTGGATGGAAATTACCTCTTTTTCCAGAAATCAAATAAGTGGGTAGTACTGTCTGAACTGTACTTTGCCTACAGTGTTTGTCACCTGTGTCACCTGCTCCAGGTGACCCTTGCCCATTCAGGGGGCTTGGACTGGGTGACCTCCAGAGGTCCCTTCCTACACTAAATATTCTGTGATTCTGTGATACTGTTTGTCTCTGGATTTGAGGCAGAGGAGCTCTTCCCTAAGAGGTGTTGGCAGCACACCTGCTTCCCTGTTCTTTAGCTGTTCCTTCCCACCCCCATGGATTGAGCACTGAAATAAATTCCAGTGTTACATCTGCAATCACTTCTCGTACGGTTCCATTGATTTTTTTGGACATTCACAAGCTGTTGTTTGATTGAATTTTATGGCAAGATTATGACACGATTATGGAAAGCTGTGCTGATGTTTATTATGCAGACCCTAATAGAAAACCTCTTTTTAGCAAATGACTCTTCCTTTCTCCAGCACATTCTGCTGCTATTGTCTCCTCTCTGGTCACAGTGGAAAACTCATGGGAAGTGGGTCTCCTATATCGAATGTGGTAATTAAATTACCCTCATTTGTGGAGCTGTTACTGGTGTGTATTTTTATTTAGCTTAATTATCCCCCTTGGCAGACAGCCTGGTGGGAGTCCCAACACTAATGTTTCTCCAAAGGGAATCCAGCATCCTCTTCCAAGCCTGCATCTGCCTGTCCCTACATGCTGGCTGTGTTCTCTCTGCCTGCTTTTGCTCACTTTTTATTTCATTTATTTCTTATTTTAGTGCAGCCTTTTCCCTGAAATGATTTTAATAATCTGTCATATCTCTTGATTTGCATTAATTTGGAGTGTAGAACAACCAGTAAGAGCTGTCATTGCTGTTCAGGAAGGCCTGGCATCACATGATTCTCCAGCGGGATTTGCTGCTTATGTGTTTGGGCTCATTCTGGAATCCCAGGGGATCTCAGAGCCAGGGAATCCTAGAAATGAGCCAGCTCACTCAACTGCAACAACATGCTTGACTTGCAAGTGCTCAGGGAGCTGATCTGAAATGTCTCTGGGTTGTGACACTCGACATGCAGGACACTAAGAGACAATTCTTCAAGGCTACAGTTTCATAGATTCAGAGAATATTCAGTGTTGGAAAGACCCCTAGGATCATCAAGTCCAACCATTAACCCAGCACTGCCAAGCCCACCACTATTTTGGGTCATCTCATGACATGGGTGTTGAACCAAGATGGTCCCTTCCACATAAACCTTTTCATGATTCTATTATTCTATATTAGGAAGATGAGTGGATAGAAATAACCTATTGTTCTCCAAATCAAACAAAGCTTTTCAGCCTTTGTTAAGTAGCTGCTGAAGGATCCCTGAAAATGCAAATCCTTCAAGATCTGGGGTAGCACATAAAGTGTTTGGTTCCCTGAGTTTCTTGGTGAAGCAGGACAAGTCCGTGCTCTTCCTGACATGGTTCACTGGATTTCCTGGAGCCTGCCTGAAAACAATATCAGCAAAAGCCTGTCTCCCATAGGAGCACTTTTCATGCAGTGGAAAAACTGGTCAGGCAATTACAGGCAGGTCCTGTCAGTGTGGTGAGTACATGTCTGGCAGTGCTGAGCCATCTGGCACTCTGCACTTACGCTCCCTTCATGTGAGGCTGTGCCTGCATCTCTACCCTTGTCTGCTCTAGAAACACCTCTGCCCAACTGGGCTGTGACTGTTTTTTCCTGCTATTTCCCCTCTGGATTTGGCTGGAATCTCTCCTGCACCCCATCTTCTGCCAACGGACACAGCTGTGTTTGCTCCTTTGGCTTGAAATATCCCAGAATCATGGAATGGTTTGGGTTGGAAGGGACATTAATGCTCATCCAGTTCCACCTCCTGCCGTGGGCAGGGACACCTTCCACTGGACCAGGTTTCTCCAAGCTTTGAACACTTCCAGGGATGGGGCAGCCACAGCTTCTCTGGGCAACCTGTGCCAGGGCCTCACCACCCTCAAAGGGAAGAATTCCTTCCCAATATCCCATCTATCCCAGCCCTGTGGCAGTGGGAAGCCATTCCCCCTTGTCCAAAGCCCCTCTCCATCTCTCTTGGAGCCCCTTTAGCCACTGGAAGAGGCTGTAAGGTCTTTTCTGAGCCTTCTTTTCTCTTCAGATATTTATTGATGCTTCCCAATCTGGACTGGAGCAATCCTAGCAATCCAACAGCCTCCCAGCCTTCGGATTTTGGTAGGTGGGATTCACAGCAGCACCAAATTCAGGTTATGAATCCTTACAGTTCCTGAGCTTGCCTGGCTGATGGCACAGTGATGTCCCCACATCAGGAGACTGGATGGAACAAGAAACCTGTTGTGTGGGTGACCTTCAGGACTGACATGCTCAGGGTTACTATCAGATACATTCACTCCCAAACTCTTATTCCCTTTCTGCGGGGCAAAGGACTCTCTGAGAAGCAGCACTGAGGAGTCCTGGCATTGAGAGAACTTGGACAAGCCAAACATTTCCATGGCTGAAGGATGAGGTGGGGCATGAACACACCTGCAGAGAGCAGTGAGGCAAAACTGGCACCTAGAGAGGTGCTTGCAATAAGAAATCTGCAATACCTGGATAAATTTGGGCAATATATTTCAAAGAAGGGAGGTTGCTGCTAAATAATCTTTCTTTTGGTTGCCAAAAATGTGGTAATGTGACTGCACTTCTATAAGAGTTACCCGGTTATCAGGTCCTTAGTGGTGAGAAGTGAACGGTTTGTGTCTTTTTGTTGTCTGAGAGATTGCATAGATCAGAAAATACCTCTTTTTTAATAGCTCTCAACTTTAAAATAGAACTAAGGTTGCGTGTTAGGGAGCACAGAAAGCAGAAGCATTTCCCCAAGTCTAAGCAGGGTTTTGTTTCCTCCCTGGATGCAATAACCAGGGTTTTTGCTTCATAACAAAACACTCAAACTGCTCTTGTTACCAAATTTATCCAAATGCAGAACTAAAAGATCTGATAAGTCTTTTTCTTGACCAAATTCTGTTACCTTTGGGGTATTGTGTGTCAGTTAAGTCCCACAGAGGGAACTTATTTCTCCAATGTGACAAATTCAGTAAAATTATCTGTTAGTAACATCTTCACAACCAGTTGTCAGTTTTATTATCCAAGTCAGGTTATTGTTTATACACAACTGTACTAAAATACTTTATTACCAGGCAAGAACACCACAAATAATGATATATATATATTTATATATATAGCAAAGCTGGCACAGCTAAAAATACACTCTACAAAATACCTAATCCAGCCTCAAGTAGAAAAAGTGTTTTAACTCCAAAGCTGCAAAAGGAATTTACAACAGAAATCTCTCAAATTCTGTCAGTTTGAGCCAGAAGTGCAAAGCTTCAATAACAAGTAAGGACAGAGTAAGTGCAGCCTGCTCACACCTTGTTGTTACTCCAAGTTTATAGCAACTTCTGCTCTGAGCGACTGAGTTTTACTGAATTATGAACATCAAAATTCCTGTGTTTTACTTAGGGCAATGGATTTTACTATTATGGAAGAAAATGGAAGTGATAAGGCTTGGTTGATGAACATAATGATTTTAGAACACATTAATTAAGAAGAGAGCTCACAAGTGCCTATTTCGAGCAGATGGAAAATTCAGGAAATCATCAGAGAGGTAATTGCAGTGGTTATGGAGCCAGAAAAAAAAAGGGAAGATGCTCCTGAAGGGAAGCTAAAGGGGAAGGGATCTGAGAGAAAAGTTGCCAGTCTCGCCTTACAGCTCAGGGCAGAAATCTGGCTGTGGGGAAGAGAGAGAAGGTGCAAAACAGGAAAAAAATGTGAATAACAAAGATCCAGGGTGGTACCCAGGGGAGATGCTGCCTCCTCAGTGTGGAAAAGAGGGAAATGGTACCAGCTGCATTGCAGGGGAGGATTAGCAGCTGCCACAGGAGAGGTGGCATTGAGGAACACTAAAAGTGTGGAAATCATGGATAAAGAACCTCAGAGATGGCAATAAAAACATGGAGCATCAACCTCGCAGGGGCTGGATGCAGAAAGGTTGGGAAGAGCAGGTAAGCCAGGTGGGACAGCGGTACAGGGCCAAGGAAGAGGGTGAAGGAAAATACACCTGTGGAAGAGAATCACTGGGGGGATTCTGGAATCTGGGGAATTAAAACTTCCATGAAAATAGGTGAGCAAGTAGAGGATCAGCACCATCACATCTCCTTGCTGTAGAGAAGGTGAGGGTCAGTCACAGGTTGGACTTAATGATCTTGGAGGTCTTTTCCAGCCTTAATGATTCTGTGGTTCCAAGTATTCCTGTGACTAAATGGGCACATTGCCCCTCCAGGAATGCATCTGGAATCCAAAATGCTGCTGCCCCAGGGATGAATTGGGGTACCTCTCAATCTTCTCTTTGATTCCTTGTTTGTTTTCCTTCAGCCCTTTGAGTCTCTCCAGTAATTCCAGCAGCAGAGCCCCAAACCAGTCTCTGCCTCATCCACTGTGCATTCTTTAAATTGCAAATAAACTTGATAATAGAAGAGAGGAACCGAGGAAGACTGAATAATAAGACAAGATCAAGACTTGAATACTGTGGTGCTGCAAAGCCTCAAAGCACTGATAACAGATAAAATCAAATTATCATAATCTGGTGGTATTTCACAATTTAAAATAATGGTTTTAATTAAAATAATTCCAGGGGAGAAGGAAGTAAAGTATCATTAGACATGTTTTATGCTCTTCCCATAACTTCATATAAGTCTGAGAGCTACTATGCATAGAATCATGGAACTATAGAGTGGTTTGGTTTGGAAGGGACCTTAAAGCTTATCTCGTTCCACCTCCTGCCATGGGCAGGGACACCTTCCACTAGACCAGATTGCTCCAGGTCCCATCCAACCTGGCCTAGAACCCAGTGTCAGGTTTCCGTGAATCCCATTTATATAATTATAGGAATATATATAATTCCCATTTTCTTACATTCCTCTCAGTAACAACATGGTCCTGTCACTCCCAGGATAGAGGTACTGCATCGTGCCCGTATATAAATCATCAGGATGAGGCATAAAACATCTTTAAAACCTGCTGGAAATGCTGGTGGACTTGTTTGGGTGCTGATCTATCTGAGGGTGTATTTAATGATGGCAGAGAATCACCTCTCCTTGCCCTGGGGACGCGATCTGACCCGAAGGCGAGAGACCCAGGACAGCAAGATTAAACCAGAGTTTAACACCAAAAGAGAAAATCCCTCCTCCTTCCAAACCTGGCTGTGTGTGGAGGGCACGGTGGGGTTAACAGCAGAGCAGGTTCCACTGGAGCTGTTGGGGAGGGAGGATGGGAACAGATTGCCAAGGCACAATTACACTAAATGAAGGAAGCACAGCCCACACCTGTGCCTGGGACCCCGAGCTCCAATCCAGCCCTGATTGCATCTCCAGGGATTTCCTGGAGGTAAAGTGTCAATTAGTGTAATGACCCTGGACTTTGTCCACTCTGTTCCCTCCTTCTGAGCATGGAATAATTTCATGGACGCTGGGGGATCTCTTTTAGCAAACTCCTCACAACACCACCTGCTCACCCTCTCATTCTTCCAGTGCTATTCCCAGCTCTCCTTCCACAGGATTGTTGGACTGGAATACAAAATGCAGCATGTCCTGGAGGCACCGAGGTCTGGATCTTCACAGACAGTGATGCCCAAACACCTGTATAGATGGTATCATCTTTTCTTTGGAACAGGGAATGTAACAAACCCTGCCTTGCAGCCCAGTCCTGCATATGAATTCCAGGAAAGGATGGGACTCCAGGTAGGAGAGGTTCCCAGCTCCCTTAACAACTCAGACTGATTACCATGAGGTAATTATCCCCATTTTACATGCAAATTCTAGGCACTCTTGCAGATTTTGTCTCAAAATGCACTTGCTTAGGGCTGGAGGCAGTTTTAACCCCTGTGCAGTCAGTAAATACTTCACAAATGCATGGATATGGGATTTTAGGGCACACTGTGGAGCTAACAGAAATGTCTGAGAAAACAACTGAGCTTATCAGAGCCAGGAGTAAGGATCTCCATGGGGCCAAGACAGGAAAACAACCCCCATGGAATAGGGATCTCCAAAGAGGCAAGAAAACAAAACCAACCCCCATGGAATGGGGATCTTCATGGGATCAGGAGAGGAAAACCAACACCCAGGGCACAGCATCTCAGGGGGACACTCCAGCTTCAGGTGGTGCCATCCTGCAGGCACTGCACTCCCCAGCCTCACAGGGAGGCTTCACACACCTCTGGAAGAGGAAGACAGTCCATGTGTTCATCGAGGCACCTGAAGATGATCCATGATGACTCGGGGTCATCACCATTGTGTGCAGCACCACAAGGAAGACACCTGCAATCAGATCTGGTTTAATCTGGTGTCAACAGGTTGAGCCAGCTTAAGAGCGTGTTAAGCCTTACTGAGGTTTACAGGCTGGGGTATGACTTGGAGCATAATTTATCCATGTTTTTAGCTTGAGCCAGCTTTGTCCTCATGTGAGAACTGTGGGACGTTTATAGGGGCTGAGCCACTTCCCATGTGCTTTTGGGGGATTTATTCAGCCCGTGCTAAACACTGAAATAATCTAAAAGTGTGGAAGCTGCAGGGGAGAACAGTTCAAAACACTGGGAGCTGAGGTTAGGCCAAGATTTCCTGTCACTGCTGAGCCAGCTGGGAAAAAGAGTGTCCTGAACACGGAAATTAAAGCAAGAAGGTGAGGTTGAGGGAGGTGATTCTGCCCCTCTGCTTCACTCTGTTGAGACCTCACCTGGAGTGCTCTGGGATCCCCAGCACAGGAAGGACATGGACCTGTTGAAGCAAATCCAGAGGAGGCCACCAAGATGTTCCAAGGGCTGGAGCTCCTCTGCTGTGAAACAGGCTGAGAGCTACGGGTGTTCAGCCTGGAGAAGAGAAGGCTCTGGGAAGACCTGAGAGCCCCTTCCAGTGCATAAAGGGGCTCCAGGAGAGCTGGAGAGGGACTTGGGATGGGGGTCTGGAGTCACAGGACAAGGGGGAATGGCTTCCTGCTCCCAGAGGGCAGGGACAGATGGGATATGGGGAAGGAATTCTTGGTTGTGAGGGTGGTGAGGCCCTGGCACTGGTTGCCCAAAGAAGCTGTGGCTGCCCCATCCCTGAAAGTATCCAAGGCTAGGCTGGACAGGACTTTGAGCAACCTGGTCTAATGGAAGGTGTCCCTGCCCATGGCAGGGGGTGAAACTGGATGAGCTTTAAGGAATCTTTCAACCCAAACCATTCTGGGATTCTGTGATTTAAATGACTCAAGCCGACATTATTATTCCGTGGCATTCCTGTGTCTGAGGTTGCAGATGAGCATCAGTGCTGTGGATAAATATAGGAGTTAAAGATTATAGCAAAAAAGACTTTTTTCATTGCAACAAGACTGGCATATTTGGAGCAAAAAGCAGCAGTCATGACAACACATTGTTTCTCTTTCCTCCAGAGCACAGCTGTGTTTTCCACTGCTCTGTCCACATTATGGCTAATTTGGAATCCTTCATCTGAAAAACCATTTCCATGGATGAAATTGAGCACTTCAATATTTGCAAAGATGCTGTGGAGCTTAATTAGTTACCAGCAATATTTTATCTTATGGGTCCACTTTGAAAAGAAAATCTTAAACGCTGGAGAGATGGCACAAGGATGTGACAGAAATAAACACAAGTTACAGGAGCAGCAGGAGGAGGCATTAAATGATTCGCTATCTAAAGTATCAAAGTCTAACAATTGATTAAAATATGTACTAATTAATATTGATCTTTAATATGAGGATCTTTATAAAGTGGGATTATCTCAGGTTTGGAAGAGCTTTCAAGTCCTGGCACTATAGGTGTGTTGGAATCCTAAACCACTGAAACACATGTGTCTCCCAAACTGATTCCAGCTCCAATTCCATCACTGGCATGTGTAGGCCGTACAGTATTTCTGGATCGCTGATTGCATCCCATTTCCAGCATAGATGCCATGTGTGTCCCTGGGACTCGCCTGTTTTTACACGCCCTCTTCCAAGTGTTTTGTCTCCAGCCTTCCCTCTCCATGTGCAGGCTCTCCTGTCCTCTGTGTGTCAGCCCAGCTTAGCTTTAAACCCTCTCTGCCTCCTCTAAAATTGTGTGTTGATTTTTTTTTTTTTTGCTGCCGGGCTGGCAATCCTGCACATTTGGAATTCAACCAGAAGGCTTGCAGATAAAATCACACCAGGCTGAAAGGCCACTGTGCTGTCAGGATGCAGTGCTGGGATTGCTGCCCTGAGTGTCCTCATCAGGGTGTGAGTCAGAGATGGGCTTTGGCAGCTCCCCAGCTTCTTTGGAGTAGTGCAGGAGTAACCTGGGAGAGCTTATGTGGGATGCATGGGGAGAGGAGCAAGGAAATTTATAAAAGCATGTAGTGACAGGACAAGGGGGAATGACTTCACACTGACAGAGGGGAAATTTAGGTTGGAGATACGGAAGAAATTCCATCCTGCAAGGGTGGGGAGGCCCTGGCACAGGTTCCCCAGAGCAGTTGTGGCTGCCTAATCTCTGTAAGTGTTCCAGGCCAGGTTAGATGGGGCTTGGAGCAACCTGGTCTAGTGTAAGGTGTCCCTGCCCATGGCAGGGAGTGGAACGAGATGGGCTTTGAGGTCCCTTCCAACCCACACCATTCCCTGATTCCATGATTCTGTGAAATTCGGGAGCTTCTCAGGGATACTCTGAATTTTCATGTGGTCCATCAGCTTAGCAGTCTCTCCACAAGGATGCAGCCAGCTGGGTGTGAGAGCCACACTTTGCTCAAGCTTTGCATTTCACATTCTCTTCCTTTTCATTTCCCTTTCCCTTCCGGTTCTCTATCAGCAGAGCTCAGGCCCATCCCCACAATCAGCCTCTCTCTGGATGGCTGCCGAGCTGGGATATTTATAGGGTTTACTGGAAACTGTTGGCACATTGCTGGGCTTCGAAATGTGATTGTTTTGCAAAGAAGGAAATTAGCTGGAGTGTGGGGCTGGTGGCCAGCTTGGACTGCAGAGCAGAGGGAGCCCGAGGTCAGGTCATTGTTTCTTTTATCTTCAGAAGCAATTTGCCGCTCTTTGTGTTTTTTTTAAGTGACTCTTAATGTGATGGACAAAGTGAGATCATTGAGTAGGAATCCTCCATTTTAGAAATACTTGAGGTATTAGTGAAGTACACCCTGAACCACTTAAACAAGTACCTACTGGAGTAGTCATGTGGATAAAAATCTGGTAATTTATAACCACGTTTGAGGAGTGACAGATGGGTCCCAGCTTGAAATAATAAAGCTGTAATGGAAGAATGTAGATGGGGCAGAACCTTGAGATGTTGTGAAATGGAGGAGGTATTCTTGTCTTGGACAAGTCCCTTCTATTCTTCTTCTTCATCTTCCTGTTTGCATAATTTTAGTTCATTTCCTTGGTGATTGTGGGGTTTAACTGGCCAAGGGTTGTGTTTGAAACCCTTGGCTTGAGAACACTCTTGTAAAACAGAATATTGACATTCCCTTGGTTTCCCTACAATAAACACCTCTAAGTGAGGCAGGTGTTGGAGGAAAGCACTTGGAAGAGTGGGGGTTGAATGCTGGAGAGCAGGTTGACCTCAGGTGTGACATGCTAGAAGGATTACCTCGGCAAACTTCTGTCCAACCTGTCTGGCCAGGTGTTAGTCCTGTGTCTGGGAAGTGTCCTTTGATAATCATTTAAGGGACAGCTTGAGGACAACCCCAGAAACGCCCTTCTTTGTACTTGCCACCTTTGCATTCCCCTCAGGACTCAACATGCTCTTGCAGCGTCCTGAGGAGGAAACAACACATTTGGGGCCACTGGGACCAGCGGATTTGAAAGCTGAGATAATCTGCCAGGAGCCAGGTGCTTTTCTGGGGAGGACCAGCCACCTGCCATTCTTGTGGCCCTAAGCAGAGCACCTGGACTCTGCCAGCTCAGGTGTTTCACTCCCCTCCAGACCTATGGGCAGTCGACAGCATGTTTACATGCCCTTCTCCCTGGTGATGGCCCAGGGAAAGTCTTCTGGCCCAGCTTGGGGAGGTGGACACTGAAATGATGCCCCACCAGTAAGATCTGTATTTTTTCCCATTCCAGTTTTGCCAGTGAGGAATACCAGCGTGCCATGGAGCGGATAACTGGGATTGTCCAGCAGCACAAAGACACTCTGATGCCAGGGGAGCCACAGCTGAACGTGTGTGACAAGGCCATTATGGTGAGTGCTTAAAGCAGAAATACAGTGGGGAATCCTTAGCTTGAAATATATTTTATAAAGCATTCATAAAGTCTCACCTAATTCTGGGAAGAGATGGAGAAGGGATGCTCACTCACCTCTTCGTGGCTTCCTTCCTTAGAGACAGGGCAATATCCACAACTGTAGATCCTTTTTCTCCTTCCTAATTGCCTTCTACAAATCTTAAAAGTCATGGAATCATCAAAGCATGGAGTGGTTTGGGTTGGAAGAAACCTTAAAGCTCATCTTGTTCCACCCACCTTCCATGGGCAAGGACACCTTCTATTAGACCAGGTGGCTCCAACCTGGCCTTGGACACTTCCAGGGATGGGGCAGCCACAGCTTCTCTGGCAACCTGTGCCAGGGCCACCCCACCCTCCCAGGGAAGAATTTCATTGCAATATCCCATCTAACCCTGCCCTCTTTGTTTTGAGTCCTCTGTGTCTGAGTGGTGGCACTGGGACAGTACCTCTCTTTCAGTAATGTATCTTTGGTCTTGCTAAGTCTCCTCCAATTCCACCCATGCCTGAATTTTCCAAGGTCTTTATGGCTTGAGACATGACAAAACATTTTCAATTCTCTTTTCTGTTTCAAGTCTCATGTTGAAAAGTTACAGTTTGGCTTCCCTGTCAAACACAGCTTGGTTTGTTGAGAACCTGGGAAAGCAACTGGATGGTGTGGAGGAGGTAAAGTTGTCAGATGATGAGAGGCTGTGTAGTCTGAGGGAATGTGTCTGTGGGCTGACACAAAATAGTAACAGCAACATCCTTCTGATGCTGAAATAATCTTCTGAAACAGTCAGAACCTGCTGCTTCGGGTCTGTCACCAGGAAAGAACAAAATGTGGATTTGTGTCCCCTCGGTAACAAGGCAAAGATCTTTCTTAGCCTTTTCCCATCTTTTTATTTTTGGCTGTTAAATAGGAAAAAGATTTGAAGGCCCATTGTTTCTGTGCTGTTTTCTTTTCTTATTCAACTTTTCCCCTAATAAATACTGTTCTGTGCTCCCCTGGGACCTTTTGGATTCAGGAACTGTCCCCAGGGCCTGGCAAAGGCATTTCTTCCGTGCTGCCTCCAAAACTGGTTCACAAATTTTAGGCCATCTGAGGCAGAAAGTGGGCTGGGAAGGATACCAGTTCTAGGAGAAATGTTCAAATCCCAGTAGTAAGCATTATGAGTTTTGTAATCTGTGTACACTCCTTACAAGGCTGATTGCATGGTCACTAAACTAAAATATCAGGCACCAAATTGTTACCTTTTGAGACCAGAAATGAAGAAAACCAAATCTTTTTGGAGTCGTTGGTAGATTGGTCCCGAAATCTGTCTTTGGGAGATACTGGGAGATAAATGTCATTGACTAACACAATCTAATTTACTATCTCCTAAATCCTGTCACCCGTTTATTTGATATGGGTGTTTAATACCCTTTCTGGGACAGAGGAGAATTGTCGTTACTTACACATAAGCAAAATGTATGGAAGTGTTCAAGGAAGTGTTCAAGGCCACGGAGTGACAGGACAAGGGTAGAACCAGATGAGCTTTAAGGTCCCTTCCAACCCAAACCATTCCATGACTCCATGGCAGCAGAAACATCATTTTGGAGCTCCTGCAGTTGTGGGATTGATGGAAGCACAGCAGCTCCCGCCCTCCGGAGCCAGGAGGTGTTTGCTGGCCCATCTGTGGTGTGTCCCACCAGCAGTGTCTGTGAAGCTCCCACAGAGCCAGCTCTGCTGTTTTTTCCTGCTGTGGAAGTGCAGGAAAAGCTGTTCCATGCATTGGAGCCGTGCTGGCCTGACTTGCAGCACGGATGGTGTCCCCAGGGCTCCCAGCACAGCTCCAGCAAAGCCTTGGACTGTGAGACTGAAGCACACACCACTTATTGTTTCATTTTTTTCAAAAGAACAAACATTTCATTTGTTCTTTTGGCTCTCAGTTCCTTCTGCAGAGTGGCCTGAAATTTCCAGCCGTGGTTGTGCATTTTAAAATGGAGAAACAGATTTAGAAACCAGCATTAATTGTTCTTAAAGCCTCTGGAGCCCTTCGTGCAAAGGTACCTCCACCAGAGCTCCCTCTGTGTCTGATCCTCTGCAGGCATAGCTGGTGTCTCACTGCCATCTGTTGTCAGTTCTATGGAATGAAATCCTGCTCCAGCATTTTTTTTCCTGGGGCTAAGCTTTTTGTTTCCTCCGTAGGAATTTCTGTCCCAAGAAAACGTAAATATTTGAAGGATAAAAATAAACAAAATGAAAGGCAGTAGGTCAGAGCTGAACTGGCCTTTGATATGTACAGACCTGAGGGAGGGAGGGACAGGGAGTGAATACAAAAGATTTCTGAAGGCAGAATGGGAATTACAACCTGCCATTCACATGATCACAATCCCAAATTTTAAATGGCAAAATGCTAATGAAATTTTTAAAAGTTCATTTATCCAAATTCCTTCCTATGTTGATCCCTTAGGAAGCTGAGGTTTGCAGTGGGTCTCCTTGCTGGTGTCCTTTCTCTGTTGTACACAGACAGGTAGTTCAAGAAACATGGAAACAAGGGAGACAAATAGTTTTCTGTGGAAGAGGTGTCCCAGGAATGCCTCCTGCTCCCTGTGCTCATGGATTCATCCATCAAAATGCTTACTGAAATACCAGCATTCTTATCTCTCTCACACCCTTGGCCTTCTGCTGCTTTTTGCTTCCTCAACAAAGTGCCTGGATATCATAGTGCTAAGAATGGGAACTCTTCTGGACCCCAGGAAAATTGGGGGTGTCACCAAAACCTTGTGGTCTGGTTGCTCTGTGCCACTACAGGAGAGAAAGGAGAGTCACAGAGTCCCAGCAAACTGGACTGGGAGAGACCGGGAGAGATGCCAGAAGAGAGAATCATGTGCTGCAGAAGGATTTGTAGCCTTTCCTAAAGCTTTTGTTTGACTGGTGTTTGGAGTGGGGAAGTTTATGAGCCCAGAAGCGTCAGCTGCAAGAGGAATTTCATTTTTCAAGCAGGACATAAAAGTGTCTTTGTGAGGATCAAAAAGGGCTGGCTGGGGTTAGAGCTTAGGAGATACTTGGTGTGAATCATCTTTCTGTCTATTTTTATTTGTCTTTAACAGAATTGGTCCCCTCCAGGCTGTGAGAAGCTTGGGAAGTGCCTGAAAGCGCCCGAGTCTGACCCTAAGAAATGCTCTTGGCCTCACTGATCTCTGCATCCCTCCAGAGCTGCACAGAGAGCCCGGAGCAGCCGGACATCCAGCGTGTCTGCTCATGTTGGCACTCCTGTTTACACAGGAAGGGTGTGATGTGTGTGTGAAATCATCACTTGCTCTTCCAAAAGGGCCAGTGTTTATATTCCTCATGCTCAGGGATCAGCCTCCACTCCTCTCTTCTTCTGATTGTTTCCCTAAATGGTAACCTCAGCAAAGTCTGTTTCAACTGTAAAAGCTCTCTGGACAATGACAACTCTGCCATCACCTCCAAAATGTCATGGATTCCTCTTGCTCCTTCCACCCAACCTGCTCTCCCAAATCTTTGCTCACTGGGATGCCCCAACATCAATCATGGGGACGGGGCGGGAAACTCAGAGCTGCCAGAAAGCCCTGCCCAAAGTGCCCATGTTTTGTGTGCCTGTAACTTGTTTTAACATTTGATTTCCATTGTGAACTCTGGACATCAACTTGTTTTTCCTTTCTTCCCAAATTTTGGAGTTCTGGGTACAGCTGCTGGGAGCAAAAAAGGGCTCCCTTCTGTTCCCAACTAAGGGGTTGGATCTGGGGAGAATGACCTGAATTTCTTCCATCTGTAGCTGCAAACATTCCCTAGGTTATGGTACAAGGAAATTTGAGGATAGCGTTCAGGTAAGTATTGGATTAGGGTTACAGCAGCATTCCAGTGCCTAAAGGGCCTCCAAAGGATGACTTTGGGCAAGGGATGGAGTGACAGGACAAGGGGGAATGGCTTCCCACTGCCAAAGGACACGGTTAGATGAGATACTGGGAAGAAAATCTTCCCCATGAGGGTGGTGAGGCCCTGGCACAGGTTTCCCAGAGAACCAGTGGCTGCCCCATCCCTGGAATTGTTCAAGGCCAGGTTGGACGGGGCTTGGAGCAACCTGGGCTAGTGGGAGGTGTCCCTACCCATGGCAGGGGGTGAGACTGGATGATCTTTAAGGTCCCTTCCAACCCAAACCATTCCATGATTCTGTTGCCTGATTGTTGGTATGCAGGATGTTCATAGGGAACTGGGGGTTGGGTGTTCATTTCAGGGGTTTTCCTAGTTTCCAAAAATCCATGTCTAAATGTGATTTAAGACCTGCTTCTCATCTCATGATCCAGGCCCAGCCAAGTGCAGGCTCAGAAATACCCGTTTACATCAGATGTTAACTCTTGACCCTGTTTCCAATGCACGCTCTCCAAGGAATTCTCCTTGTGCAAACTTTCCACAGCCTGGGTGTAGCTCTTCTTTAAACAGAGTTCATGGTGAGCGCGGGGCCTTCGCACGATTCCGTGGTGCAGATTCCTTGTCTGCCTTGGGGCCTGTTCCACACCCTTATCTTTTGCTAATAAATGTGTCTTGAGCAAAACCAAGTTACTCTGGGGCTTCAGGGGAGTAGCTGGAAGGAACCCTGAGAATGTTTGGGGTCAGATTGAAGGAGGGGAAATTTAGGTCAGATATTAGGAAGAAATCCTTCTCTGTGAGGGTGGTGAGGCCCTGGCACAGGTTGCGCAGAGAAGCTGTGGCTCCTCCATCCTTGGGAAGTGTCCAAAGTCAGGTTGGACAGGGCTTGGAGCAACCTGGTCTAGTAGAAGCTGTCCCTGCCCATGGCAGGGGGTGGAACGGGATGAGCTTTAAGGTCCCTTCCCACACAAACCATTCCATGATTATATGTTTGCACCACCAGCAGCTCCACTTGACGCCTCCAGTGTTTCCCACAGTACACATGCCCTCTCTGTGTGATGTGCTGCCTTGGGAAAAAATCCAGGTGCTCTGTCCCTGGAAACAGCTCGACTTCCTTCCCAGGCAAAGCTGGGGCTGCTTGAGAGCTCTGCCTGTGCCAAGTGCTGTGCTGCCTGCTCCAGGCTTTCAGCTGCCTATTCTTACTATCCCTGTAATCCAAACGCTCCCATTCTCTCTGTTCCCACGGTTTATGCTACCTGTAATCCCCTCCACAGTAATTCCTAGTGTACATCTCATGAAGCTGGATAATCCTATGAGATCGGAATAAGAACAGCACTTGAGTCAGCTCTTACTGTTCCACCTCTCAGAAATCCCAGCATTTCCTGCACCAGCAGAGCCTGTGGATGCCTGTTCATCTGCAAGTGGCATTTGCTTATAGTCCACATTTCTTAGCTGCCTTATGATGTTCTTAATTGTCCTTCAAGTATATCATGGCATTTCCAGCTCATCCATAACGTTCCTCCTTGTTTTGACATAGCCTGGATAGCTCAAGGCTTGGGACATTCTGACCAGCTGGTTCCTCAGTGGTGCAGTGAGAGGGACTGGGAGGACCCATGGGTCTGTCAGCACAGGACACCAGATAAAACCAGTAACTCCCTTTTGCTGGGTCTGCTCCACCTCTGCTTTAGTGCTTCTTCGAGTCCAGAGATGGGAATGGAGCTGGGGAAGGGGTGAAGCACCAGGAGCAGCTGAGGGAGCTGAGGGGGCTCAGCCTGAAGAAAAGGAGGCTCAGGGGGGACCTTCTCGCTTTTTCCAACTCCCTGACAGGAGGGTGGAGCCAGGTGGGGTCAGGCTCTGCTCCCAAGGATGACAGGGAACAAGGGACAGGATGAGAGGAAAATGGCCTTAAGCTGTGCCAGGGGACGTTCAGGTTGGATAGTAAGGACATTTTTTATGGAAAGGCTTGGAAAGCCTTGGAACAGGCTGCCCAGGGCCGTGGTGCAGTCACCATCCCTGGTGTTCAAAACATGTGGATGTGACACTTGAGGACACAGTGGTGGTGAACATTGTGATGGTGCCAGGCTGATGATTGGACTTGATCTTAAAGGTCTTTTCCAACCTTAACAATGCTGTGATTCCACGGTTCAGTCGCCCAGAATTGCCAGATCTCTGCAGTTCACTATAAAGATCCCACCAGAGGAGGGAGTCCATCACTGCAACTCCCTGGAAATCCTCATCAGCCCTCAAATAGTTGTGATGTAACAACACTTCATGGGCTTTAATGCTGCTTATGAAGAGTTCACATCATGGAATCAGAGCTGAGCACTTGCCTGGACATGTTCCTCAGTCCTTAGCACTTTAGAACACACACTGTGAGTGTTCTGGGTGCCTCCTGCTCCTGTCCCCTCCCTGCTGCTTCCTCCTTTTCTCTTTCACAGCTCTCAGTTCTGAAGGTGCTGCTTTTCCCCTGGAACTTGCTTGGACAAGCCACCCTGCTCTAAGCAGCCACAGTGTTTATCCTCTCCCCCAGCACTCCAAGTCCTCATTCCTCACTGAAACAATCTTTCAGGACCCAGATACAGGAGGAAAACTTTGCACTAGAAAGCAAGTAAGTGAATTCACTTAGTGTGTGTTTACAGTAAATGGACATGAAACAGATAATAAATAATCAAAGCTTAATGTGACAAAGCTTCTGCTTTAAATTTAAATAAGAGTAGTAGTGTTACAGCTGGATATCAGGAAGAATGTTAAATCAGTTCCTCTCCCAAAGATGTACAGATTAAAAGTTGTGAGATAAAGAACTAATGAAGGAAAATAATTTATCAGAAATGCATTCTGTGATTTCACCTGTAAACCAGGGGAATAACACTTTGCTGGGGGACGGTCTCACAGATCATGGGACTGACTTGGGTTAAAAATAACTTGGTTTGTTTTCCCATTATTATTTTTACCTTGGATGAACTTCCCAGCCCACAGAGCTGCCCAGGAGCAGTTCAGAGGCTGGAGGGGGACGAGGACCAGGGATGAGGATGGTGCCTGCAGCCCCCAAAATGTACCTTGGAACACAAAGTGGCCACATCTGCCCTTAATAATGATCCTGGGCCTCTGATTTGAAGCTGCCCAGTTTGGGAACTACCCAGTTTGGGAACTGGGCCAGGAGTGGGTCTGGTGGAGTTCACAGCCCACTCAGGGACCTGCATCAGCGAAACTGGTCTGTTGGTGGCTTCTTTGCTCAAGCTACAAGACATAAATGCTAAAGGACCGATGATGTTTAATACTGTGATGTTCCTTTCTTTATATTTATAATGCTAAAAGCTGAATATCTACTTGGGCTAAGAGTCCAAGGAATTTCTTTCTTGCCTTTAATTTCCAATTAGCTGAGCCTCTTGAGCTTCCCCGCTCTGCCCCTGAGGCTGTGTTATCATCCGACCCTCCGTGCGGAGAAGCTTCCGAAATGGATGGAACTAATAATCGTGGAAAAACTCCGGCTGCATTTACAGCCTCTGCCTGCAAAAGTGGAGCCTTGATTTCAAAGCCTGCAGCGACAAATGGATTATTTCGGTGGCAAATTAGTCTCTGGGGACCGACAATTTGGGGAGTGGAGCGCTGGAACTGGAAAGCAGCAGATCAATTCCGAACACTTGAAGCCAAGGTTAATGCCCGGCAAACTATTGAGTGCAGCAATGAAGGATAACATGTCAAATGGGAAGCTCGGGAATATGGAATTAAAGGGAAAATGGGGAAGGTTGGAACAAGGAGAGCGAGCAAGACCCACGGATTCGTTAATAAAACCTGGGGACTGAGTTTTTGGGTTTTAAAACCTGGAGCCCTGAGGGTGACAGTGGGATCTGAATCAAAGAACTAGAACTAATATCTCTGGGAAGGAGGGTTTTGGACTTGGGACAGTAATGGAAGCTGGCAGTTCTCATAACTGCCACATTGAGCCTTTCCCGAACATCATGGACAGCTCCCAAAAATTCCTGATTTCATGTAAAGAGGACGAGACATGGATCTCCTGAAGGCTGGAGAACACTCTTCCCACTTTTATTTGAAATAACCACATGAAATCATTCCAGCAGCTGAGCAAAGACCTTTGGAAGGTGAGAATTAAATGGAGTTGGGGGGGGAGGCAAGTTCGGGGGTGCTGGGAGGTGGTTTTTTGTCTGCAGAGTTTCCAGCAGCCTCCTGAGCACAGCCAGATGTAAAATCCCTCCCCAGGGATCCTGCTCTTGTCCTCAGAACTGGGAAACTTTACAAACTAAACACACTTTTACTGTCTTAAGAGTTACTTTGCTTGTCCAGCCTCCAAATAACTGTTTTGCAGTTAAAATGGCTTGTTTTCCATCTCTCTTTACAGTTATAATACTTGGAAATGAACTTTTCCTTTTGTTTTCTGATTGTATTGGATGTTTTTGTATGTTATCAGAAGGCAACACGGTGGTGCCCCTTGAATTAAACTGTCAGGTTTTAAGAGCAACTGTAAGGGAAGGACTGAAATCCCATCCCATTTTAAAGTTCTTTTTTCCTTTGGAAAATGGCTATTTTAAAAAGCCAGACTCCATTTGCCTGTTTTCTTTATATCCCCTTCCACTGTTCAAAGTTTTGTTGTTGCTCGAAGTCTAGTTGTGATTATATAAATCCGAAATAAAGGTGGATCAGTAGCCAAAAGCTTGTGGTCTTTTAGGAGGGAGAAAAACCCTGCCTTCCAGCTTCTGGAGAGAGGCAATCTGGCAGCATTCTGAGCCTTTTTCCCTCTTGGAGTCACTTAACACCCTTCTGGGTGATAGGAGCTTGGTAGCACAATTCCCATCTGAAAGGGAGAGCAGATAAAAGCCGGCAGCAAGGAATGTGTGCCAAATCCATTAGTTCTGGAGCAGACACAAAATCCAGGCTGACCAGAGGAGAGAGAGGAGTTTTGTGCCTTCTCCAAGGGCCTGATCCTGCTGCAGCAGGCAGGAGGTGCTGGCTTGGGCTCCATGGGAGGCAGAGCTGAATCCACACTTTCCCCTCTTTTAGGGGGCACAAAACCAACTCCAACGCTTCTATCCCAATCCCAGGGATCTGGCTGGGGAGCTGCATTCTTCTGCTGTTGAAATAAGATATTTCAAATTTGTGTTGTTTTTTTTAAAATGGGTTTAAAGTGCATTTCCTCAGCTGAAACTGAAGCAAAACATTCCAGCAGATTTGCAAGGAAATTTCAGTTCTTGTTTCCCCTGGTGGAAGGGGTATGTTGAAATTTGGGGCATTTTGTTCCACTTCACACTGAAGCTTTAAAATCCTGAATGGAACAGAAACTTACAAACTCAGCATAGCTCTTCTAATTGCCTGGTTAAGCAGATCAGAGCTAGTTCCCAAAGCTTTTATATTCCCAGCTTCTGTGTTCCCTGGCTAATAATATCTCTCCTATCAGGATCTCAAAACACTGCTAAGTCCCTGGTTGCCTCTGTGTCCAAAAAAGAGGTAAAACCAGTGTTTCCCAGCTACAGTATCCTGGGGGAGGGAGTCAGGATCCCAGGTGGTGGTTCCTCTGCCAGGCACAGATCAGCCCTGGACCTCTCGAGCCACAGCCGGATATCGAGTCATCTCCAGAGTGATATTCCAGAGCCCTTTGACATCACATTTGGAAAGGGGTCCTAGGAAAGTTCTTTTTTTCAGATGGAAATTGCAGTAGGAGTCAGCACTGTTGTTTAAAAGGTTGGACAATTACAGGGAAAACTGATTTGC
The DNA here is from genome assembly GCA_036023395.1 of Myiotriccus ornatus. NCBI lineage: Eukaryota > Metazoa > Chordata > Aves > Passeriformes > Tyrannidae > Myiotriccus > Myiotriccus ornatus. The sequence continues at coordinate 19,121,922 of JAYRBT010000021.1, read as the reverse complement.
TTGTGAGGTACAATCCGGACTGTGCTGGTAGGTGCAGGTCATATCCTTTGGAATGGAGGGTAAATGAAAAGAAATTCTGACAGAGATTTCAGGAATGTTGTTTTTTAAGCATGTGGCATGATTTCTGGCAGCTGAACCACTGGAACTCTGACTTGGTGTAACTTTTATGCCCTTCCTGGCAGAAGAGATGGTGACAGAGAGAGGAGGGATCCTCCGGCTACGGGATGTGAAGGCAGCAGTGGGAGCACCCAGCAGCTCATCCTGGTGGAAGCTGCTGGTTTCCCAGGGACTGGTTGGGATGAGGGGCCTGGGAACCTCACTCAGCCTCAAAGAAAACGTGGTGGAGTCTCCTGCTGGTAATGGGGATCCAAACAAGACAGGGGTGACATAGACCCCCCAGTACGCTCCTCCATTATTAAGGAGAGAAGCAGGGCTGCCTGGCAGGATGCAAAAGAGCCCTTTTCTCAGGAAATAAGCTCCTGCTTATTTCTGCAAGTGGGCAGATAAATTCTATCATCACTTCCATCTGCCAGGAAGAAGAGGAGGTGCTGGAATAGCTCATTGTCCTGTGTTGCAGTTGGTAAGGTCACAAGAGAAACCCATCCAGCTCATCCCAGGGAATGAGTGTTACAGAGTCCCTGTTCCACTGGAAAGCTTTGTGCTTCCTTCGTGTTTGCTTCACTGAAACAGCTGCCTGAGAGGATTTTTCTGGTGCCAAAGAGATAATCTGAGTTCAGGGAAAATCTTAGTCTGTGAAGGAATGGTTGTGAAGGGAGCACAGACTGTCTCTGGTAGCAGAGAACTTAACAGGAGCTGGGCTTGTTCAGCCTGGGGAAGAGAAGGGTCCAGGGAGAACTTAGAGCCCCTTCCAGTGCCTAAAGGGGCTCCAAGAGAGCTGGAGAGGGACTTGGGACAAGGGCCTGGAGTGACAGCACAAGGGAGAATGACTTCCCACTGCCAGAGGGCAGGGTTAGATGGGATATTTGGGAAGGTGTGTATTCTCTTTGAGGGTGATGAGGCCCTGGCACAGGTTGCCTAAAGAAGTTGTGGCTGCCCCATCCCTGGAAGTGTTCAAGGCCAGGTTGGACAGGACATGGAGAAACCTGGGATAGTGGAAGGTGTGCCTGCCCATGGCAGGGGGTGTCCAGGGAGTGTGGGTGAATGTTTCCCCATCATAGCTCTTGGCAGCAAACACTGAGCTTGGCCAGGGGTGTTGCAGGCTCAAACCGCTTCTGCTTTCTGCAGTGAGCTCTGCCCAGATGGATTTGGACCAGATCCAAGGCTTATTTGCTAATGTAAGAGGAGATCTGTCCTCATTCAGTGGATTTTGCATGGCCAAACAACACCCACCATCAGGAGATGGGAGATAGGAGCTGTGAGATCTCCCTGACCTACCCCAGGAGTCAGTGACACCAGGAGCTGTTGCTTGAGGATCCAGGGCTGTGTTATCACCCCCGTGGGTGTCATCTGAACCAACGGTTTTAACAAACACAGAATGTGATTCCAAGAGTTACACGAGGTGAGAGGGACAGAAAAGCAGCAAATAGTGAAGTCCAATGGAGCTTGCCCTCGCTGCAAGGCGGGCCAGGGGGACGGGTGCTGGAAGTGTAACCCCTGGGCATGGGACTCCTTTCCAAAGCGCGCTGGGGACAAGGCAGGGTCTCGGGGCTCCGTGTCTTGGGGAAATACAGCTCCACACCCTGCAGGTACCTGAGCACTCTTCAGGGGGGAGGCTGCTCCATCCCCTGGGGTACCAGGGAGCTGTTGGGCCTCCATGACCAAAAGTGACAGAGTTTTGTGTGCCTGTACTCCAGCTGCTGGAGCTCCATGCACGGGGAGTTCCATGCTCTGGGGTACCACGCCTCCATATACTGGGGGGGCTGATGCTCGATATGCTCCAGGGTACCAGAGTCTTGTGCACTGGGCAATCGGGGCTCCGTAGCCCAGAGTACCAGAGCTCCACGCATTAGGGGGTTGGCGCTCCGTACCCCAGGCCACCGGAGCTGCACGCACTGAGGGGACTGATGCGCCAGTGTACTGGAGCTCCACGAACCGGGGGGCTGATGCTCCACGGCCCCGGGACACCGGAGCTCCCCGCTCCGAGCTGCCCGCGCCGTGCCCGCCCCCGCCGCCTCCGCCCCGCCCGTCCCGGGGCCGCGGCGGCTGCGCACGGCGGGGCCGCCATGAGCGACGAGCGGCTGCGGCGGGTCCGCGACCGCGTCCGGCCCTTCCCGGACTTCCCCGTGCCCGGCGTGCTGTTCCGGTGGGGCGGCATGGGATGGCGATGGGACCGGGGACGGGGATGGAGACGGGACCGGCGATGGAAATGGGGCCAGACCAGGGGTGGGACCGGGAGCCGGGATGGGGATGGAGACGGGGAGTGGGATGGGGGTGGGACTGGGACCGGGGAATGGGGAATGGGATCGGGATGGGAATGGGATCAGACCGGGACCGGGATCAGGACCAGGGCCGGGGATGGGGCCGGAACCGGAACTGAGGCCGAGCCCGGGGATGGGACCAGGGCCGGAGATGGGAATAGGATTGGGACTGGGGATGGAGCCAGGACCTGGAAAGGAACAAAGACAGGGAGTGGGAATGGGACCACTGAGGATGGAGCTGGGCCGGGGACTCGGTGCAGGCTCCTCTCCCCTGTGCCCATCCCTGCTCCTTGCAGTACCAGAACCCTTCCCTGTGCTCCGGAGCTCACTGGAGCCTGAGCAACCCCCGGAGGTCACTCACTCCCTGCCCTCCCTCATTGCAGCGATATCAGCCCCTTGCTGAAGGATCCTGTGGCATTCAGGACTTTGATTGACCTTCTGGAGGATCATGTGAGGGCATCATTCCCCAAAATTGACTTAATTGCGGGTAAGTGTTGGTTAAACATTCCTGAGGCCAGGGCAGAGCAGCGTGTCCAAGGGTGGGAAGCATGGGGTGAGCCATCTGTAATTCTGTGGCCCTTGGACATGAGAATCACCTGAACATTGGCCTCTGTCATGTGGTAACACCAGGACAGGTTATACCCTTAACCTTATAGTGTAATTTGCTGATATACTGGTTTGGATGTTGAAGGCGCCATCTGATGATATTTCAGTGCCAGTTTCATAATTCATTGCTTCCATTGTTAAAAAAGAGGGAATACAGAAAGCCTGCCGTGCCTGGTCCCTGTTGCAGGCAGACCCTGTTCCAGCTTGTTTTCCTTCTCAGGAGCCTTTCCAGGCCAACAAAAACAGCCTTTGTGGCAATGATAAGACCTTGCACCCCACCTGGGAAAGTGCTGAGGAAGGCAGAGCTTGGGCTGGGCGATAGCCCAAGGGTCAAGGAGCATAGAGACTAACCTGGACCAGGTGTCTTGTGATAAGTGAAGTCTGTGCCCAGAGTCTCTGGTCGTGTGGCCAAACTGATACTGAGGCTCTGCTGAGCTTATCTGTAAGGAAAAGAGCCAGAAGGGAGGGAAATGTGCTGATGGGGCTCCCGGTGGAGCCCTGTAGCCCCTCAGCAGCACATCTGGACAAGCACAGGAGGATGGTGTGTTTTCAACCCTCAGAAGGGACTGTAAGAGCAAATTGCTTCTAGACACCCCCTGAATGGGAGGATAAAATAGAGGTATGCAAAGACCCTCCCCCAGTCAAATGGCTCCCATATGAGCAATGGGACAAGAGCAAATAGCCTCAAGGGAGATTTGGGTTGGATATCAGGGAAAATTTCTTGACTGAAAGGCTGGTCAGGTATTAGAATGGGCTGCCCAGGGCAGCTGTGGAGTCACGATGCTTGAAGAAACATGGATGTGACACCTGGGGATGTGGTTAGTGGTGGCCTTGGCCAGGCTGGGGGAACGATTGGATCTGATGGTCTCAGAGGCCTTTTCCAACCCAAACAATTCCATGATTCCTGTGCTCTGCTCCCCACAGGCCTGGATTCACGTGGATTCCTCATTGGGCCTCCTCTGGCCCAGAGGCTGGGGATTGGCTTTGTGCTCATACGGAAAAAGGGGAAACTTCCCGGTCCCACCGAGTCTGTGTCCTATGCCCTGGAATATGGCAAGGTAACTCCCGGGAAGGGCCTGGGGGTCTGGGGCAGGGCTGGAGGTGTCAGTGAGGGGATAAGTGATAAAACCAGCGGGGTGGTCCCCAAACTAGGTTTCTGATGCCATGGACAGTCTGCATAACCTTCAGGAATGGCTCTAAGGACACGTGGTTCGTGCCAGCAAGTGGTTTTTGGTGCTGTGCTGTGATTTTTGGGGGGGGGTTGGTGCTAAGACTTGGTGCTAAATCGCTTTCTTTGGCTTGAATTCAGGGGCATGACCACGGAGAGTGTTTCCCACTCTGCCAGTAAGTGCTCTAAGTCAGTGCCTTCCCGCATGGCTTCCCAAGTCCTGCTCCATAACCACGCGGCTGCTCCGCATTCAAAGCTGAGTTTGAGCCTAATAATGTGCTACCACCACTAGTAACTAACAGCAGCAGAACCCCCAAACCCAGGCTTTATCATGGGGACCGTTTGGGCCAACCCCTGCCTGGGACAAGCTCAGCTGACACAGGACATGCCGGTGCCGGTTTGGATCTGGCTTAGGCAGAGCTCTCCAGTGCATTACAGGAGATTTTCCTCACTGGAGAACTGCTCTGGGATAAAATTCCACAATAACTCACATAATGAATGTTCAGGATCTTGATGTGCCAGAGGGTTGGCCCAGCAATCCCCTCCCTGCTCTGTGTTTCCATGGCACTCCCCTGTAGCTGGAATATGTGTTCTTTGGGATTTTTGGTGCTGAGTGTTTAGGTTGATCCTGCTGAGGACATGTCTGTGTTCTACCACGTGTGGAACCAGCAGCTGATGAAGAGCTTCTCTCTAAGGCCAGAGTAAAATGAAGCTGCTCTTTCCACCCTGCAGGCTGAACTGGAAGTCCAGACTGATGCTGTGGAACCAGGACAAAAAGTGGTTATAGTGGATGATTTGCTGGCAACTGGAGGTGAGAGAAGCTCGTGTGACCCATGTGTGTTCATAGAATCGTGGAAGGGTTTGGGTTGGAAGAGAGCTTAAAGCTCATCTCATTCCACCCCCTGCCATGGGAAGGGACACCTTCCACTAGACCAGGTTGCTCCAACCTGGCCTTGAAAACTTCCAGAGGCATCCATAACCTCTCTGGGCAACCTACTGGCAGCAGCAGGAGTGGCTGTGGGGCTGGAAGCTGCTCCTGGAGTGAGGATGTTTCTCTTCTCCTCCACAGGTACCATGTGTGCAGCCTGTGAGCTGCTGAAGAGGATGAAGGCTGAAATCCTGGAGTGCCTGGTAGTCATTGAGTTAAAACCCCTGAAAGGGTCGGAGAAGCTCAATTCCACCCCTTTCTACTCGCTGCTGCAGTATGACTGAGGAGGAGCAGGGAGGAGGGAACACTGGGAACAAATCTGGGGCTTTATCCAGTGATTCTGAGTCACAGGGGGGTGGGCAGGGGGGAAACACACATTTTGATGACAGCCATATGCTCTGTGCTAAATCCTATTTCTTTTCCAAGCAGTGTAGTGAGTGTAATGAGCCCTTTTAGAGTTCATCCTTTTGGGAAGAAGGAACAGCCTGATTGATTAGGGGGAATGGAGACCAAGATGCAGCTTCACTGAATCAGTATTTTTTAGGAGAGCAAAGTGACAATCCTGCTGTAGAGCAGGAGAGCCCTGGCAGAGCACCAGAATTCACTGGGGGTTGAGCTGTGCCTGTCAGCCTCCAAGGAACCTGCTAAAACTTTGCCAAAGGAACACAGGAGATGGGCAAAAAGTGGCTATTTCTCTAAGGGATAAATCCTGGGGGATGGTCTGGTTGCTCTGTGCTGTCGCTCACACCAGAGGAAGTTGCTCTTACATCTAAGTTGTGCTTGTCAAGGGGAATTAAGTGTCTGCTGTGTCCTTAAATCAGGATGTTGCTGGTGTAGATGAGCTCAATCACCATGTTTTCCTTCCCTGGAGACCACAGGCAGCTCTTATTCAGCACGAATTCCCAATGTTCTGCACTGTACCTGACTCCCTGTGTTGCTGATTTCCCTCTGCTGTGGTGTCTTGGGGCATCAGGATGCTGAAAGGCCAGTGCCAGTTCAGAGCCTGCTCGTGGTGGTACTTTGGTGTCAGATGCGGCCACAGCAAAGGTGTTCCAGTGGTCTCAGGTGTGTGATGGATGATGGGGTTTGGAGATGCCCCCTCCAGCACAGTTCAGTGTGGTAACAGCTAAAACTTGTTGTGCCAAAACTTCCACATGCCTGAAAACATCAGGGACTGTCTCTGTCCCAGCAGGGATGGGACTCACGGGTAAAATAAATATTGATTTATTTTTATGTTTTCTAAACTGTCTCAGAGCTGTTCTTGCAGTAGCTGAAGCCATTTAATGACCCTTGTATCTTCATCCAAAACTAGGTGGCCAGTGGAGCAAGGCTGTGGTGTGAGCTCCCAACGCTTGGAAGGAATTGTTTTCCAAGGGAGTTCAGGTACCTTTTCTCTAGACCTTGCACAACCTCTGGCTGGAGGGGAGCAGACCAAGGCACCCCAGCTCAGCATCCAGTGCATGGGGCCACCTTACACCCAGCCCTTAACACTTGTAAGGACTATTCCAGCTATTTTTATCCCCGTTTCCTGAAAAGCCACTTCAGTGCTGCTCAGTTTACGCTGAGAACCACCATTCCCGCGGGATCAACCTATCCCAGGGCACTTCTTTCACAGCCAGCCCTTGTGGGGAGCCAGGGGAGGCAGCACCTCACATACTTGGCACAAGGAGAGGGTCCATGCTGCGGGGGAGAGAAGGGAAAAGTCAGTTCCACCCCAGAGAGCCATGGAAAGCAGCTGCGTGCCGAGGAAGCAGCGTCAGCCCTGCCAGTGCCAGCGCTGGCTGCGCACGGGGCCAGGAGGTGACATCAGGGAACCTGGGGACGGTGCCTTTGGGCTGCCAGCAGCCCCTGATGTCATTTGCTTGGAGAAACAAGGCTGTGCAGGGGTGGCTTCCAGGTGGGAGAAGGATTTTGTCCCAGGGAGCAGAACGGGAGCTTGCTGCAAGCTCTCCTGGGGTGTGCGGGAAGTTGCCAGGCTGCTGAATCCAGCTCCTCTCCAATCCAGCTTCTTTCCACCACGGTGAGGTCCCTGAGCATGGCTGATAGGCCAGCCTACCCCAAAGGCCCCCAACTTCACACCCAAGAGCCCCCCAGCCTTGCATCCCAGCCCTGTGCATCTCTCCAGTTCCTGGGCTGGGTTTAAACTCTCCTCCTCCCTGGAAACTGGGCAACCTCCTGCCAGCAGTGCCTGCCAACTGGGCTGCACGTGGCAAGCAGGGGCCTGGAGGAAGACAAAGAGGAGGAAGGTCTGCCTGCTCCCTTGGGAAGTGCTGTAGGATCTCTGATGCTGCCTGACTCCGATCCAGCACTTCAGGTGGGGAATCTGGCCAGGAGCAGCATGGGATGAAGGGACGAAGGAGAGTCACCTTTTTCTGCAAGTTCTTGATGTCTCCTGCTCCAACCAGACCAGTTTGGCTCGGGAAGCAGTGTGAGGTGTGTCTGACGTGGCACTGGGCAGCTCCCACCTCCTCCCCTGCATCCACACTGCCCTGACCTGGGCGCTGTGCCAGCCCAGCACCTCTGAGCAATCCTCACCCTCTTTGTCCCTCTTCCCAAGCCACTTCAGCTGAGTGGCCTGGGCCTTCCCCTGGGAATAACTCCCCCCTGCACACCCCAGCCCTGCCTGCTCCCATCCCTGCAGGAGCTGCTCCCCCGTCCCCATTTACAAAAGCTGCTTTCAGCTCCCTGCAAACCCACGCTCACTTTTTCCAGTAAGTCTGTCTCCAGGAGCTGGATGAGGACCCAGCCCTTCCCAGTGCCAATTGCCATGGAGAACCACGAGACAGGCAGCTCACGGAGGAAGAGTGCTGGGTTAACACAAGTCAGCTATATTTAAAACATTTAATACAAATATGTTTTGACAAGTCCTGTAGTTGTTTCCAGTGACGGCTGGAAGATGCGTTTTCCCTCCCTTAAAAACAGAACAAGGCCCAAAGTTCCAAAAACGTTGATTTCTGACTTTCTCTCTCACTCCTTCCTGCCTGTCACCCTCTCCTCACCCTGCCCCATCCTGCCTTCACCCCACCAGGACCCAGTTCATGGAAGAGACCTCAGAAATTAGATCTTCAGGAGAAACACCCTGCATTAAAACTTCAGAACGCAGGAAACCCAAGAAGAGGCTCCTCAGCTCCTCTTCATTGCTTGCATTATGACCCCAGGATGCAGGATTGCTTGAGGATTAGGGGAGCTACAGCCCTCACTGGCCCCACCCCAGGATCCCTTGAATAAAAAATTAAGGCGTTTTGCACTTCCTCAGACACCCCTGAGGATAGGCCTCCCATCAGCCCACACCAGAACCCAAAGTGCAGTCAGGTTTTGCTACATTTAGAGGAGATTGCACAGGGCAAACCTCAATCCCTGGGGGGCTCAGAGGGCTTCCGCCTCCTTTGCCGCCTTGGTGAGCCTCTCAGTGATGAGGCCAAGGTCCTTCTCTTTGTCCAGCTTGACGTAGGTGTCTGTCCTGATGGCATGGATGCCCACCCAGTCGGGCAGGAGCTCTGTGAAGAGCCGCAGGTGCTTCTCCATGTCCGCTGCAAACCAGGAACAGGGCGTCAGAACTCGCCTCCCCAGCCCCTTCCCCCTTCAGAGACCCCCCAGAATTCCTACCGGGTGCCATCAGCTCGTCGTAGCTGTCACCCAGGCGGGCACAAACCACCTCCATGGGCAGCGCCTGCTTCTTCTCCGCCACGAAGACGCTGCGCAGGACTCGGGCCATGGCCGGCAGCCGGCCCAGCATGGCCACGCGCTCCTCCTGCTGCGTGTCCCGCGTCATCAGCGCCTGCAGCTTCCGCGCCTCCTTCGCCCGGATCTGGGGAGCGGAGGAGATGGGGTGAGGCCCAGGCAGCACCCCCACCTTTCTTCCAGGACAGAATTACTTACCCTGTCGAGCAGCGCCTGGGACACCCCTTTGAGAGCGCTGGAGGTGCTGGCAGGGGACGGTGCTTTGGAAAGCACCGGTTCCCCCGCACCAGCTTCGGCTGTTCTTAAGGCCACGTTGGCAAGAGCTTTTTCCATCTGCTCATGTGGAAGAAGGAGGAGGAGTTGGATTACAGCTCAGGCTGGAGCAAGGAGAAATTTCCCCTCTGCTGCCCCCACCGTCACCCTTCAGGCCAGTGATTCCAACCCAGGGCTCCCAGCCCATCCCTGCCTGCACAGAGGAGTTTGAGAGGCTTCATAGAATCATGGAATGGTTTGGAAGGGATCTTACAGCCCATCTCGTTCCACCGCCTGCCATGGGCAGAGACACCTTCCACTATCCCCAGTTGCTCCAAGCCCCATCCAACCTGGCCTTGGACACTTCCAAGGATGAGGCAGCCACAGCTTCTCTGAGCAACCTGTGCCAAGGCCTACTCACCCTCTTAGGGAAGAATTCCTTCCCAATATCCTATCTAACCCTGTCCTCTGGCAGCGGGAAGCCATTTCCCCTTGTCCTGACACTCCAGGCCTTGTCCAAAGTCCCTCTCCAGTTCTCCTGCAACCGCTTTAGGCACTGGAAGGGGCTCTAAGGTCTCTCTAGAGCCGCCTTTTCTCCAGGCTGAACACCCCTAGCTCTCCCAGCCTGTCTCTGGAGCAGAGGGGCTCCAGTCCTTGGATCATCTCTCCCAGCCTTACTGACAGCTCCTCCAGCCCTACACCAGTCCTGCAAACACCACCACAATCTGCAGCACTACCAGCCAGGTTTGTGTCCCACCTGCCTCCAGTCCTGTGGCTCTGAAATGATCCTTCCCAACCCCTATCCGGTCACATCTTCCCAGAGAGATGGCACAGACAGAGCCAGACCCCAGCCCTAGCTCACCTTGGGGCTCAGCATCCCTCGAGCCGTGCTCAGCACCTCCTGGGCCGTGCTCAGCCTGTCTATCTGTGGCGGCTGTGGCAGCTCCACGGGGCTGATGTCCGGCACCTCATCCACGTTGAAACGGGGATGCCAGCGGGTCAGCTTCTCCTCTGGCACCTCCATGGGAGGGCTGAGAGCAGCCAGGAATGCCTGGAGAGGAGTGAGAGCTGTGGCATAGCACCTGGTATGGGGAAGTTGGCTGTTGCCCTGCACTCCCAGCACAGCTTGGCAACACATGGAGGGAACTCAGAGCCCACCCGCACCTGCTGCCAAGAGCATCCCATGGGAACCAGCCATGTCCTTTAGTTGTCCTAGATAATGACAGCCCCAGGGCCCAAAAACAGGGGGTGACAGGTGCCCCTCACCTTGTGGTGCTGCTTGACAATGTTCACCAGGTTCCGATGGAATTCCTTCCTGCGCTCCAGCAACCGCGATGCTGATAGGTGAGGGCGACCATCCACCTTCTCCTCTGCAAGGAGGGACATGAGCATCACCCACAGCACCTCCCCAAACCTTGGGAGCCTCAGGAAGGATGGGATCAGAGTCCCGCCATGGGGCTGAGTTGCTGCCACAATCACTGCCCTGCATCTTCCCTCTTGTTGCAAAAGCGTTTCCCACTTTCAACGTGCTCAGGCCTGCAGATGATTATTTAATGGATCAGGCAGAGTATTCCTATGGATTAAGAGATCTTAGCCAGGACTGAGCACACCCCAGCTCTTGGGCACCCCAAAACTGTATATACCTTCTCCCACCACTGGCTCCAGTGTGAGCTGGTACTCTGACTTCTTCCCGCCATTGCCGAACGTGGGGATGTTCTTCTCCTGGCGCAGCCGGTACGAGGTGGGATACACGGCCTTGATCTGCCCCATGTGCCGCTCCTCAAACTGCCTGCAACAGCACCCCGAGAGGTTGGGGACCCAGAGAGTCATCAGCCCTGACAGCTTCAGCTGGGACCCCAAAAGGAGCTGCTGGGACCCCAAAAGGGGCTGACCAGCGCTGCCGACTTACCTGCGCATCATGTCCTGCACCCCCTGCTTGACCTTGGTGAAGGTGATGGTCTCGGCGCGGTTGAAGAGCATCCCGGCGATGGTGTCCAGGCTGCGGAACATCTCTGCCAGCACCTTGAACTTGTAGGGCAGCGTGAGCCCCGGGGGCAGGTCCTGAGCAAGGGTGTGGAACCGCTGGTACGCCGGGGGCTTCTCTCTGCGGAAAGAAAGACGGTTCTAGACAGACGTTGGCCAGTAGGCAGGTCCTGCTGCTGACTCCAGATGATGGGACCCACCTCCCATCCCCATCCTAAAACCCTTCCCTCAGCAACCTGTGCCAGCATCAGGGTCACATCACCTGGGGACAGCGACATCCCAATGCTCAGGGTGGCTTGGGCCGTGCTCAGTCCCCACACCCCCTCATGGGGGCGGGAAGACCCCCACAAAACCACTGCAGGGCTGCGGCAGCTGCTGGGACACTGATTTCCCCTCAAAATCACTCCCTGGCTGCTCCTCACCCGGCCTCTGCCGCAGGAGCTGCTGCTCCAGTGTCCCTGGATGGCCGTGCTCCCGGTGTGGCTTCGCTTCCCGCTTTCCTCTGCCGGATCCGCAGCTCCAGCTGCCGCACTCGCTCCAGGCGGCCCCGCAGGTCTGTGCTGGTCCCGCTGGGCACAGATGGCAGCTGGGACAGCTCCTTCATCCTCTGCAGGCGGCCCCGCAGCTCGGCCACATCCTCCTGGGTAGGGAGGGGACACAGGGTCACAGCAGGTCACAGCACCAAATCCACCCGAAAAGGGAGCAGAGAGCCGGGATCGCCCCGTACCCGCTGCAGGCGCCGGGCTGTGCCCAGGGGGGCTGTGTCGGGCTGTGTCCCCGTGTCCTGCTGTGAGCCGGGGCTGGTCGGGAGGGGCACTGCCAGCTCCTGTGAGGAGGGTGTCGGGGGTTGAGCAGTGGCCAGAGGAGAGAGGTTGGCGGCCTGCAGGAGAGAGAGAAGAGTTAGAGGCTGCCTGGGGAAACCACCCCCCGGACCCCCTTCGCAGTGGAGGGGGGAGCCATAGGGCGTTCTGCATTAAGAGCAGGGGCAAGTCGGGGTGGGGAGGGTCTGCATCAAGAGAAGGAGGGCAAGTTTTGGGGGTCCTGCAAGACAGGGTGAGGGGGGAGTCTGCATCAGGAGAATGGGGGGCAAACCCTGAGGGTCCTGCACGAGGGGCAGGGAGCAAGGCTGGGGCTGGGGGAGGGGAAAGATCTGCATCAAGAGAATGGGCGGCTGGGGCTGGGGGAGGGGAAAGATCTGCATCAAGAGAATGGGCAGCAGGTTTGGGGGTCCTGCACTAGGAAAAGGGGTCAAACACTGTGGGGGGCTGTTGATTTATAGTTCCCCACCCATCCACTCCCCTCCTCCCCTTATCCTCTCCCATCCCCATTTCAGAGCCGCATCCCGGAGGAAGCGGGGCATCGCCGATCTCCCCATCTCCCTACCGCGCCCGGAGACCCCGGTTCCGCATCCCGGGGTGGCTCCAGCCTCTTCCGCGCCGACTTCCCGCTCGGTTCCCCGAACCGGGCTCCGACCGGCGACTCCGCTTCCATGTCCCGGCGGCTCCTCTTCCTCCCCGCCAGCCCCCGCACGGCCGGGGAGCTCCCGCGGGCCGGGGTGCGCGGCGACCGGAGCGGCGGTGGCGGGAGGGCGCTGAGCCCCACCGGGGCACCATCATACTTCTCCTCCTCCCGGGCCACCGGAGCACCGGCTAGGGAGGCCTTGATTCGGCGGCCGCCGTCGCGCTTGGCCGGGACTCCGGTGGCCGCTTTTGTCTGGCCGAAAAAGTTGGTGATGCGGAGCTGGGCCATGGCGGCGCCCCCGGTGCCGGTGCTGGTCCCGGTGCTGGTCCCGGTGCTGGTCCCGGTGCCGGTCCCGGGGACACGTGGGTTCGGTCCCGCGCAAGGCTCTCCCTTGGCGGGAGCCCGCGCGCCGAAACCCCGCCCCCCGAGGCGGCCGGTAGCGGTCACGTGGGACGGAATTGGCGCCACTGGGCTCTTAAAGGCGCCGCGTCCCCCGAGGGGCTGCGCGGCTGCGAGGGCGGCTGGGACGGCTCCGGTGGAGCGGGTTCCAACATTCCCGGTGCCGCAGTGCCCGGGTCAGGGGTCGGCTAAGGCACCAAGGGCAGAGATGGAGATTGCCCACTCCCACTGGTGCAGGGGGCTGCAAGCTGGGGGGACCCTCAGCGTGAGGAGAGTGGAGCAAAAGCAGGGAAATAACATCTGGAATGTTGGTCACCCCTCATCTGCTTTTCCCGATGTGCATGGGGCCAAGCCTTGCCTGGCTTCCGTCGTGAACTCCATGGTGGCATGAGGTCCCTCTAGGGACCAGCCATGGGAATGAGGGGCTCTGGAGGTACCCGCAGCATGCCCCTACCATCATCCCTGTCCCCATGCCGTGGCCATGTGCTGTTGGCAGTGCCCAGGGGTGGGAGCAGGCTCTGGCCCATCACCCAGTGCCGGGGCACTCTGGCTGTGTCCACAGCACATTATGGAGCTGCAGCGTCTCCCTTAAAACCTGAGCAAGGACGGATTTGGCTGAGCGAGGCAGGGCTCTGCGGTGCCATTCACAGTGCCCATTTACTTCCAGAACCTCTTATTCCCAGCCTGGCTGTGGATGTTCAGGGCTGAACTGGGAGCTGGGTTGGCATGCACCGCCCTTTCCTGGATCTGTTCTGGGTGGGGGGATGCAGTGGGAGGGTTGCAGTGGTAACTCCCATATCCAGGTCTGATGGACATGGTGTTAAAGCTGAACTTCACAGCTTGGTGATGACAAGTGTTTAATTAACACAATCAGATCCCTCCAGGTCCCAGCAATGAGGATGGATGCTGACGAGTCCCTGCAGTGAAGATGCTCAGGGTAGTTTGGACACCCACAGCCCATTCCAAGTCCCACGAGAGGCTGCGCCTGCCAAACCCATGGACACATGCATTTGGGGGCCCTCAGGCCCATCCTGCCCATGTTTTGGGGGGTTATGGCATAGGCAGGGGTGTCCAGATGGCTGGAGCGTGGGCACATTTGGGTGGGGGAAGAGCCCCTGGAATTCTGGAAGAAACCCAGGGATGAGTGTGGGGACCAGGCCAGCAGTGTGCCAGCTGGATGCCAATTTATTAACTGTGTAGGGAAAACAAGCACGGAGAAGCCAAGGAATGTGGAGAATTTCACGGGTTGATGGTTCCCGTTAGGGGCTGGTGGTTACCAGCACTGCCCAGTGCTGCCCATGTCACCACCTGTGCCCAGCGCCTTCCCACTGGGACTCAGCTTGAGATGCAGAGGTGAGCACAGCTCCCAGCTCCTGAGGTATGTGACCCCAACTCCCCTCACCTGGGCTCCTAGCTCCATGGGTGTGCGGGGCTGTGTCTGGGTCCCCAGGGTGTGCAGTGGGCACCCAGCTCCGGGGACATGGGACTTGTGCATCCAGCTCCAGGGCGATAGGATCATGTCCCCAGCTCTGGGGACATGGCACCCAGCTCCAGAGACATGGGACAGTGTATTGAGCTCCTGGACATGGGATCATGCGCCTGCCTCCTGAGATACAGGACCATGCACCCAGCTCCAGGGATATTGGATCATTCACCCAGTTCCAGGGACACACCACCCAGCTTCAGGGGTGCACCTCAGCTCCCGGGGGAGCACTCAGCAGCTCCCCACTCCTGCACAGCAGCTCTCAGCCCGGGAGCACCAAGAATAAAAATTCGACAAAAAATTAGCTCTGGCTTCTTCTTTTTTCTTCTTCCCCCCCCCCCCTTCTTTACAAAA
>JAYRBT010000021.1:19078634-19107129 GCA_036023395.1 Myiotriccus ornatus | reverse complement strand
TTTTTTTTTTTTTTTTTTTTTTTAAGCTTGATATTTTTCCCCGGGAGGCAGCGGGGCCGGTGCTGAGCGCGGCCCACTCGTGTCAGCAGTGGCGGGCGCGGTGCCGGCGGGAGGCGCTGGGGCCGCGCCGGCCCCGCGGGGGGGGCGGGCGGTGCCGCTTTATAAAGCGGCGGGCGCGGGGCGGGGGCAGCGCCTCGGAGCGCCGTGGGACGGGGCAGAGGCACCGGGCAGCGGGGCCTGCCCAGCCCCGGCGGGGCGGAACGGCTCGGAGCGGCTCGGGCCGGTCCCCCGCCGCGGCCGCCGGACGGGATGAAGCTGCGGGTGTTTTTATGGGGGCTCTACTGGCTGGTGCTGCCGCTCGCCCTGCTCGCCGGTGAGTGCGGGGCGCGGGGAGGCCCCCCCCCCAGACGTGGAGAGGGTGGCGGGGGGATCCCCCCCCAGACGTGGAGCTGCTGGGTCTCCCCGCACGTGGAGCGGGTGGCGAGAAGATCCCGCCGTGTGAACCGGGTGGCACTCCCCGCCGCCGGAGTCTCTCCCACGCGTGAAGCGGGTGGCGAGGGGATCCCCCCTACCTGTGAACCGTGTGACGAGGGGATGCCTCCAGTGCGTGAACGTGGCGGGTCCTGCCGCGCGTGGAGCGGGTGGCGGCAGGGGTCCCCCCACGCGTGAGCCCGGGGCTGTACTGGCTGCTGCAGCCGCTCTCCGGTGACTGCGGGGCGCAGGGGTCCCCCCCACACGTAGACTTGAGGGGCGCGGGAATTTACCCCCATGCGTGAACCGAGAGGTGCGCCATCCCCCCCCCCCCCGCGCGTGGAGCGGGCGGCCGGGGAAGTTCCCCCCGCGCATGAGCCGAGGGCGAGTGGATCCCTCCATCCATGAACCCCCCGGGAGTGGGGAGGAGCCGCCGGTGACTCCGGGGGGTTGGTGGCGGGACGGCGGGGTGGTGCGGTGCCCCCACGGGGAGATCATCCTAAGTGTCCCCCCCCCTCGCGTGACCGAGCCCACTGGCGGGTAACGCTGCGACTTTCTCCGGGCTGGTGGGGAGGGGGGGTGTGTGCGGGTCCCCCCCACTCCGCTTCCCCCGTCACTGGGCACCCGCTGTGTGGGGAAGCGACCCAGTTGGGGCACTGCCGTGTCACTCCGCTCACTCTGCTGTGGTTGTAAGGTGGGGGTGAGGAGGGTCCTGGGGGGCCAGGGTGGCCGATGCCGGAGGGGCAGCTGGCACCCATCCCATCTCCGTGCCCGGGTACATCCCGGGGAGCAAGGTGCCCACCCCAGCTCCCGCCGGTCCCCAAGCTGCCACCGGCCCATCCCAAGCACGGCTGGCCTTTGATGGCTGATGTGCCACCCACCGAGGCAACCGGCTGGCCACCGGCCTGGAAAATCCCCGTGTCCCGGGACGCGCAGGACAAGAATCGGCTCTTTGAACCCCGGCTGCTCCGGAGCCGCTTCGGGGACGCTCCGTTTGCGTAGACGCAAAGGAAAAACCTCTCTATAAACAGGATTGTTCAACGGGCTCCTTGTGCCGGACACGGGCTGGGTCCGGCTGCCGCCAACACCGGGATCACACGACCTATGCCGGGGGGTCTGAAGCCTGGGAAGTTCTGGCATGGATTTTGGGGGAGCCTTAGTATGACGCTCCAGCTAGTGTCACTCGGAGAGAAGGATGTGCCCACCCACAGACGAGCAGCCCCGTTTCCAGCTGTGTTTTGGGGTGCTGGCTGTGCCGCTGGGGGTGGGGGGGCGAATCCTCACTGGCAGAGGAAGTCAGTGACTCTTGAAAAAGCTGCTTTTTCTTTGGTTTGCTGGGGCAGTGACTCAGAGCATCGCGCAGGATGTGAGGAGGTTAATTATAACCCAGCCCACGAGCAGGGTTGGGAAGAAGGGGTTGTGCTCCCTGGACAGGGGGTGAACAGCTGGGCTGGGGCACAGGAGCTGCCGGCTGCATCCCATGGGTGCCTGGGGTGACACGTGGCCTCTGGGCGCAGCCTCTCATGGGGCCCTCGTTTCCCAATAGTGCTGATCTGGCCCCAAATTGTGCCAGGCTTGCTTGGGTCTTCACCCCGCTCTGGCACAGGACATGCCGGGGACCCCTTGTCTCCCACAGCTGGGGATATTCGTGGTCTTGATGTCCCCCTGGTGAGCTTGTAAATGGCTTGTTTAAATTTTGGGGCCCCACTTAGGCGGGGGCTCCTTCCTTTGCTCCAGCCGCTTGGGAAAATGGGGTGACTCAGCAGGGTCTGGGGGCTCTTGCACCTGCACCCACATGAAACTGAGGCGCGGGGGGGATGTGGCTCTTCCCACTGCACCTGGGTGGGAGCAAGAGCCCTGGCACAGGACCCGCCTGCAGCCCTTCCTTCCCTGGCAATTAGGCTCTTCCCAAACGTCCGGAGGATGTTTGTTTGCGGCTCCCGGCCAGCTCGGGGCAATTGGAGATGCAGGAGTTGGGCCCCACGGTGTGGCCCGGGGCGGCCACACCAGTCCCCCTGCTTCCTACAGCTGTCACAGGCCCCTATGGTGGGGGTGCCAGCCACGCCAGGGGCTGGATCCCAACCTTGGCTCCATCCTGACTAGTAGGATTCTGGGGTGCTCGGAGCCATTGGGGGTGGGGTGGGGAGCACAGCCCACAGGTGGGGGAACTGGGCTCCCCCAGGCTGGGTGACAGTCCTGGCCATGCTAATAATCTGTGGTTCAGTGGTGCTTGGGCAGAAGCGATGGGTGAGGGTGGCACCCCCCGAACTGGGGCTGCAGTGCCCCCCGAACTGGGGGTCCTGATGTGAGGACACAGCCCCCCCTTGCCCAGCCAGCATGCTGGGGGGTCTCTGGGGGTCCTGGATGCCACAGGGTTTGGTGCCCAGGCGGGTGCCAATGGGTGTGTGGGCTTCAGGCAGCTGCCTCCTGCGGTCAGGTGCTTTTTATAAAACGAAGGGAAATAAAATAGAGGAGGAAAAAAAAACTCTCTTTAAAAAAAAAAAAAAGCAAAGCCACCACTGTCTCCAAGAGCAATAACTGCTGCTTCCTCCCCGGGTGCAGGGGGATGGGATGGAGGCACAGGGCTGGCTCCTGCCCACCTAGGGTGCCCATCTCCCCACGACTGAGCCCCCCCACAGCCCCACTGAGGCAGCTGACACCGTGGGAGGCCCCCCAGGGGTTCAGAGGGGCCCCCTGAGTGAGGAGAGCAGGGTTTGAACACTGCTTGGCACTGCCATATGGCAGACACCTTCATGGCCCCATGGGGAATGTTATATTGGATCTGGGAATGTCCTTGTGAGACGGGAACGTGAGTCCTTATGTGTGCATGAGTGTCACAGTGCTGAACCCATGGCTCTGGGGGTCCCGAGGGCTGCAGTCATGGCACGGGGGAAAGGAGTGTTCCCTGGCACTGGGGTGGCACCTGTCACCCAAGCCGCTGCATTCCCTGTCCCATTGCACGAGCTCCTGGCTGGTGCTGGGATTTCCCAGGCTGGCAGCCTTGGCACCCGCTGGCACCCAGCCCAGAGCCCTCCTGAGGCATCTCCTCTGGCATCCCTGGGGAGCAGGGCGGGGGGGTGGGGGGGTGGGATCGGGATTAACTTTCCACAAAAACAGGATACAGCGGGTGAACCGGTGGGGCTGTTCCCTCTTCCCGGAAGGAGAAGCTGGGGTTGGGAATATGCTGATGGCTAGCTTGCTGCTTTGGAACTGATGGGATTTTGGGATGGGGAAAGGCTCTATGGCTGGGATTCATCCCCCTGCCTCTGGTTTGCAGCCAGTGTGTGGGTGAAGAGTGTGGGGTCCTGGGTGCAAAGTGACACCCTGGGGACCCTGTCAGGCTCCCTGGGCACCCCAGTTGGAACAGGTTAACTGGGAGGCAGCTTGGCAGAGCTGCCCGGCTCCGGCAGCTTGTAACGGACTCATGTCAATGAGCAGGGCAGGGAATTAAAGAGCTCTTCTAATTAATCCCGAGTGGCAGCAGGTCCCCACAGAGCAGCGGCTGCGCTGGTGCCAAGCGCTGTGGTGGTGGTGGTGGTGCAGGGCTGGTGTGCGGGGCTCCGCCAGCGCTGGGGTGGGTCTGGGAGCCCCCTTCCCTATCCAGTTGAGAATGGATCCATTCTGGAAGATGGCTGGGTGCAGGATAGTGCCTGGTTTGCAGGGAAGGGGCTATGACAAACCCCAATCCTCTGGCACAGCTGCCCTTCCCAGTGCAATGGGAAAGACTCTGTTGCCGACTTCCTGGCTGTCCCCACCTTGTTGATGGATCCCTGGGGTTCCCAGTGACCCCCTTCCCCTCCCACGGGGAAATTAAAGGTTGGTGTGGATGAAGGCTGGCATATCTCAGCCCGCTCCCTGGCTCTGTGATTTATCCTCCTCCTGGCTCATTAACATCATTAATATTTCACGTGCTGCCAGCATTGCTGGTGAACTCCATGGGAGCTGATCCGGATGCTCGCAGGTTCATGAGGGGGAATTTGGGGCACTAATCCAGGATAACTGGCTTGGGATACAAGGCGTATGCTCGGTACAGGCCCCGGTGTTGTGGGTGAGGGTGCTGCTTGCACAGGGAGGGGAACGGCGGGGGCCACTGCACTGCACCCACACACCCAGCGCTCCTCGCGGGGACAGTGGGTGCAGGAGGGCAGGTTTGCTCTCCCCACCACACTCTCCCCACACACCAAACTGGTTTTTCTCCCTGTGCCGGCACTTTCCCGCTGTCAGCACTGCGGGGAACCGGTTCCCTCTGACTGCAGGACGGAGCACCCACGCACCGCCGGCACGGCACGCCCCAGTGCAGCCCTGTGAGTGCCAAGCCGGGCACCGTGGGTGCTCCCAGACCAGGCTGTGCCATGCTGGGGAGCACAGTAACCACCTTTTTTCACTCTTTTTCATCCTTGATCCCTGGTTGAAGTGGACCAACCTGCCAGGAGCTTTCCTGGTGAAGGGTGAGCTGCTCATGGGTGCCAGTGGCACCAAATAAGTGGGTCAGCATATGTGTGCCCCCGTGGTGCTCAGCAATGCCTGTGGGTCTCTCCATGGAGCCCACAATCCCTGTTCTCTGTGGGACTCCCAGTGATGCCAGCAGGGCTCTGTGGTGCCCCTGGTGCTGTCAGCACCCACGATGTGTCCATGGCTGGGCTGGGGGCTCCCAGTGGGGCTGGCTCACCCAAAAGGTGGGTACTGGAGTGGGTGGGTGCTGGGATAGGGGTGCCAGTGGCCAAGCGGGGGCTGACTGGCTCCCACGGAAGCTGGAGCAGCGTCTCGCCCCCGTGCCGGGAAGGCTCCTCTCGGCCCCGTTGGCGCGGGAAGGGGAATATTTGCTCCATGAGATCATGGTGTGCCGAAACACAGCCAGCAACCCTCAGCAGCGTGCGGGAGGTGACGCGTCCTGGGGTCACCGCGGGGAGGTGGCTGGTGGGTGATGGTCCCGGTGCCCCTGCCCTGAGCTGCCCATGCCCCCCGCCCCTGCTCGGGGTCTGGCTGCACTTCCTGGCACTGGGGACAGATGAGACCCCACTGCAGAAACAGGGACCGGTTTTAGCTCTGCTGGGTGTTGCATGGGACGTGCCCTGGGTGCATTCCTGGGTGCTCCCTCCCACTGCCCCTGCACCCTCTGAGGATGCCCCGGGATGCTGGGCAGCTCACAGGGGGCTGCACCGTGTCCACCCCAGCGGTGCTGCTCTCCACCCCAGGATGTGTTGTCCCACTGAAACCTCGTAAACACAGGAAGGGCCGTGCCGGGCTGTGGCGCTGAGCATGTCCCTGGCGCCCAGCCGGCCCCCCCTCACCCCTCCAGCCCCACGGGACCAGGGGCTGTCCTCTGGGCCCTGCCCAAGTGAGGTGCCAAGGGAAGCAGGTCCCTGCCCTGGCTGCTCAGAGTCGGTCCCCAGCACTGGTTCCCTGTGACTGTCCCCTCCCTGGGCTGTCTCAGAGGGATTCCCCTACCCAGAGTGGTGTTCCTCTGCTGCTGGGTGGGAGCGCAGGGATGTGTCCCTCTGGTTTGCAGGAAAGGGGGTGGAGAGATGCCCTGGGACTGGCTGGAGCAGGGGCACAGTGACATAGATAGCTCAGCCCCCCATGACTCACCCCTGCTCCAGCCAGGCACTGATTCGGTGGGTGCCCATCACTGTGGCCTTGTGCCTGCCCTGTGGATGCGCCCAGCTCATGCTGGTGCATGTGCCGGTGTCTGTCACTGTTCGTACAGTGACTGGAACGCTGTGTCCCAGCCGGGGTGGCAGCTGCCCCGCCATGTCCCCTCTGTGCTATCCCTGTCCCCATCCCTGTTCCTTTCGCAGCTCCGCAGGGCGCTGGCTCGGCCCGGCTCCTCTGACGGTTTCGTGCCTCCAAACAAGCTGTAATTTAGGTCTAAAAATAAGTGAGGGGGAAGGTGCTGAGCTGGTGGCACACCCAGAGTGGGGCTGGGTACAGGTGAAGGGCTGTGCCAGCCCTGGAGGGAGGTCATGGGTGTGGGTCCCAGCCTGGCTGCAGGGGTGCCTTTACACCTCAGTGTGGTTTTGTGGGAATGATGTGGGAACACAGTGGATTTTGGTCATGGATCTAGTCCCCCCTCTCTGTGCCACCCGTGTGGGTCACTGGGAGTGATCCAGCCTGTGTCCCTCTTTTCCCATCAGCATCCCTGGGGGGAACTTGACTCCCTGTCCTACCTGGCATTACCCCAGGATCACCTGGAATTTTGGGGTGCCTTTCTTTTGGGGATCCCCAGGGCAGGGGAATGCAGCAGGGAGCCCTCCTCACACTGTATCCTTATCCCTAACCCTGTCCCTCTGCCACCAGCCTGCGTTTTCCGCTTCAATATCCTCTCCCTGGTGTACCTGGTCTTCCTGCTGATCTTGCCCTGGTTCCCGGGACCCAAACGGGGCTCTGCCACAGGTAAGGGGCTCATCATGGGGTGCAAAGAGTGGGCAGGATGGGGTGGGCAGCAGGGGGGCTGCCAGCCCCCCTCCAGTGGGCACCTGCCCTCCTCCCCTGTGGTTTCTCTGCGTGGAGCCTCACTCCGTTAATTATAGCCCAGTGTGGCTATTAATAGCCCTCCTGAAATGGCCAGTTTGGAGCCTTATTAACCTAAAAACCTCAGGGCTGGGCAGTGCCTGCCAGGTGGGCACACCACAAACAGCCCCTCTGCCCAGGGGGCGTGTTGTGGTGGGTGCAGGTGGGCGCTGGGTGCCCGTAGCCCTGCTGTGCCAGGCTCTAACCTGCCCCAGCGCCTGGCACGACCACAGCTAAAAGCTTTGCCCTCTGAATATTTCATGGGCTCGCACGGCCCCGGATCCCAGTCCTGCCGAAAGCCTTCGCCTGGATTTACAGGAAAAAACAGGCGGAGGAAAAGCTGTTGGCCCAGGGCCCCCCGCCTCCCCAGCTGGCTCACAGCTGTGGTGGGCTCACTGCCTGCCCATGGTCAGGAAAATGGGCACGTGGCCCAGGGGGCTGGTGGGACGGGGGCACGGCTGCAGCTGGTGGAAGGTCTGACAGGACTCAGAGTGTGGGGGACCCCTGGAGCTCTCCAACAGGACCTTCCACCATGAAGGGGGATGCTGACTGCATCTGAATGTGGTCCCTGTACAGTGGAGTCAGGGAAGCGCCTGGTGCCAGCTGGGTGCTGCAGGGACAGGGTGGGAGGGTGGCCCTGGGCTTTAGCTGCCTGCAGCACTCCATGCCTCAGTTTCCCCAGTAATGCTCTCAGGGTGCCCTTGGGCTGCGTTGGGTGCATGGTGAGGTGGGCAAAGCCCTGGTGGGACCCTGTCCCTGGGGCAGACCCCTGGCATCTCTGGGCACAGTGCACAGTTACTAGCTCTTCCTGAGTGTGCTGTGTCCCCACTGGGGATACTGGTACCCCTGGGGCCGCCTTGGGCTATGGGTGACAGGTTGCTCATGTCTTGCAGGTCATGCTGGATCCATCCTCAAATGTCTGCTGGCAATCAGCAGCCTCTTCGTCCTTGCCCACTTGGTTTTCCAGATAGGCCTGTACACGATTCCCACTCTGGATCAGTTGCTGGGGCCCAGCTGTGAGTACGGGGATGTCTGTGCCCACCCTCAGCCACCCATACCTCTGCTCCCTGTGGTGCCCTGAGGCTGGACCCTCGAGCTGGTGACATGTGGGACCCCATCCTGCTGGGTGCTCAGGGGCTAATGAGGCTCTGCAGGGTCCCATACATGTACTCTGGGCACATCCTGTGCCATGCAAGGGGGCCTGTTGGGTGCCCACTGCACTGGACACAGACCCTGGCCTGCACCCCCATGGACATGGGGTGTTCTCCCCATGGGGTGGTTGCTCTGGGTGGGTTTGGAGCCTGCCCACACAGGGTCTCAGTGCCCCCCCCTTCTTCCTGGCAGGCAGCTTCTGGGAAGTCCTTTCTCGGCACATCGGGGTCACCAGGTAAGGGTACCCTGGCAGTGGGCAGTTGCGAGCTGGCAATGGTGGAGGTGCCACCTCTGAGCCCTCCCCTGCCCCTCTCTACCCCCCCAGGCTGGATTTGAGCGACATTCCCAACGTGGTGCGTCTTGTGGCACCTGATGTTGGCATCCTGCTGATCTCAATCATCTCCTTGTGCCTGTGCCGCCTCATCCCTAAGTCCAACCTTGCCTCCTGCAGCCAGAGGTCGGAGTTCCTAGACTTCTCTGAGCTGGTGAGAGCCAACCCCAGCGCCACCAGGACATCCCACCAAACACATCCCAGTGGCTCCCACCAGCCTCCCCGTGGCTGGTCCCTGGTCCCTGTCTCCTCCCTGGGGCACAGCAGCTGATCCCTGACTGGGACACGGGGGCTTGGCATGGGGACATTCCCGGTGGCTGGGGACCCAGTTCGGGGCAGGTTTGGCCACGGTGAAGGCTCGGTTATCACAGCACCTCGTGTGGGCTGGGGTGACTCAGCCGTGGAGGAGTGCCTGTGTTTGCTCCGGTGTTGCCGTGGGGATCCCACCAAACAGCTGGGACTGTGGGATGGGCAGTTATGGGGTGCTGGCACCCAGCTTGAGCTCGCTGGGGCAGGGCTGGGTGCTGTGCTGTGCCAGCCCTGCCTGGCAATGCCAGCAGGTCACAGGGATACTGTGCTCATGGCACCCAAGCTCTCAAGGTCACCCAGGTAGACACAACCCCAATGGCCCCCCTCAGCACAGTGAACACCCCTGGGTGCTCTGCCCCGTTTTGGGGTGCTCTTGCTGCTCCAGGCTATGGTGCCTGGCTCTGGCCGTGCCGGGCTGTAACCGGAGCATGGATGCCTTTGCTGTGAGGCTCTGGCCAGCACGGGAGGCAGTCTGGAAAAAAGCTCAGTGCTGGGAACCCGGGTCCCAGTGCCAAGAAAAACAGCCGCCCTTTGGAGGCGCTTTCCAGGCGGCTGATGAGATAAACATGGCCAGGTGCTGGGCATTGTGCCCGCCCTCCCGGCCACCCCTGCCCTCCCTCGAGTGGGGAAAGTGAGGAACGTCCTGGGATCAGGTCCTGGAGCTCACACCACCCTTGTCTTGCAGAGGGAAGTGAATGTGAGTCAGCACAGATGCGCGGCCCACTCAGCCCAGCCGCTGAGGAACCAGCTGCGGGTGAAGGCTCACTGGCTGCTCTGGCAGGCTGGGAAAGGACTGGCCAGCCTGCTGCTGGCCTTGGCGGGTGGGTGCAGGATGCAGGGAGCACGTGGTGAGGTGGGGGTCCTCCGTGGATATGTTGCAGGAGGGGATGCGCAGTCCAAGGGGGGATGTGTGTGCAAGGGGGGGAAGATGCTCAGTCCAGAGGGGAGAGCTTGGTCCGAAGTGGGGACACTCAATGCAAGGGGGTTGTGATGCTTGGTTTTAGGGGGAGGGATGCTTGGTCCATGGGGGCAGGATGTTCAGTCTGAGGGGGAAAGCTTGGTCCATGGACAGAGGGATGCTTGGTCAGAGGGGGAGATACTTGGTCCAAGGTGGGAGGATGCTCAGTCCAAGGGAGGATGCTCAGCCCAGTGGGATGCTGCTCGGTAGAGGGGGATGCTGGGCTGTGCACTGACTGCCCATGGGGCACTGTTCCCCAGGGATCACGCTGCCCTCCGCCTCCTCCAGCATCTACTACCTGTTCTTCTTGGGTCTGTGCCTGTGGTGGGCCTGTCACCTCCCCACCAGCCGCCAGGCCTTCAACGTCCTCTTCATCCTTGTCGGGGTCTACAGCTCCAGCCACCTCCTTTGCCTCTATGTCTACCAGACACTCTTTGTCCAGCAGATCTTCCCACCCCCCACCATCTGGGCACGGTGAGTCCACAGGGAGGGAGCTGTGCTGTGAGTCCCTGTGCTGCCCCGGTGGAGCCATGTGCTATGCCAGCAACGGGACAGGACCCTGGCTCATGGTGGGGGGGTAAGACCACCTTCTTTGTCCCCACAGAGTGTTTGGCTTCAAGGACATCATCCTTTACCACAACTGCTCCCAGCCCAACACCTTGGAGCTCAACACCAGCCACCCCTGGCCTGTCTACGCCAACCCTGGCATCCTGCTCCTGCTCTGCTACACCGTGGCCACCCTGGTGAAGCTGCGTTTGCGGTACCCCCAAGTGAGCTGGACCCTGTACCCGTGATGCTGATAATGCCTGGCATGTCCTGCTGTGCCTGCCCCAGTCCTGGCACTGGAGGGGAGTTGGGGGGCAGTGGGGTACCTGCATGTGGGGTGCCTTGGCAGGGGGATGGCAGCGGGGTGCCCTGAGCTGGCTCCTGCCACTTGCAGAGAGCCATGTCATGGCCAGATCTGGCGTTGAGCGCGCAGATGGAGATGGAGAACTGGCCCAGGGACACTGGCGTGGCTCATGACACCAGCAGCGTGGCTGAGGACACGGGTGGCATTGCTGAGCCCACTGACGGCACGGCTGAGGACACCAGTGGCATTTCTGGGGACGCCAGCAGCATGGCTGAGGTCACCCAGGTGGGTCCGGGGGGCTGTGCCCAAGCTGTCAGGGACTGGGTGTGTGGTGCTCTGGAGGTGCCAGGGTGGGCTCTGAGCTCTCTCTGCCCCCCAGCCCATGTTGTCCGCCGGCACTGGGAGGCCGAACGTTGGCACTGAGAACTGCACCACCCACATCATGGACACCCGACAACGTAAGCCTGACCCCACAACCTCCCCCTCTCCAAACCCTGCCTGCAGCCAGGGATCCCTCACAGTCCCTCTCCCCATGCCAGGCAGGAGGCAGACAGCGGTGTGGCTGCCCCTGCGCTTCCTGACCTTTGTCATCATGAGACAGAGCTACATCTGTGCCCTCATCTCCATGCTGGTAATGGACTGGGAGGGGACATGGATAGGGTGAGGGGACATGGACATGGAGGGCACCTCCTGGGGCAAGCCTGCATCCTTTCTGCCCGCAGGTGTGGAGCATCACCTACCACAGCTGGCTGACCTTTGTGCTGCTGCTGTGGTCATGCCTCATCTGGACTGTGCGGAACCGCCAGAACTTTGCCCTACTCTGCTCACCCTTCCTTCTCCTCTACGGCATCGCTCTGTGCTGCCTGGACTACGTGTGGTCCATGGAGCTGGTCCCTGAGCTGCCCACCCATGCTGGCTTCATGAGTCTTGATCAGCTGGGGCTGGTGCACCACAAAAATCCCTCCATTGTCCTGGGGGCAAAGGTAAGCACGGTTCTGTCCCCAGTCCCTGTCCCTGCCAGCACCTGACTGTCCCTGCTCACCACCTGTCCCCACAGCTCCTGCTCGTCCTCCCCTTCTGGCCACTGCTGCGGCAGTTCATTAAGGAGAAGGTGCTAAAGGAGAAGCCCGTGATCATCAAGCTCACGAAGATGTCCCTCACGGAGACAGGTGAGGCCTCCTGGTGTCACCCCACAGAGGGCCACCATGCCAGGCTGGGCAACCACAGGTGTGGGGGGGGACACAGGTGGCCCCTGCCCGGCTCCTGCAACCCCCTCCGTGTCCTGCAGATGTCAACCACCCAGGGGAAATACTGCAAAGGCTGGGGTATGCGCTGATGAATTTCTTTGCCAAGTTCTGGATCTGTGTCTGTGGCGGCATGTTCATCGTAGTGAGCTTCGTTGGCCGCCTTGTTGTGTACAAGATTGTCTACATGCTCCTCTTCCTCCTCTGCCTCATCCTCTTCCAGGTAGGGGGACTGGGGACTCCTGGGGGCCCATGGCCAGCCGCCAGGTGGCCCCACTGATGTCCCTGTCCCTGCAGGTGTACTACAGCCTGTGGCGCAAGGTGCTGAAGGGCTTCTGGTGGCTGGTGGTGGCGTATACCATGCTGGTGCTCATAGCCAGCTACACCTTCCAGTTTGAGGACTTCCCCATGTACTGGAGGAACCTGACGGGCCTCACTGATCACCAGTGAGTGTCCCTGACCCACCACGGGGTCCCTGCTGGCACCAGCCCTGTGATGGCACCAGGGCATGGCCAAGGGACGAGTTACACATGGGGAAACTGAGGCATGGGGCAGGCTGGGGTTGAGCCCTGACATCGGGGGCTTGATGTGTGTGCAGGGTGGGAGGGATGAGGTCCTGTGTTGACCCTCCCTTCCTCATCCAGGCTCAGGGACATGGGCTTGGAGCAGTTCAGTGTCTCCGAGCTCTTCTACAACATCCTCATCCTGGGCTTCTTCCTCCTGGCCTGCATCCTCCAGCTCCATTACTTCCACGAGGCCTTCATGTACATCACTGACCTGCAGCATGCCCGCGAGCCCACTCTGTCAATCTTCTCCATCTCTGGGTAGGACCCTGTGCTGGGTGACACCCTCTGCACCCCAAGCCCCCTGTCTCTGCTCTGAGCCATCCTTCCTGCAGGGTGGTGGAGAGACAACAGTCAGAGGCTGGGCGTGCTTCTGAGGATGCCGAGACCAGCGACTCCTGCAAGTCACTGGGTACAGGGAAGGGGTGGGGGACAGGGTGGAAGGGGGTGTTCTCCGAGCCAGGAAGAAGGTGAGAGGGTAGGGAGGTGAATTTAGGATGACATCCAAGTGTGGGAGTGTACAGAGATGGATTGAGGAATCCTCCAAGCCAGGAACAGGCTTGGAGGGTATGGGGATAGGTTGGGGTGTCTTCTGAGACGGGAAGAGGCTAGGAGGAATGTGGGAATGGATTGGAGCATCCTCCAAGTCAGGAAGGAGCTAGAAGTGTATGGAGATGGACTGGGATCTCCTTCAAGTCTGGGAGGGTATGAGGATGGACTGGGATGTTGTCCTCTGAGCTAGGAAGGGGCTGGGAGGGTATGGAGGTATCCTGCAAACCAGGATGGGGCAGGAGGGAAGCAGGGATAGGTTGGGGGATTCTCCAAGCCAGACAGGAGCTGGGAGGGTATGGGGATGGATTAGGGTGATCTGCAAGCCAGGATGGGACTTGGGGGGTGCAAGGATTTACTGGGGTCTCCTCCAAGTCTGGAAGGATACAGGGACAGATTGAGATGTCCTCTGAGCCAGGAACGGGCTGGGGGATGCAGCATTGGACTGTGTTCCAAGTATAGGAGATTGTGGGAATGGATTGGGATGTTCTCCCAGTGGGGAAGGATAGAGGGATGGGTTGGGGTGTCCTCTGGGCCTGAGTGGCTGTGGGGGTGTCCACGAGGGTTCATGTCACCACAGCAACCAACAAATGGAAGCTGGTTCTGGATCGCTTGGTCGTGCTGGGCCGGGCCTTTTCGAACATGCTGACCTGCATGGATATCTTTGTGAGGCGTCTGCTGGAGCTCCACATCCTCAAGCTGGTGGCTCTTTACACCATCTGGGTGGCCCTGGAGGAGGTACCACTCAGGGTGCCGGGTTGAGGGGCTCGGCCGGGCACCCTGGGATGCTGACGTGGCCACTGCCCCAGGTCTCGGTGATGAACTTCCTGCTGGTGCTGCTGTGGACCCTCGCCATGCCCTACTGCCGCTTCCGCCACATGGCCTCGTGCCTCTCCACCATCTGGACCTGCATCATCATTGTCTGCAAGATGCTCTACCAGCTCGAGATCGTTGAGCCCCACCAGTACTCCAGCAACTGCACCGAGGTGCCTGGGGTGCTGGTTCTTGGGGTGCTTGTGGCAGCACGGGGCAGGGGATTCCCTGGCTGGAGGTGGGGTCTGATACCCAGGGTGCTCCCATTTGCAGCCCCTGCTCAATGCCACCAACCTGAGTCCGGAGGAGATGGGCAACTCCACCCTGTACCGTGGCCCTGTGGATCCTGCCAACTGGTTTGGTGTCCGAAAAGGGTTCCCCAACCTGGGATACGTCAAGGTGGGCACGAGGACATTGTGGGGACTACCTGGGGGGATGCCTGGTGTGATGCCATGGTCCTCAGCATCCCTTCTGTGGCAACCACCTGGGGGATGCTTGGTGGCACACTGTGGCCCTGAGCATCCCCTCTGGGAGGACCACCTAGGGGGATGCCTGGCTTCATGTCACAAGCGCAAACATCCCCTTTTATGAGGAGCAGCTGGGGTGGGATGCCTGTGTCATGCCATGGTCCTGAGCATCCTCTCTTCCCCCAGAACCACCTCCAGGTGCTGCTGCTGCTGGTGTTCGAGGCGGTGGTGTACCAACGCCAGGAGTACCACCGCGTGCAGCACTCTGAGATGACTTCCGACACTGAGGCCATCTTCATAGATTCGCGGTCGAAAAGTAAAACGGACAGGGACAGGCGCATGGAAGGGGACGGACGCACGGATGGGGACGGACGCACGGATGGGGACGGACGCACGGAAGGGGACGGGCGCACGGAAGGGGACGGGCGCACGGACGGGGACGGGCGCACGGACGGGGACGGGCGCACGGACGGGGACGGACGCACGGACAGGGACGGGCGCACGGACAGGGACACAAACACGAAAGTGGACCGCAACAGGGACCTCGTGGCGTTTGCCAAACACTTAGTCAACTACTTCTACTACAAGTTTGGCTTGGAGGTGGGAACAGGGCACCGTGGGGGGGGGGTCTCACTGTTCACAGCACCCCAGCACTGAGCCCCTGCACCCCCCTGCACCCCAGATCTGCTTCCTGATGATGGTGACCGTAATCGGACAGCGGATGAACTTCCTGGTGATCCTGCACGGCTGTTGGCTCGTGGTCATGATGACGCTGCGGCGCCGGGCAGCCATCGCCCGCCTCTGGCCCAAGTACTGCCTCTTCCTCGTCATCTTCTTCCTCTACCAGTACCTGCTGTGTGTGGGCATGCCACCCGCCCTCTGTGTGGGTAAGGGGCACAGGGGACCTTTCCAGGGCTCAGGGAGGTGTGGTCCATGTGTGGGGAGCATGTGAAAGGGTTGGAGGAGGGGGCTGGCACTGAGTGTTCCTGCTGTCCCCCAGACTATCCGTGGCGATGGAGAGTCCCCATGAACTCGGCACTCATCAAGTGGCTCTACCTGCCTGACTTCTTCGTGCCCCCCAAATCCACCAATCTCATCAGTGAGTATCCCCCCAGCCTTTGGGAATCCTCTGGGCATGGGTTGCCCTGTTGCCCTACTCCAGTCCTGGCAGCCACCTGCCCACAGGGTGCCCTGGCCCCCTACACCAGCCCTTGGCACCCCAGTGCCCCTGGAGCACCCCCACCCCAGATGGGGGTCCCATCTTGTTTCTAGGAGGGGGAAGAAATGGCAGTAAGGGTGGGAGGAGCTTGAAGAGTCTGCCCCTCTTGGAGGTGGGGCTTAAACAGTACCCACACCCATTTGGGAGGAGATATGGGAGATCCCTGCCTGTTTGTGGGAGGAGTGCGCTGGAGGCACATGCTGTTTTGGGGAGAAGAAGGGGACTGGAGAGCTCCATACTCCTATGTGAGGAGTTTGATTAAAGCCACACCCCAGAGGGGGCAGAGCCTGGGGAAAACCACACCCACATGGAGAAGACAATGAACCCCAAATCCCGGGGAGGAGTGGCCTGGGGTGCCCTATTCCTTGGGGAGGGGCTTGGTGGGCGCCAGCATTCTGGGGAGCCCCCCAGGCTGAGCCGTGTGCCCGCAGACGACTTCTTGCTGCTGCTGTGCGCGGCGCAGCAGTGGCGCGTGTTCGAGGCCGAGCGCTCCGAAATCTGGCGACAGGCAGCGGGTGACAACGAGGAGCGGTTTGACCGCGAGAAGGACCCCTACATCAGGGAGGAGAACTTCCTCCACTGCCGGTGGGTACCTGCGGCACAGCACCCCGATCCAGGCTGGGATGCCTCGGGATGGGATCCCTTGTGGGCTGGGAATGAGAATCCACCCTAGGATGGGACCCCTTGGGGTATAGATAGGATAGGACCTCCTCTGGGATGGGACCCTTTGGGGTATGGACAGAATGAGATCATCACCAGGATGGGACCCCCATCCTAAAGTGGGACCCCTTAGGGTAAGAACAGGATTGATGGAACCCTCAGGCAGGAATAGCTGCTGGGCTGGGATCTTCTAGGATGAGATGGGACCCCCTTGGGGCAGGGAAGCCCTCACCCCAGTGCTGGGACATGACCACCTCATGGCTGAGGCATGGAGAGGACAGAGCCCCTGCTCTGAGTGCCCCATCCTGCAGGTGCTACCTGGACATGGTGAAGGTGGTGATCTTTCGCCACCTCTTCTGGTTCGTGCTGGTGGTGATCTTCATCACCGGGTCCAACCGCATCAGCCTCTTCGGCCTCGGCTACCTGCTGGCCTGCTTCTACCTCCTCCTCTTTGGCACGGCCATGCTGTGCAAGTCGACCCGCCCCCGCCTGGTGGTCTGGGACTGCCTCATCCTCTACAACGTCACAGTCATCATCTCCAAAAACATGCTGTCGGTGAGTTGTTGTCCCCACCGTGGACTCCTTGGGGTCACCTAGGGCATCCCCTGGGGAGGGGACAGGTGGTGACAAACCCTATGTGGGCCATCTCTCCCTGCAGCTCCTCTCCTGCGTCTTTGTGCAGCAGATGCAGAATAACTTCTGCTGGGTGATCCAGCTCTTCAGCCTCGTCTGCACCGTCACGGGCTACTACGACCGTGAGCTGCTGGTCTGGGGGGGTCTAGTGGCCTTGGGGGTGTGGGTTTGGGCTGCTGCCTGACCTGCCTGCACCTCTTGCCTGCCAGCCAAGGAGATGGGCAAGGACCACGACTGCTCACTGCCTGTGGAGGAGGCGGGAATCATCTTGGATAGCATCTGCTTTTTCTTCCTCCTGGTCCAGCGGCGTATTTTCCTCAGCACCTACTATGTGCACGTCCTGTGGGACCTCAGGGCCTCTACCCTGCAGCCTTCCAGGTGGGGTTGGGATCCTGGAGGGTCTCTGCAGGTGCCAAGGTGCCCCTTTGACCCTCCCACTATGCCCGTCCCCACAGGGGTGTTGTGCTGTTCCAGGCCAGCACCATGAAGAGCCTGCAGGCCCACCAAAGAGCCGAGAATAAGTCGCTGGCCCAGCTGAAGCGGCAGTGAGTGGGTTTTGGGGGGCACTGGGACCCCCCTTCCTGCAGCTACCAGCACTTTGGGGCACCCCTGTATATGTTGGGGTGCCTCGGGGGGCTTTGGGCAGCAGGCTCCACAGCATCCTCTGCCTCCAGGATGGAGCGGATCCGAGCCAAGCAGGACAAGTACCGTCAGGAGCATCTGCCCCGCACCACCAGCGAGGAACAGGATGAGGCTGGGACAGGTGAGAGCCACGGGGTCCCTCCTGTGTCTCCAACCCTTCTCTGGGCACACAGGGGAATGTGACCCATCGCTGATGCCCGTCCTGGTGGAGCCTCATGGAACATTGTGGTGACCCCCTCCCTGTCCCTCGGCTTCCCCCCCACACTTGGGGTGGGTGCACCGAGCGTGGCCGTTCTCAGCCCTCCATCTGCCATCCCACAGCGCCCCGTGGCCCGGCGGATCCGTCCCGGCAGAGGGAGCGGTGGTGGAGGCCAGGGTTAGACCACGCCGGAGGTACTGCCCTGGCACGGGGCCATAACAGGGCCATAACCTCGGTGAGGTCCCCCCGCCGGGACCGCTAACACCCGCGGGGAGCGGTGGTGGCAGTACTTTGGGCAAGGTGACACCCTGCATGCCCCTTGTCCCCACGCGTGTACCCCTAACCACGGCTCCTCTGCTCCCCATTACTAACGGGGTGTTGGACTGGGGGTGCCAGGCTGGGTTTGGAGTCACCTCCGAATGCTGATGATGGAGGGGTCCCACCTTGGGGATGTGGCAGTTGAGTCGGTTATGCCCCCAGTTGGGGTTCCCCCCAGGGGTGACATGGCTGCGGGGCCAGCCTGGGTACTGGCTGTGCTGTGACACCCCTGCCATGGCATGGCCACGTCGTGACACCCCGTGCAACCCCGGCAGTGCTGCATTCTGGGGAGTACTACCTCTTTGAGTCGGACAGTGAGGAGGAGGAGGAGGAGGTGCCAGAGGAGTTGCAGCCAGGGAGACAGGGCCCCTTCCAGGTGGGCAAGACTGGGGGGCTGCGGTGCGGTTGGGGTGTTGGCTGTGCCCATGGGATGCTGATGGCCCCTGTCCCCCTTCCAGCTCATCCACCAGGCCATGGTGACCAACACCAGGACAGTGCTCCAGCAGCAGGCACAGCGGGAGCAACCCCGTGCTGAGGGTGCTGCAGGTAGGTCTGACACCCCAAAATAGGGCTGGAGGGGACTCAGCCCTGCCTGGTGCCCACTGTTTGTCCTGGCAGTGGGGCTCCCAGTGTGTGTGTGAACTCTCTGATGGCTACAGTGGGGTTGAGCACAAGCTGTGCAGCTTCTTTGGTTCCCACACTGGTTTTTGAGGTGGATGTGGGGGAACAAGAAGTGGGATGATGAATGGGAGAGCCCCAAAAATGATGTCTATTCTCTGCTAAGTCACTGCTACCCCTTCCCTGGGGGTCTGACCCTTGCAGGGGACCATGGAGGGAGAGAGGCAGAGTTGGAGGCTGAAGAGCCTGAACACAAGGAGGAAAGGACTGTGGCACGTTCTGGTAGTCTGTCTGCAGGTGGGCAGCAGGACTGCAGAGCAGGAGCATGCTGAGGTGGTCTGAGTGAACACTGAGTGACCCCCCCATCCCTCTTTTTGCCCTGGCAGAGCAGAACAACGTGTTGCATCGGGCACTGAACATGCTGCGGTTCCTGTGGCTGCTGTGCCAGGCCGTGGTGGACGGGCTGACGCAGTGGATGGAGGACTGCACCCAGGAATACCTGGACATGTTCAACGTCCTATACGTGGAGAGATATATGATCGCTATGCATCTGTCTGCTGTGAGCCTGGGGGGGACACCATGGCACGGGGCGGGGAGGTGGCAGCCTTGCAGTGTCACTGACCCTCTGCCCACTGCAGGGAGAGAAGATTAGTGATGGGATCCTGGATAGAATGTATGTGGACCATCCACTGGAGCAGCCGACAGAGGAACCATCAGAGGAGCCGTCAGAGCAGCCACCAGAGCAGCCGCCAGAGCAGCTGCCAGAGCAGACACCTGAGGGGCCACCAGAGGGGCCCCCAGAGGAGCTGAGCCCACACAGGTCTTTGAGTATAGACTCCCAAAACAGCGCTGCTGCCCGGCGGGTGCAGAGATACCCCTCAAGGGAGCAGCTGACCCTGCCACAGGAAGGGGGGCTCGTTCCCCCTGAGGGCAGCCAGGAGCAGGTGATGTCTGAGGGGTCCCTAGAGGCTGTAGCTGGGTCTCGACAGCGTCTGTCCGTGCTCCAGAACCGGAGGAGGACGGCCAGTGAGCTCCTCCTGCTCAGGTACAGGGACGTGGGGACAGTGGGGATGGAGTGGGGGGCAGCAGGCATGGCTCAGCCTGTTCATTGCACCCTGCAGGAAGTCAAACACCCCCATGCTGGAAGAGTCAAAGCTTTTCTATCAGTCCCACAACCGGTTCCTGAAGCTGCTGCTGACCGCATACCGCTATGCAACCGCCCACTCTGAGCTGGTCTGCTACTTCATCATCATCCTCAACAACATAGTGTCTGCCTCCATCATCTCCCTCTTTCTGCCCATCCTCATCTTCCTCTGGGCCATGCTCTCCATCCCGCGGCCCACCAAGCGCTTCTGGATGACCGCCATCATCTTCACCGAGGTGAGCAAGGGGTGACCGGTGAGGGGATAATGCCACCCAGCCCCCCACTGCCACCCACTGACCCCAGCATCCCCACAGGTGATGGTGGTGTTGAAATACCTCTTCCAGTTCGGGTTCTTCCCCTGGAACAGCTACTCCACACTGCTGCGCAATGAGGGCAAGCCCTTCTTCCCACCACGCATCCTGGGCTTGGAGAAGAGCACCCGCTACCTCAAGTATGACCTCTTCCAGCTCCTGGCCCTCTTTTTCCATCGCTCCCTGCTGCAGGTGAGCCCTGGGGCATGGTCAGCACCCGGGTGGGCGTTTTGTGGGAGCTGGAGGTGCTCCTGGGGGTGCTGGAGAGAACCCAGTGGGTGCTTGGTGTCTCTTCTGTGGTTTCCCACCATTGCTTGTTGGGAATGGATGCTGCGGGTGGGGGATGAGGTGTGTGGGGCTGGGGGGCATCAGGACCCCCATCCCCCTGACCATGTCCCTCCACAGACGTATGGGTTGTGGGACTGTGATGAGGACTCCATATCCAAGAAGAAGATGGAGGCAGAGTGGACAGAGGAAGAGGAGAAGCAGGAGGAAGCAGCGCCCCCGGAGGTGGTGGTGTCTGAGGAAGGGATGGAGGTTCCAGAAGAGCCAGGAGCACCAGGCTCAAACGTGGGATCGGAGTCGGAGGGTGATGCCGGGGGGCAGGAAGAGGGGAGCGAGGCCATGGAGCTCCGCTACAGGAAGAAGACGACTCAGGGGAGGAAGAGACCAGAGGAAGGGAGCACCAGTTCCCTGTTCTCACAAAGGTGGCAAGGCTGGCAGCGCGACAGTGCATCCCTGCCGGACCCTGCCTGTTCTGTGTGCTTAGCCTTACTTCCAGGGGCTGCAGAGAAGACTGGAGAGTCAGAAGAGAGCAATGCTCAGAGGAAGCTAAAGGCATTTGGGTTGTCGGTCATGTGCTTCTTCCTCACCACGTGAGTGGCAGCAGTGCTGGTTGGGGTGGGGGATGTGGGGGGCAGCCCCTGTCAACCATTCCCTGTGTCCCCTGTGTCCCCTGTCCCCTGCAGAGCACAGAGCATGTACCAGCCAGTGCGCAAGTTCTTCAAGGACATTCTGCACACTGAGAACCGTGCGGCCACCGACGTCTACGCCTTCATGTTCCTGGTCGATGTGGTCGACTTCATCATCATTGTCTTTGGCTTCTGGGCCTTCGGGGTGAGCAAGGGTTCCCCCAGGGCACTGACTGGCAAGCCCCCACTGCAGGGTGAGGGCTGACCATGTGCTGACCTCTCCTGCATCCCAGAAACACACAGCAGCCACCGACATCACCTCCTCACTGTCAGAAAACCAAGTGCCGCAGGCTTTCCTGGTCATGCTGCTCTTCCAGTTCACCACCATGATCATCGACCGTGCGCTCTACCTCCGCAAAACCGTGCTGGGCAAGCTCATATTCCAGGTCGCCCTGGTCTTTGGCATCCACATCTGGATGTTCTTTATCGTGCCAGCCGTCACTGAAAGGTACTGAGCATTCCCTAAGGATGCCCTGCCATGGCACAGTGTAGTCCTTGGGTGGCACCTTTGTGTCCCCAAGCCCACATGGTGGCCCAGGCTGGCCAGACAGGTGGCTGTGGAGTGACATGTCCCTCCTGCAGGTTGTTCAACCTCAACATGGTGGCCCAACTGTGGTACTTCGTGAAGTGCATCTACTTTGCGCTGTCAGCCTACCAGATCCGCTGTGGTTACCCCACCCGCATCCTGGGCAACTTCCTTACCAAGAAATACAACTACCTCAACCTCTTCCTCTTCCAGGGGTACGGCACAGGGCTGCATGGACCCCCAGGCACCCCAAGGGTGCCGTACCACTCCCTCTCTCCATGTCCCCCCTAGATTTCGCCTCGTGCCCTTCCTGGTGGAGCTGCGGGCTGTGATGGACTGGGTCTGGACGGACACCACGCTGTCTCTCTCCAACTGGATGTGTGTGGAGGACATCTATGCCAACATCTTCATCATCAAGTGCAGCCGTGAGACTGAGAAGGTACAGTCCCCCGTGTGCCAGGAAGGGCCCCCCACTAAGCCTCTTGTTACTTGGGGTCCCCGTGAGCCCACCTAACACCGTGTGCTGTCTCCCTCCCATCCCAGAAATACCCCCAGCCCAAGGGGCAGAAGAAGAAGAAGGTTGTGAAATACGGCATGGGGGGTCTCATCATCCTCTTCCTTGTGTGCATCATCTGGTTCCCCCTGCTCTTCATGTCACTGGTGCGCTCCGTGGTGGGCATTGTCAACCACCCCATCGATGTCACCGTCGCCCTCCAGCTGGGGGGGTACGAGGTGAGGATGCGGGGGGGGTGGTGTGCTGGGTGTCCCCTGGTGAGACACTAGGGTCCCCTGCCCCCCTCATGGCCCATGTCCCCCCTAGCCACTGTTCACCATGAGCACCCAGCAGCAATCCATCAAGCCCTTCACCCCTGATGAATACGAAGACCTCACCCGGCATTTCGAGCATGACCCGGTAAATCCTCCTCCCATCCCAAAACCTGCCTGCTCCGTCCTCCTGGGTGCCTGGGGGGCTGGCAGAGGTCCCTTAGTGGGGCTGAGCTGTGTCCCCCCTGTGGCAGCTGGCCATGCAGTTCATCACCCTCTATGGCTACGAGGACATCGTGACTGCCCACATCGAGGGCAGCTCCGGCTCTCTCTGGAGCGTCAGCCCCCCCAGCCGTGAGCAGATGCGGGAGGAGCTGCTGAACAGCTCCTCCGACATCACAGTCCGCTTCACCTGGTCCTTCCAGAGGTACTGCTGGCACAGCAAGGGGGGGACCAGGCCTGCCTGCACCCCCCTGCACACACTCAGTCTCTCCTGCCCACAGGGACCTGGGCAAGGGGGGCACGGTGGAGACCGCCTTCGACAAGCACACCACCGACCTGGCGCCCGGCGCACCCGAGCGCCTGCAGCTGGCCCAGCTGCTGGAGGGCACCCGGGATGACCCCGTGTGAGTGTCCCCTGGGGAGGGAGGGGAACCAGACCCCCATGTTTGGCAGGATGGTATAAACACCCCCACACACACACTTTCTTGCAGGCGAGTGGCCAACCTATTCCCCAGATACGTCCGGGCGCCCAACGATGTGGACGCCGAACCTGTCAAGCAGCTCCTGCCAGGTAGGTGCTACCGTGACCCCCCCAAAAGAATTAGCACTGGGGCACACCAGCTGGTGTGCGGTGCCCTGATGGTGCCACCCCCTGCAGACAGGGAGGACACGGGTCCCACCAAGTCCCCCCCCGAAAAAGTCATCACTGGGTGCCCACTAGTGGCCATGCTGTGCCCTGATGGTGCCAACTCCCCTGCAAATGGAGAGGCCGTCAGTCCCACTATTTCCCCCTGCCAATAAAAAGTCATCACTGGGGGGGACGCACCAGCAGCTGTGCTGGTTGCTGATGTTGCCACCCCCTTGTCGATGGGGAGGACATGAGTCCCACCACATCCTCCTCCCAAAAAATAGTCCTCGAGAGCACAGCAGCCACTGAGCTGTGCCCTGACGGTGTCACCCCCTCAGAGGGCGAGGAGAGCTACATGGATGTGGAGGTGCAGCTGAAACGGGAGCGCAGGGGCCGAGGGAGCGACAGCTTTGTGGAGTGGTGGGTGCTGCGGCTGAAAGATGCCCCCCCTGAGGGTGGCAACGTCCTGCCCATGATCATCTTCAACGACAAAGTCAGCCCCCCCAGCCTGGGCTTCCTGGCTGGCTACGGGTATGTGGAGGGGGTGGGGGTGTTGGGGGGCTCCAACCACCTGGTGGGGTGTGAAGGGAAGGGGTGGTGGGATACAGGGATACAGGATGTGTCCCCCCCTTGCAGGATCATGGGGCTGTACGTGTCCATCGTGCTGGTGATCGGGAAGTTCGTGCGGGGGTTCTTCAGTGAGATCTCCCACTCCATCATGTTTGAGGAGCTCCCGTGCGTGGATCGGATCCTGAAGCTGTGCCAGGATATTTTCCTGGTGCGGGAGACGGGCGAGCTGGAGCTGGAGGAAGAGCTCTATGCCAAGCTTATCTTCCTGTACCGCTCACCCGAGACCATGATCAAGTGGACACGGGAGAAGTAATAAGGGGAAGGGGCTGCAGCCCCCTCCCCTCGCAGGGACATCACCGCCAATGCCTTAATCAGCACCCCCCCGCGAAGCTGGGGCCGCATCCTGCCCTGGGAGGCGGTGGGATGTGGGGTTCTGGATGCTCTCTTTGAGGGAGGATGATTTTCTGGATGTTTTCCTTACGTTGTTTTGAAGCCGTTCCACCTGCACAGACCACGATGTGCCTTCCCACGGAGGGGGACAGCAGGTGGTCCCCCCACCCCCTGGGTGCCCCTGGCTGCCAGGTGGGGATGGGGGGCTCAGGAGCCAGCCTGTACCCTCTCCCTTGTTGTCCCCAACCCCGTTCCAGAACTAGGTTGAACTCAAAAGCAATAGCCCCCCCATCTCCAGGATGGGGGTCCTGAGTTATGACCCCTCCAGCTGGGGGGAGGGGTTCTGGCAACCCCAGTTGGACTTCAGACACTTGTTGACTTCGAGTTTGTTTTTGTTTTTTATTAATTCAAATGGTTTATTTATACAGATATTGAATAAAACAAACTTGAGGCCTCCCTGGCTGACAGGCAGCTGGGGCAGGGAGGGTGGGGGGGCCAGGGATGTGCTATGCTGGGGTTACCAGCAATCCTGGCCCCCAATAAATGGGGGGTGGGGGCTCTCCCTGCCCATGGCTGGAGCAGAAATGGGTGCCTGGGGTCCCCACCAGGCTCTGGTGGGGTTGGCACCTGGCCCAGTAGTGCCACTGAGGGATGGGGGTTTGTGTGCCCACTGTCCCCAGCCCCTTCAGCTCTTGTTGGGCTCCTGGTTCTCCTGTTTCTGCTGCTCCATCTCTGCACTGCAAGGGATGGACACACTGGATGAATGGACGTGGCATTAGGGGCTGAGCCAGCAGGGAGGGGACTCCCACCCCCCCTTACTTGTGGATCCTGCGCTGGGCCTCGGTGCGCATGTAGGGTGGCAGCGTGGTGAGGGGGCCCTGCAAGAGACAGGGGGTGAGACTGGGGATCCCCATCCCCACAAAGAACCACCCCATTTGCACCTCAAAAGCCTCACCAGCTCCTTGAAGGTGAGGCGGCAACTGTAGCACAGCAGTGGAATGTAGGCAGCTTTGCTCTCAGCCCTGTGGGAACAGGAACAAGGAGAGGGACACTCATTGGTGTCACTGGGGTGGCCTCAGAGGGAGTATGGAATGCTGGAGTCCCCCCTGCCCACATGCTCACCCGTGCTGGCAGCACCCATTCGCCACTGGCTCCGGCTCCTCCCAGATCAGTGTGGGCTCCAGGGCCAACTCCTCCTCTGCAAGAGCCAGAGGGCAGGAGGGCAATGGTGGGGTGTACATATGCTCCCCAAATCCTCTGAGCCCCCCATGCCCACCCCACTCACCTCCCTCAATGTCCAGGCCGCAGAGGCAGAGGAGGCAGCGCTGGGACTCACTACTGGCCTTGGCTGGGTCTGGGCTCAGCTTCTCCCCTGTCCTGCAGCCAACACGGGGTGAGTGCACCCCAATCCCCCAGTCACTCCCCCCACCCCACTGTACCTCCACCCGGGGGTGCCTGTACCGGTAAACAGTGCTGATGGTGGAGGGGAAATCCTCCTGCAGCCCCAGCAGGAAGCGCTCGATCAGGTGGTGGATGCTGGGCTTCTCCCGGCGCTGTGAGGGCAAGTGGAGAGGTCAGGGGCAGGATTGGGAGGTCTGTCCCCACCATGGGGACACAGCTTGGGATCCCCAACACAGGACATCCCTACCTTGGTGAGGAGAGGTGGCACGATGACGGTGGGGACATTGAAAAAGTGGTTGTAGAAAGCGATCTCCTTGGCCGTGTAGTCCCGCATGGGCCGCACCACCATCACGTCGCCGTGACGCTTGTCCGTGAAGCCCTGTGGGGGTATGGCTGCCAGGGCACTGTGCCACCACCAAGCCTTGGACACTCCCTGTGGCATCATGTCACCCCTCGGGCACAGGTGACAGTCCCCAACTCACTGTGTCGACGGCGAGGAAGGCACCACGGCCCAGCGACAGGTTGGTGAGGAGCTTGATGGCCACGCGGGTGCAGCTTTCACCCGTCATCACCTTGGAGTAGCCCCTGCTCCGGGCTGTCTGCAGGATGAGGTGGGTCCTGGGGATGAGGTGACACCAGTTCAGAGCCACCACGCCATGCTGGTGCTGGAGCCAGGCAGGATCAGCCCCTCACCGCAGCATCTGCAGCAGCTCCTCCCGCGCTGTTGATGTCTCCACGGCCTCGAAGATCCGGAGCAGCTCCTGGGTTTGGGCAGTGTCGGGCAGGCGGGGGGTGCCCGGGGGTCCCACTGGTGTGTCCTGGGTGCTGTGGCCAGGCAGAGAGGTGACACTGTCCGTATCCCCCTCCTGTCGCTTCTGCTGGATGAAGCTGTCCACAGCCTCCTTGTAGGAGGGGCCGGATGGGCCGGACTTGCTGGACCGCTCTGGCCCCGGCTGTAAGATGGATGGGGGCAGCTCCAGTGCCTGTGGGGCAGAGATGGATACAAGGGGAAGTTGGGGTGTCCAGGTGTGTCCCCTCACCTCAGCACCTGTCCCCATGTCAGCCCAATACCTCCTCCAGATGGATCACATGGTAGGGGAAGCCGGTGGCCTGCAGCAGGGTCTCCATGTGGGCCAGGGTCTGCTCCCGCTGCTCTGGGCTCTGCCTGCGCACAGCTCCCTCTGGAAGGCAGATGGGCAGTGCCAGGGCTGTTGTCACAGTGAGGAGGGGGCACCCACCACACCCCTGGGACCAGGAGGACAACACAGGGTGCCATGGCCTTGCTGGGCTGGGTGGCAGCACCCCAGGCCTGGCATGGTGCAGTGGGATCCTATGCTGAGAGCAGGCAGTGGGGCAGAGAGGTGAGAGTAGAGCTGGGAATGGGGCAAGGAACAAGCATTGAGGCTGAAAATGGGGCAGGGAGCAGGCACTGGGGCTGGGAGCAGGCAGTGGGGCAGGAAATGGGGCAGGGAACAGGCAATGGGCTGGGAATGGGGCAAGGAACAGGAAGTGAGGCAGGGAACAGTGGGGAAGGGAATGGGCAGCAGAGCTGGGAGCAACCAGCAGGGCCAGGAATGGGCTAGGAACAGGTCTGGGAATGGGCAGTTGGACACAGAGCAGGCAGCAGGGCTCATCCTTACCCTCAACGTAGACAAGGCTGGGGACGAAGCGGAGCCTCTTGGCCGCCTCCCGGCTGAGCCCCTGGCAGAGGCATAGGGTGAGCGGGGTGGGTGAGCTGTGTCCCCCCTGACCCCTCCCAAGCCCCCACTCTCACCTCCTGCACCTGCCGGACCATGGCACTGGAGGCTGAGCCCCCTGACAGCGCCAGCAGCACCTGTTAGAACAGCAGGGACAGTCACTGGCCCTGGTGCCACCACGGGGTTCCCC
Source organism: Myiotriccus ornatus (assembly GCA_036023395.1). NCBI lineage: Eukaryota > Metazoa > Chordata > Aves > Passeriformes > Tyrannidae > Myiotriccus > Myiotriccus ornatus. The sequence continues at coordinate 19,079,808 of JAYRBT010000021.1, read as the reverse complement.
CTCTGCGTTCCCCCACCCCTGGTACCTTCTCTCCTGGGAAGATGACACGGTTCTTGCCCAGCATCGCACGGAATTTGTGCACAAAGTACTCACGGAAGCAGCCACTGTGGGGACACAGGAACCCCCGAGTCTGTTCCACCGGCCCCAGACCTCGTGTTCCTGAGCCCCAGAGTCCTGGAATCCCCGACTCCCAGCCTTTTTCCTGAGACCAATGTCTCAGAGATCCCATGTCCACAAGCCCTGACATCCCAGCCACCAAATGTCCCTGAGACTTGATGCCTCAGAGACCCCATGTCCCCAAACCCCCACTTCCCAGAGACCCAATGTCCCAGAAACAAAGGTCCATGAGACGCAAATGTCCCCAGGCTCCCATGTTCCCAAGACCCAACGTCTCCAGTGCCCCACATCCTCAAGACTCAATGTTCCCAAAGCTTGATGTCCTCAAACCCCGAAGTCCCCAAGCCCTTATGTCCCAAGCTTAAACATCCCAAACACCCAACACCCCCCAGCGTGATGTCCCCCATCCCACTGTCCCCGTCCGGTCCCTCACCGGCAGAAGGGGTCCCCGACGCGGATGATGAGGACGGCCGTGCCCTGCCCGCACTTCATGCAGGTTCGTGGGTGGCTGTGGAGACACGGCCGGTCACGGGGGACACCAGGACACGACCCCCCCCGGGGGCGGTGCCGGGCGGGGGGGCGGCGGTCCCAGTGCCGGGGCAGCACGAGGGGCTGCCGGGGATGTTACCGGGGGATACCAGGGGGAGCACCAGGGGGTTCAGGGGCAGCACCGGGGGGGCAGCACCAGAGGCAGCTCCGGAGGGGACCGGAGAGGTGACGGGAACACATCCGGGGGAAGAACGGAGCGGTACAGGAGGGTACTGGGGGAGCACAGGGGATATACCGGAGGCAGCGCGGCGGGGATGTCTGGGGGGATACCGGGAGGTTACCGGGGGTTCATCCCGGCCCGGCCGGGGCTCCCACCTGTCTGCCGGTGCGCGGCGGCGCCGCGGCGGCTCCGCGTCCGCCCCGCAGCCGCCCCCGTCATCCGACACGTCGCACATGGCGGCGCCGCTCGGCCCCGGCCAGTCCCGGTGTGCCCCGCGTGTCCCGGTGGGTCCCGCGTGTCCCGGTGCGTCCCGCGTGTCCCGGTGGGTCCCGCGTGTCCCGGTGGGTC
>JAYRBT010000021.1:19011068-19055309 GCA_036023395.1 Myiotriccus ornatus | reverse complement strand
ACCCTCACAGGGAAGAGTTTCTCCCTAATTTCTGATCTAATATATCAGGAAGTGTCACACCTAACACATGACTCAAAGAGTTGATGGGAGAAAATATGAGGCCTTGGGTTAAAAACTGGCTGAAATAGTAAAAAAATCAGCTGTTCCCTGTGATGCCACTGGGTTTTTTGATGCCCTGGAGAAACCCAGCATGTCTGTAACCCCCTCCCAGATGGGCACAGGGCACATCAAACCCACCATGTGGCAGTGCCAACCCAGAGAGCAGCAGGATTAGAGAGTCAGGAATCATGGATCTGGTACCAGCGCTGGAATGGCTGAGGTTCCTGTCACTGCTGGAAAACAGGACCTGAGGCAGGACAGGGCTGTGGCAGCAGGGTGAGGTTTTGGTTTGGGAAGACTCTGAGACATGGAAATTGAGGCTCATTCGTGGCCCAAGGTGGGAGAAGGGAAGGGATGGCACAAGTGCAGCCAGCCAAGGAACACTGGGATGCGTTTGCTTCCAGAGATCCTTGGAGAGATGACACTGGAGAAATGCAAAGCAGCATCATCTGGCTACAGGCCTGAGGGAGGTGTGCCACAGATGCTCCACAACCTTTGGCCCCTGAAGCCACATGTCCAGTCCTGCAATGGGATATTCCAAGCACAGCAGTAGGCACAGCCTGCCAGGAATTTGGACGTGAGCTGGTCACCTGTCACCTCAGGGGACAGCAAGGTGCAAAACCAGGGCTGTCAGAGGTCACATTCTAACATGTCACAGCAGTAAGGTGAGCCAGGCTGGGAAAAATGGGAATCAGGCACTGGAGCCAGGTGCCAGGAGGAGCTGGGCAGCAGCGGGTGAAGGGGTGTACTCTCTTGCTCATTAACACTACGCTAACGAGGCACTGAGTGGGCTCACACCTGACCCACTTGGCTCCTCTTGCTGGGACTGACCTCAAGAAAACCCCTGGGCTCCGGCTCATCTCCGAGCTGGAATGGCTCAGCTTTGCACGGAGCCTTGAGCACCTCTGGCACCTGCCCAGGGAGCTCCGCGTCCTTCCTCCTGCTGTGCTCCATGGCAACTGGGAACTGCAGCCTGAGAGCCCTGGGAGCTTTGTTGCTGCCTTGGAAGGTGTGAGCGCAGCCTGGCCCACAGAGAGCCCAGAGAACAAGCAGCACTCACCTGTCTGCCTGTGCAGGAGAAGGTTTTGGATTCTGGCCCCTCTGTCGCTCCTGTTTGGGCGAGGAGAGTCTCCCAGTTGCCTTCCTGTCACGAGAGCCTGTTGGGAGAGGAAAAGAAAGAGGAATATATTCCTGCTTGTCACCAAGGCACAGTTCACTGCTCTACCTGCTGAACCCTGCCAGCAGTGTATCAGTGTTCTCTTGAAACCAGATCATGCCAAAAAATGGCCCAGTCCAGCAGCAGCCAGGAAAAGAACCTCCTGAAGTGTCTACCTCACTAAGGGGGAGCAGAGAAGCCTGTGAGGGCTGTGCCCCACAGTCCCCTGTACACATCATCAGCTCTGGGGAGGGCACCGGCCTCTCCTCATCCTCCAGCTGCTGGAATAAGGCTCCTCCATGGCATTTTTTGCCTGCAGACCTGTTGGCTCTGCAGTGGCAATGTCACAGGGTGTACTGGCTCAAAGAGTGACAGGTGAGGGCAGCTCTGCTGCTTTTGCAGCCAACAGGACCATCCTTCAGGCAACATCACCCCCGTGTTTGTTCACAGGCTGAGCCATGGTGCCCTCCCTGGAACTGCCATGGGGGCTCAGGGATGAGGGGAAGCTCACTGGGGTCCTAGAAAGGTGCTCAGTCCCTCGTGGCAGCAGCATCTCTGTGTGCCAGGGCATCCTGAGGATGGACACTGTGACAGCCCAGGCTCTGGACACCACAGATCCAGGTGAGACAGACTCAGGGCACCGCCACTGACCAGTCTGGTGCTGGAACATTGAGGAGCTTAGTCCCAAGTCAGCCAAGGATATTTTTGCCACTAGGATTTGAGGCTTCAGGGCTTGGACTCCCCATCCATGAAAATGTTCCAGGCCAGGCTGGACGCGGCTTGGAGCAACCTGGTCTAATGGAAGGTGTCCCTGCCCATGGAGTGGGGGTGGAATGAGATGAGCTTTGAGGTCCCTTCCAACCCCAACCATTCCATGATTCTGCGATTTGCTACAGCTTAAAAATTGCTTTATAAGACCAAGACAAGAAATAGTATAGAATTACATCTCTGTTTATATCTGTAAAATGTGCTGGGTTGGCCCATTCACTCGTCTGCAACTCAGCAGCCTGTGAACTAGACCCCAGTGAACTTCAACCTCACCCAGTCCCTTCCATGCTGCCTCTGCAGGAGTCGAATGCAACCAGGTTATTAGCACACAAATTCTTGCTGGCTGGGACCCAGAGTCAACAAGATCCACCTACAGCTGAGCCACCAGGGAAAACAACATCACGTGGCAGCGCTGGCTCCGACGTCACAACCAGCCACTTCTGGCTGCCAACTCCCCCCACCCCCCTGTGCTTTCTGGCAGCAACAGCACAGGCTGGAGTGTGGCACTGAGGTCCCTCTCTTTGGATAACCAGCTCAGTTTTCTGAGGTGTCACAGCCTCTGGTGAGGACTCAAGGCCTGGGAGAACACTTGGAAAGCCCGAGTCTTTCTAAACATCCAGGGCAGAGCGGATTGTGTCACACACAAGTGGGGAAATCATCTCATTTCACAGGATGGGTGATGCAGGCAGTTATTGCATCCATCCATCCCGGGGCCTTGGCAGCCTGCACTCCCTTTCTAAGCACCGCCACAAGCCTGTCAATGTAAGATCCACTGGGATGAACTGGAATCCAAGGCAGAGAAAATCCAGGAGGCAGTAAAGGAAACTCCTATAACTAAGAACTGTGGAATGGTCAAGGCTGGAAAAGACCTTTAAGATCATCAGCCCAGCACCACCACCATGTCCATCCACATAGTTTTTGAACACCTCCAGGGATAGGAACTCCACCACTACCCTGGGCAGCCTCTGCCAATGCTTGACAACCCTTTCCACAAAAAAAAATTTCCCTAGTCCGCAATCTAAACCTCCCCTGACTTCAACAGCCACATCCATGGACACCAGCAGTGAGCAGGAGGCTGTGGAGAGATGGATGTGGAGGGGAGTGCTTTGTGTCTTCAAAGCAAGGTGGTTATTTTTTTTGGAGAGGACTTACACGGACACAGTGAAGCCACAATGGGCACAACGTGCCCTACGGCCAGTGTGGCAAGGCTGGGTTTGGTCTGACCTCACCCACCCAGGGGCCCCCCTCCACCGTGTTTTTGTAGCAGGATGGGCAATACAGCCCTGTTATCTGGTGGCAGTCACACACTCTGAGTTTTTGGAAGGACACATGACCGTAATTAATCTTTCTGGTTATTGGATTCTCGGAGCAGAGGCTTTCACGGGACATTTGTCACCCGAGCACTGCCTGGAGCAGGAACCCAGAGCAGCAACCTGGAGCAGGAACCCAGGCAGGCCAGGAGCCCTGGGATGGCTGATGTCTCACCTCTGTCAGGGGACAGGTTGGCCCGTTTGGCTGGAGGTGAGGTTGGCCTGTCCTTGTCTGCTGGCTCGTATCTCTTCCTACTTCCTTTGTCAGCTGCCTGAAATGGAATTAGAACAGACAACGGAGCTGAGCAGCCACTTCCCTCCAGGGAACCATCACCTCCCTGTTATGTTACCTGGCTCATGCAACCACCTCTCCCATTAAAGTCTTGCCACCCACCAGTCCCAACCTCCCCTGGATCATGTCATTCCCAACCACCAGAAGGCAACAGCAACATCCCCTTGCACTGGGGGTTAACGCTGTGCTATTTTCAGAATAGAAACAGGAGAACAGCAGCTTTTTGGGATGTTTTTTTTTCCAGCAGCACCAAGGATAGCAGAAGTTAAGGAAGCATGTGGAGCCCTGCCTCTTCCAGGCTCTGAGGGTGCTGGCAGTCATGTGTCACTGCACACTCCTCCCTACGGAGCAGCTTCCTGGCCGCGATAAAGCCGCCTCACGTCAGAGCACAGGGAAGTAGAGAAATCTGCAGCCTCAGACTGTGCCGGGGAATTTGGGCTGTCAGAGCAAAATATTAACGCTTCAAAAACAGGAACCTGCTCACGTGAGCAGGGCCAACACCCTGCCCTGGCACAAAATCCCACGAGGCCAAACTCTCCCACATGATCCGGATTGCGATCACTGCTGGAGGCTCCCAACTGGGGCAGCGGGATCAGTGGGAAAGGGGGAAGAGCCAGGTGGGCACACTTTTTACCTCCTGTCTCAAGCGAATGACTTGTCAGCAGCTCATTCCAGTGGGAGGAGAGCGTGCTCGGAAGCGTGCCGGGAGCATGCTCCCAGTGGGAAAGGCTCCGGCACATGTGGGACTCCGGCTGCAGCCTTCGAGCAAGCGGGAAGAGCCCTTGAAGCTGCAGCAGGAATGTGCCCCAGGGAAGCCGCCAACACAGTCGCAAACTGAAGCCACTACAGGGTGTGTTGCTGCCAGACTGGTTCTGTCTGCTGCCCTCCAATCCAGCTCCAGACCTTCCCGGCTGAGCTCATCCTGCCAGCACGGAGCCTGGAGCTTCCCTTCTGCCCATATCCATCCCACCTGCCACTGGGATCTCTGTGAGGAGGGAATCCCAGACACCCACCCCCCTCACCTTGTTCAGGAGCGTCAGCTTGATCTCCTTGTGCCCACTGAAGCCACCCTGCTGCGACTGGGGGGCCGAGGGCTGCTGGCTCTGGAGCAGCTGCTGGGATTTGCTGCCCTGGGTGGGCTTGGCTGATTTCAGGAGCTGAGCGGGCACATCCCGTTTCCGCTTCTCCTCTTTAGCACTGTCTTCTTTTTTTGACTTTCCTGTTGAAACCAGAGAGCAGATGTGGTGACTTAGGACTGAATCCTTTGGAGGGCAGGGCAAGAGGACGCTCCCCAAGGGACTGGAAAGGCCCACACCAATTTACACGGCACGTGGCCCCGAGGTCAAAGGATTCAGGAAACCAGAATTTCCACAGGGAGGAATATAAAACACAAAGAACAAAAGGCTTTTGCTGCCAACTCTGCAACAGTCTAAAAACAACAAAGAAAGAGTAACACGATACTGGACTTGTCCAGATTTTCATTACCTTCCAAGGGCAAAAGAGAATAAGAGAGGCAGAACACTCAGGGAGGTAAAGGCATAAGACAGCCAGAGGCACAGGGATGGAAGGATGTGAATGTAAATTTGCTCCATGGCCTCACCCTGCCCAGGTGACACCTCTGAGCAACCCTGCTCTGTGCTTAAAGATTTTCCTGGAGCCTGCAGTATTCCCAAGCAAGCTGTATACAGATCATTGCTCTTCCTTTCTTTTCCCAGGACTCTATAGAGGAAAAAACACTAAAGCAGGTACCTCTACCTTTCTTCTGCTGGGCTGGGGTGGGGGAGCGGGAGCTGGCCGAGGACACGGGGCTGGCCAGGTCCGCGTACATGTCCTCGGAGTCGGCGCTGCGCACGGAGCTGCTGCTGGACGAGGCACTGGACACTGAGGAGACGCTGCTCACGCTCAGGGACCTGCAAAGAACCAACAGCTCAAGAAAGCAACAACAACCAGGCAGTGGTGAGACCTTTTTCCATTCCCCCGGCTGGATGTCAGGAAGCTCACAGGCAGGCAATGAGCAGGAAAAAAGGCTGCGTGTCCTGGGGTGCTGATGATATGAAAATTCCAAAACGTGTAAGATGTACATCTAGACAGTAATTAAGGCAACATGTAAACATGTAAAGGATTAAGACAACATGTAAACAGATCACTGTTTGCCCAGAAAAACAAGGAGTGAAAGCAGGGTGTGCTGTCACAGGTCAGTGTTATGGCTCAGGGCAAGGGTTCCCTGGCAGGGTTTCTGGTGCTGGCAAACGTTACTGTCACGACAGGTAATGACAGGGAGGATGCCTCCAAGATGCTCATTTCCTAATCGTGTCTATCCCTGGAAGTGTTCAAGGCCAGGAAGGACAGGGTTGGAGCAACCTGATCTAGTGCAAGGGGGGGGTTGGACTAGATGAGCTTTAAGGTCCCTTCCACCCCTAACCATTCCAGACGTATGTTAACTCCATGAATATTCAGGCAGCCTCTCCAGCCTGTTCCACAGGCCATAGAAACCTGCCCTGCCAGCAAGATCCAGGCTCCCTGGCAGGAGGCCGGATTGGAATAACTGAGCAGGCTGTGGCAGCTTCAACACAGACCAACCCTGCTACAAACTGCAGAGTCTGTACCTGCTGGCATCATAGAATCATGGAATATTCTGAGTGGGAAGGGGTCCACATGGATCATCAAGTCCAACTCCCGTCCCTGCACAGGACACTCCAACAATCCCAACCTGTCCCTGAGAGCATTGTTCAAATGCTCCCTGAGCTCTGTCAGCTTTGGGGCCATGACCACTGCCCTGGGGAGCCTGTTCAGTGCCCGACCACCCTCTGGGGGAAGAACCTTTCCTGATATCTGACCTTAACATGATGGAGCTGAGCTCTGAGAGGTCACATGGACTGTTGCAAAGGTGACAGGATGAGCCAGGAACTCCTTGTCCATGCTACAGGATGTCACAGCAAAGCTGGTTTGGGCACACGCTCTATTTCCTCTGTTTCCCCCTTCCCCACACCCCTGGGGGAGCAGCACCCACAGCCCCAGAGCCACACAAGCAACTCCTGTGTTCAATTTTCCCACCTGTGCCTGGCTCTGTGAAGCTCTTGCATCACCCCTGAGCTGATGAATGTGACAAGCATGTAGTAAACAAGTTTGGATTTCCGTAAAATAACGCGGATGTTGAAGCCTGGAGTTCCAGAGTTCAGGGATGTGAATTAGAGCAGCTCAGAGCCAAATCCTGCTTAATCCACTAGTTCTGCACTACAGGTCTGTCCTTAAATCTGTGTCTCAGGGAAGTGCTGTGTTTCAGTTCTCTGCCTGTGAGCTTTCAAGGACTGTTGTGTGTGAACAGATGTAAAAGCCTGAATGAATGACTCGAAAGAGGTTTATTTCATGACTCTTTGCTGGAGGGAGTTTGGTGTTTACACATCCCACAGACAGCCTTAGAACTGTTCACTTGGGGCTAAACACAAAGGGAACTGGCTGTGCAACTTTGCCAGCAAAAAAAAAAATCATTAGCTGGGCCTTTCAGGGATTTTCTGACCTACCTCTTCTGACAGGCCAAGCATCTTCCCTAAGGACATGCAAGAACCAGAGGTAGGAGAGCTCTGGGAGAGGAAAGCTCTGTAGCCTGAAACTGTTCGCTTGTAAAGCAATTAGGACGTGGCTATAAGATGTTTTGGTAGCAATTTAGGTTAAATGGGGAGTTGGGCACACATGACAAGATAAATCCACGAATAAACCACCAGTATCATAGAATCATGGAATGGTTTGGGTTGGAAGGGACTGGAGAGATCCTCCAGTTCCATCCCCCTGCCATGGGCAGGGACACCTTCCACTAGACCAGGTTGCTCAAAGCTCCATCCAGGGCCTCCCCACCCTCATAGGGAAGGATTACTTTCCAATATCCCATCTAACTCTTCCCTCCTTCAGCTTAAGGTCATTCCCCTTTGTCCTATCACTCCATGCCCTTATGAAAAGTCCCTCTCAAACACTGTACTCTTGTCACAATTCAGTACTTGGGATCTGTAACACAAAACCAACTTTATCCCACCTCCCAGTCACCTGTACTCTCTGCTACTGGAAGTTACAGAGAGTTTTCACTGAAAAAAACCACAACAGTGAAGAACAGTCACAATCTCTCCTATTTAAATAACAGTAATGAAGGGTTGAGGGTTCACCTGGATTTCCTGGACCCAGATGGGGAGTGGGAGACTGAGGCAGAGGATGATCTGGAATGAGATCTGGAGAGAGACCGAGACAAGGACCTGGATCGGGAGCTGGAGCCGCTGTAGCTGCTGGCACTGCCGCTGATGCTGCCACTGATGGTCCTCCTGCAAGACAGCAAGTGACACCATCACACAATAGTAATTGTAAGGAAAAGGAGAGAGAGAGAGGGGGAAAAACCCATGAGAAACAAGTGATGCACAACAGAGTTGCTCACCACCCTCTGATCAATGCCCTGAGAAGTGACTGGCCCCTTCCAGCCACCTCCCCCAGTTTATACACCGGGAATGATATTCTGTGGTATGGAATATCCCCATGGCCAGTTTGGGTCAGCTGTCTTGGCTGTGCTCCCTCCCTCCTGAGCATGGAAACTCAAAAGTCCTTGACTTAGGGTGAGCTACTGAGCAACCACCAAAACATCCACACATTATCAACATTATTCTCATCCTAAATCCAAAACACACCAGACACTAAGAAGAAAACTCACTCTATCCCAGGGCAGCTTCCTACAAATTAGAATTGCTATCTGCGTAATGCAGTGGGATATCTTGTATTTCAGGCTGTACAAATAACCCTGCACATTTTTGGGACTGGAACACCATTCCTAACATAAATAGAGTTGTTTTGTCTTTTGGAGACTGTAGGTCAGTGGGTATAAGCATGAAAAAATCCACCCTGAAATGCCAAGATTGGAATAAAGAATAAGGGAAGGTGGCTAAAAACATCTGAGATGAATATTAATCATTAACTAAAGTAAGAGAAACAGAAACTGGAACTGACAGAGTTTCCAGAGAAAAGGAACTGTCATCATGCTTTCACCAGTGGAGACAGAACTGCACAGCCCAGGCACTCAACTCCTGGGAAGAAGGAGGAAATCCAATGCCATGGAAAATTAAGAACTGACTTGGGATGCTTCTGAAAACCTGAGTGGAAAACAGATCAGATCCACCTTCAAAAATCTTCAACGATCCAAGAAAACCATTTATGCCTTACTGCAAGCATGAAGCATTCCCTGGCTCCTTGTGCGCTCATAAAATGGATATTTCTAGGAAATACATTTCTTACATACCAAACTGCTGCTTCCACAGACCAGACACAGAGGTACCACACTGCTATGTCACTTGGAATACTGGAGTCACATAGGATGAAGGCAGGAAGGGAAAGCAGGGCAGGGAGCCAGCAAGATGTTACTGGGACAGTGAAGGCAGTGGAGTTTTCCCTCCTCTCCCCCTGTGGAACTGCTGGATGCTCCCGGGACCACACAGAAATACTCCTTGCAGATATTTAGCATAAAGAGGGTCCAAACCCAACACCCCAAAACTCGACCCTCCATCCCATCATATCTGTCTCTGACCAAACACACCTTTTTCCTCAGTGTACCACCTCCACAACCAGCACCTCTAAAAAATGCCTTTTTTCCCCCCACTCCAAGCCCTCATTTTGATACAATTCATTTTTCCACCTACTTTGTCCCCCCTGCCTTCAGAGGCAGGAGCCACTTGCTGTGGCAAACATTCACCCCCTACTCCTTCCCTCTCTTCCCATTTCCTCCCTGCCCCAGGAAGTGGATTTATCCTTTAACACTGAAGAGCACTGGTGGTACTCTGGAGGAGAACTCTGGATTTGCTGTATCTTCCAGGAGATCAATGCTCACTCCACCCACAGCTCTCTTACCTCCTGGGTGGAGTCCGTGTCTGACGTTCCTTCCTCCTTGCCTCCCGATTATCCCCTGGCTTGGCTGGCTCTGGAGCAGCTGTTGTAATTTTAGTGAGTGGCTGAGGGACTGGAAGGGCACCAAGTTTCTTCACAGATTTGTCACTGTGAAAATGACAATTTTCACGAGTGTGATCAAAGTCAGTAGGTACAAACCACAGACATTCTCAGAAGTGGTGAGATATGCTCAGGTTTGTTGTTGATTATTGTTATATTAACTGTGGAATCATGGAATGGTTTGTGTGGGAATGGACCCTAAAACTCATCTCATTCTACCCCCTTCCATGAGCAGGGACACCTTCCACTAGACCAGGTTGCTCCAAGCCCAATCCAACATGGCCTAGACATGATTCCTGTAGCTACAGACACTTGGCTATTTCACTTAAACACATTCAAACAACACAGATTTCCCTGAAGAGATTTGTTTCCCATATTCAATTCACCTTTTCAGAGACAAATTACTACAGAACAGGCAATTTGGGAGATATTTGACTTGTAAATTAACTCCTGAAGTAGACTGTATGAATCACTGTTTCTTATCCATTTAATTCCGTGCATTTTTATCCCAAACACATACACCTACTTAAAATCTGCCAGTCAGGCTTCAGCATGAAACGCACACAGTTAACAAAAAGACTCTCTTTTTCACTCCATCACACAGATCAGGAGGATGCACAAGAGTCTGTGTGTGCAAATATCCCTTGGATCCATCCCTTGGGTTGTGTTTCCATGTGGAAAAATGGATGGGAACACCACTGTGCTATTTAGCACCCACTGTGTGAGATGGGAATCACTGTGGCTCTTCAGTGCTGCTCAGTTTGGGGCTCAGAGCACTCCAACCTCTGCTCTGACAACTGGATATTGCTCAACATATGATCATGGAATGGTTTAGGTTGGAAGAGACCTTAAAAATCATCCAGTTTCATCCCCCTGCCAGGGGTAGGGACACCTTCCACTATCCCAGGTTGCTCCAAACCCCACCCAAGCTGGTCTTGGACACTTCCAGGGATGGGGCAGCCACAGCTTCTCTGGGCAACCTGTGCCAGGGCCTCACCACCCTCACAGGGAAGAATCCCTTCTCAATATCACAGCTAACCCTGCCCTCTGGCAGGGGGAAGCCATTGCCCCATGTCCTGGCACTCCAGGCCCTTGTCCAAAGTCCTTCTCCAGCTCCCTTTAGGCACAGGTACATCCCAGCACTGATTAATCAGGGAGGAGGTGGTTGTCTGCACAAAGACATTGTTAATTCCTCCTCTTATGCTCAATATCTGCATTTATCCCCTGCAGAACACAGGATTAAGCACATGCCACGTTATCCAGTGAAAATAATCCCTGTCCTAGTGCTGTGGTGTTACCAAACCAGCACTGCAGGAGCACTGGTAGGGTGCAAAGACATCGCTGCAGGTGCCGAGCGAGGCCTCTGAGGGCTGAGCCCTGAGTGGAGAAGGAAAAAAAACCCAAACCATCAGGTTAATAAGGTACATAAAGTGTGGCAAAGGGGATTGTCCCGTATACTAGAGAATTTAGGGGGATTCCCATGGTGTCACTTACTTGCAGGTCACCTTACAAGAGGTGACATCACTATGGTGTTGTGTCACCCTCTGACATATCCGTAATTTACTGTTGTGGAGTTTGTGAAATAGCAATTTCAGGAATTTAAAAGAGCAGGAGCACTGTCACAGTGTGCCAAAACCACCTTCATAGTCCTGTTTTCATTTGTATTCCAGTGTTAAAAGTTGATGGAAGCTGAACTATTTCTTTATTCTAAGGCTGTGCATTAACCAAAGCCACAGTAATGAATTAAACTTTCATAGAGCTCCTGTATAAATATATCTGCACACACAGTTTAAGGAGTAAATCAGGCATGTGTTTAAACACTCATATATACATGTAATATTTAAGGATACTTGTACAGTTTAGCCTGTATTTAGTAAGTTAAAGTGTCATTATCTAATTAAATATGCCAAACTAAATACTCTTCTATGCAGGTTCTATTTTGTATCTTTCATTTCTCCTTCAGCTCTCAACCAGGCTGTAGAATCCCAGGACAGTTTGGGTTGGAAAGGACCTGAAAGATCATCCAGTTCCATCCCCCTGCCAGGGGTAGGGACACCTTCCACTATCCCACATTGCTCCAAGCCCCATCCAACCTGGCCTTGGACACTTCCAGGGACCCAGGGGCAGCCACAGCTTCTCTGGGCAACCTGTGCCAGGGCCTCCCCACCCTCAGAGGGAAGAATTCTTTCCCAATATCCCTCCTAACCCTGCCCTCCTTCAGCCTAAGGCCACTGAAGGTCTGAAGGGTCTGACTGGGGGATTAGGCTCCTGTTTGGACTCTGCACTGGGGTATCCAGAGGGAGATGAACCCTTACCCTTTCCCAGGAGGTGGCAATAACTCCCCTTTAGCCTTCGCCAGCGGCTTGTGTGGAGACGGTGTTGGAGAAGGAGAGGGAGAAGATGAGAAGGACCGTGATCTAGGAAGGAAAAGACATCACTCAGCTCAGCCTCTGGGATTGCAAGAGGTTTTACTGGCTTTCAGTGCATTTAGACACTACTCCTCCCTCGCCAGGGAACTAGTCCTGAGGTTAAACTTCATTTATATTTGGACACTGTTCAACAAAACTTAATTTGTGGCATCAGACAGCGGTAAAAGTAGAAAACAAAAGGAAAAAATAGGGTCAGCTGGAAGAGAGGCACTGCAGGTATTCCACACCAACACCTGAGGCTGTTTCCATACTCTCTGGATTCTCTCCTCAGGGAGAATGTCTATGTGAAAATAAGTAGGATTTTGACTTGCAAGTTCAGCATGAATTGCCTCAACTTGCTTTATGCCCTGTAACTGCTAGTGCAGCTTTATCCTTTAAACAGCAGCAAAACCCCAAAAACCTTGGGAGAAAGACACAAAAAATACACCTAAATTTAATATTTAACACAAGGTGGAAAATGTGGTGCATCTCAAAGGCAACAAATCAAAGGACAGGAGCTGTTTCCTAAGCCCAGGACTGACCTGAGCTGAGCTACTGGCAGGACACAACATGTGCTCAGGTGATTCATCCCACTGCCAAGACTGGAAGTCCCTCTGTTGAAACCCAGTACCTCAGAAAGCTGGACACGTGGATGACAGGCTTTCTGGAGAACAGTTAGGGACCAGGGTGTTCCTCACTCTCCTACATTCAGGGAGAGGCCCAAGTGGGTCACCTACACCTGGCACTGTCCTGCAAGGAGCAGAGTCCAGAATGGGGTGGATGGGGGAAGGTCAGACTGCTCCCCAGGTGAGACCAGCTTCCACCTGAGCCTTTCCTAGGAGAAACCATGTCTCTTGTGATCCACTCTGTGTGAGTTGAGCCCTGAAGAGGTGCCTATCCAGGGAGCCAGTTCTTCTACTATGTATATTCCAGACTTGGGAAACTGTCTGCAGGGGCAAGGAAGTTGCAGAGGAATAAACATCCCTCTGTTTAATCAGCCTGGGACACTGAATTGCTGCTTTGAAGTGCCAGGGCTATCACAACACACAACTGCTTTAATAAAGAAATGTAATTTGCCTCTTGAAATAGAAATTCCAGTGCCATAGAGAAGAGATGCTGGTGAACTTCTTCCAATCTTAAAATGCAAATGATGGGAACGTTAATTTACCAGAGGCATGGGGAAGGGCCCAGCCACAACAGCACCATGCTCGTGGGTGAGAGGACTGGTGAGAGGAGGGGGTGGCTGATGGATTTCCTTCATCCAACATCCAAACTGGCAGCCTCCCTCACTCAGAGAAGTGGTTTGAATTATTTCAAGAGCTCATTATTTGCTTTTAAGTAGCAGCAAAAAGGAGCTGTTAGAAAACCAGTTTTCCATTGGTTCCAAATCCCAGGAGCCATTACCTGGACCTGCTGCCTGAGAAAGAGCTGTGCCTCGAGGAACGACTGGAGTAAGAGCTGTAGGAAGATGATCTGGAGCGAGATCGTGAGGAGCCTGAACCAGAATAGGTGGATGAACGAGAAGAGGACCTGAAACAAAAATATTAAAATTTATAACCTCTTAAAAAGTTCTCTGAGACCTGAGTCTCCAAGTATGTTCTTCCCAAGTTCTGTTCCAAAAACTACCTGCCTTCTCCTCCTATCTGGACTGCAGCCTATCCTCAGCTCCCCCTTTTCATTAAGGGAGGATCCTCTTCTTCCAGCCCTCCTTGCACCCTTAAATAAGCCTCCCCTTCTTTAGTTATTGATTTTCCATCCTTTTTGGGAACTGCTTCCATACATTTTTATGCCTTTTCACCATACAATCCCTGACAGGTCAGGGAAAACAGAAAAACCTCAAGTGCAGTGATCCCAGCAAGAAAATCTACTTCAGGAGGGCTTTGGCTTTTAGATTCCTATCTCCAATTCAGCATGTTCCTCATTCCTCTGGGATACTTTCCCCCCTTTTTTCAAGAGCTTCAAGTTCAAGCATTCAAAGAAAACAGATCCAGCTTCTGCCTCAAGGCTCCCAGATCCAGGGAGTTTCTTTCTGAATGTTGTTTTTTATCTTATTTTACACCTGTTGGTTCCAAGCCCCACTCCAGCCTCTAAGGCTCTGTCAAACCTCCACAACCCCAGTTTTTCCCAGTAGCATCAACATGCTCTTACTGGAGTGGGCTCACCTCATCTCTTCATCTCTCCTGGAGTGACCAAGCTCCAATTTTGACAGCTTCCAGCTCTTTGTGCTCCTATTAAGGTTAGTTTTCATCTAGATCAGTTACTAGATGTAACGGCAGTAACATCCAGACTGCATCCAGGTATAACTGACTGACCTGAAAAGTGGCTTTTCCAAGGACTTGCTTTTTCCTAATCTTCAAAAAGTCACAGCACAGCTCCCATAGTTTTCCCTGCCCCCTTTGGATTCCATGTCACTACCATAGGTGTTATTGAACAGCAGGTCTTGAACTGCTTTCCCAAACATAAAATCATGGAATGGGTTGACTTGGAAAGAACCTTAAGGATCCATCCAGTTCTACCTCCTGCTACAGGCAGGGACACTTTCCACTAGACCAGGTTGCTCCAAGACCCGTCCAACCTGCCCTTGAACACTTCCAAGGATGGGGAATCCACAACCTCTCCAGGCAACCTGTTCCAAACACCTCAACACCTTCCCTGGTCCCAAGTTGGCCACCTCCAACTCTGGGACACGCTAATGGGTGTGCCAGGCTCTCTACCCTCCCTCACCTGGAGGAGCCAGAGGCAGAAGCTGAGGAAGCAGAGGTTTTCCGGCGCCTCCGAGCACGGCTGGGGGACACGGACACGCCGAGTTTCTTTTTGGGGGACTTGGATCGGCGCCAGGGATCCTTCCACTCATCCGCCCGCTTCGACTGGGCCGTGCCGAGAGCGGCTGACTCCTTGTCCTTCTTTGGTGGCTCAGGCTGACGGCTGGAAAACAAAGAGGAGTCAAGCAGCTGGGATTTTGAGGGAGGTTTATAAAGGAAGATTCACAAGGATCCAGGAAAAGATATGAGAAATATAAATATATTGTAATAAAACATATAAATAGATACACAGGGCCAAGAAAGTACCCCATAAAGTCATCTCTCATAGCAGTACCAGCTTAACCTCCATTGCAGAATGTCTAGCATCATTTTGGGGTGAAAAAGTATAAATAAAAGAATAACTCTCTATTTGTAAACCAGTGTCTGCAAACCTACAATTTTATGAACTTCTTTGTCACGCCGACTAAGTAGTGACTTCCCAGCTGATTTCAGGTTCAGCTTTTGGCCTCAAAGGAATGGACACAACCAAGAGGGAAGGGAATGGGAAACCTGGTTCTTCCTGCACCTGTAGAGATGCAGTAGCCCAATCCCAGCAGGAAGTCCCCAGTGCAATGGAGAATAGAGTCACTCAGAAGAGATTCATCCTGAATTATTCTCCTACAATTCCCTTATCAGGACATCCCGTGGGGCTGTGTCAGAGGCCCAGGCACAGTGACCTGTTCTCACCCTTCTGAAGGGAATGGTTCCTCCCTCACCTGAGCATAACGCAGCTCATCATGGCTGATTTATCACTGGATTATTCTCCAGGTGCTTATAAACACCACAAAACATTTGTGGAGTATGTGACCAGTCAGGCCAGACACCCTCCATCTCCCTTCCCTTTTAAGGGTCCTACTCCCATTTTCCCTTTTTTTGGTTCTCCAGGTTTTCCTTCTCCTCCCCAACTCTCTGAAAATAATCCAGAGTACCTGCACCAGACACTTCCTTAAGTTCTCCAGGATGAGTTTCTTGAGGATGAGACTTTATTACCTCTCTTATCTACGCGTGATTTAACTTTGAATTTTTCCTTGCCCTCAGTAACCTGCACCCAACTCCTCAATCACCTGCTTCTGACCTTCTCCCTTGGGTTTTAGGCAAAGTTTGTGCTGGAATAAAGCTTTATGAAGTGTGTTGCACTCATCAAATTACCAGGACAGTGATGTGTTTGTTCCTTTTCTCTAAATAATTAACTCTGTGAGAATTTGGGGGAGGAAAGGCCCCTTCCATGGCTGGGTTCAGCCAGTACCACCCCATTAGTCACACGACTGAAGTAACCACTCCCCACCCAACTTCCTCTACCTTTTGAGATAAAAAAGCCTCCTCCACTTTTTTCTAATAATTCCGGGGACTCTGCTTCTTGCCTCAACACTTCAACAGACAACAGGATAATTAAAGCTCTTCGTTAGCAGCCTGTTCAGCCCTTTGAAGGCTTCACTAGTCACCAAGGAGCCTCATCCCCTCCTGACTCCAGAACTTGGATATGCTGACCTAAAAATCCAGCATCCCACTCTTTCCTTATCTTTGCTGATATAAAGACAATTGTACTCTTAGTCCCACATCTACCTCAGTATATTCACAATTTTACATGAGGAGAAACTCTTCTTTCACCTTCACCTCTCCCACAAATCTCATTCCAGCTTCAAAAGAGGACAATTTTGTCTAACGTGCAAAACTGCCTGGTCAGGGAGTCCCGGGCAGGGCTACAGCTCAGTGTTATTCATTCCATCCTCACCCTTTCCAACACTGCTCCAACACACACTATTTAACTCAGCATATGACATTTGCAGTGGGATGGTCAAGTTTTCCACGTTACAGCCACAACTCCACGAGTATTTAATCATGGAGGAAGACCACGATCCTGAATATGGGGTTGAGACATATTGGACCTATTACCTCTACCCTGATAACACTAAACAGTCATAGCCGGGGCCATCCAACAGCCCATCCAGGGAGCTGGAGCTCAGCTCCAACTCCATGTGGGAACAACTTAGGCTGAACTCCTCAGCTTGGAGCAATAATGACTCTGAAAGCAAATCTCATTACTTGCACCTATTACCTGCTTTGATGCAATTCTCTCTGGATGAAGTCACCCTCTGGAGGAAAGGTTTTTTTCCCTGGGAAAACCACAGTAGAAAGCCTCATTTTGGGATATGCTTGGCTTCTACACTCAGCAGTAAATACACTACAGACAAGGAAGACGATGCTCATGTCAGGACATTTTCAAAGCCTTTCCTCAAGAGCTGCCTGCATTCCCAATGTGTGGCATCACCAAATAAACTCCTTCAACCTAAAGTGAGGGCCTGGCAACTGATGGTTCTCGGCTCCACTTCTCCAGTGGAATTCAGGAGTCAGAGCTGAAAGTGAACTGGAGCCACTGCCAAGAGGAACATCCCAATTCAGCCTGCAGTTCCACTGAAGACACTGCTGGAAGATGAGAAGGGGGAGGTTTTCTCCTCGCTTTCACTCTTGTAACCAGGTCGTTTTTCTTCCCATCTTGTGCTGAATTTGGTGCTTGTTGGGAGTTCCCAACTCCTTAATTCAATAAATTAAGAAATGAGAACGGTTTGCTGCTGGGTCAGTGAGCCCAACCAGCAGGGTTTGACCAGCTGCAGGAGCTGAGCCACGAAGAAGACGAGGGAAGGAGGGAAGAATTCCGGCTGTGCCGGGGTGCTGAGCCAGGCTGCAGGCAAACCTCATGCACTTCAGCATGGAGAGGGGCTGGCAAAAAACCTAACATGTTAATCCCAAACCTCTTTTCACCAAATTGCAATTTTTAGGAAACGTTTCCAGTATTTCAGAATTAACTCCTTAATTAGGCTGGTTTTAGCTGGGGGGTTAAACCACGACTTAAGTCTATGCCACAAGGTTTAAAAAAAGTAAATTACAGGGAATAAGAGACAAGACAGACTGACCAAAAGCACCTTCATTTCCTCCCAGAGCCCCAAGGATCACCCAAGCACCAGCACGGGCTGCAGAGCTTCGCTATTTCCAAAGTCCATTTTCCCCTTAAAATAACTAAAAGCTTTATTTTCCAGATTGAACACGTTGATGCCTCTTTGGCTGGAATTTAATGACAGCAATTAAGAAGAGAACTGAAGCTGAACGTGGCTTTGGCAAGGAGAGAAGGAACAGAGATAGCTCCAGCTGGCAGCATGGTGTAGGTCAGCCAGCTCCCGACCGCACGCGCTCCAGCTCCCAAAGAAACCCCGAACTCAACGAGGATTGGAGGGGGCACAGCAGAGCTGCACAGCCTTTGCTGCTCTCCTCATGTGTTATGCAAATGCTGCCACAGCATTCCTAAACTTAGAGGGGAAAACAAGTTTCCTGGGGAAAGTGCTCCTGTCCTTCCTTTCCCCTCCCGTGGGACACGCTCCCACAGGGAACGCAAACCTTATCACCCACGGCCAGTGGTGACGTCAGGCTGGCTCCAGGGCTGCTCTTCTGGTCACACTTTATAGCTCAGTTTGCTCCAAGAGGAAAGTCCAGCCATGACTTAAAAGCCTTTGAGTTTCTCGCAGGAAAGCTGGAATTGCGTCAGCGCTGAGTTTTCCTTCAGTGGCAGTGGAATTTTCCAAAGGAAGTGGACTCGAGGAATGACTGGAGCTATGTGCCAAGGCAGTTGGGAAGAGACCTGTAATTGCTGCAAAACAAATTTCAGCAGGGTGCAAGGAATTTTTCCTGTCTCAGCAAAAAGGAGAAGCACAACAGCTCTCAAAATCCACCTCCGTGTCTACGACGGGAAATGCTGGACCTTGGAGCTCGTGCTTGTTGATCTTGGTGAAATATTAGCAAAGAATAAGATTTTTTCAAGCTGTTTCCATCTGAAGCTGACTTATCAGTCGCTCAAAAAAAAAAGTAAGAAAAAAAAAAGGAAGAATTTCTTCAAAGCCTGATGGGGAGAGGCTTGGAAATTAAAGAGTGGAGATACCATCTGAACCTCCATGATGAAATCATCACAGCAGGGAGATAAACCTATCAGAGATGTGATCTACCCTAAGGGCTGAGCATTTGATGCCTCAAGAGACTTCTCTAAATGAGAGAGGCAGAGATCCTGTCCAGAGATCCTGCCCCAGACTTTGCCCTGTTTTAATAAAAATCCAGTGTGGGAGATCTCCCAGGAACTCCAGCTCTGAAATGCCAAAGAAAAACACATTCTTTGTGATCCACAGTCACTTGATGCCCTTCATTTTGATTTACAGTTACGAAACCCTTTGTCTTTTCCTGTGGAAGCAGAGGCAGCACCTCAAGAGTCACAAGGACTAACAGAAACTCCAGTCTACAAGAATGTTTTGTGGAGAACTTTGAAAAGTTTGGTTTGGTTCGTGAAGAGATTTTATTATCATAGAATCATGGAATGGTGTGGGTTGGAAGAGACCTGAAAGATCATCCAGTTCCTATTCCACCCCCTGCCATGGGCAGGGACACCTTCCCCCAGACCAAGTGGCTCCAAGCCCGGTCCAACCTGGCCTTGGACACTTCCAGGGATGGGGCAGCTGCAGATTCTCTGGGCAATCTGTGCCAGGGCCTCATGCCCCTCACAGGGAAGAATTCCTTCCCAATATCCCATCTAATCCTGTCCTCTGGCAGCGGGAAGCCATTCCCCCTTGTCATGGCACTCCAGGCCCTTGTCCAGAGTCCCTCTCCAGCTCTCTTGGAGCCCCTTTAGGCACTGGAAGGGGCTCTAAGGTCTCCCTGGAGCCTTCTCTTCACCAGGCTGAACACTCCCAGCTCTCCCAGCCTGTTTCCAGAGCAGTTGTTCTTATCATTAACTTCCCAAAAGAACTGGGAGCAGAAATGAAAGCAAAGCCGTCTAACCAGGTTCCATTGCTCCAGCTGGAAGCTGCACCAGAAAAAATAGGGATGTAAACAAGTTATTATCATGTTTATCACAGCAGTGTTTCCATGCAGGGCACTGGACTGTAAGCCTGAAGAACCTCAGAGTCGGTGGAGAGAAGGGAAATCCTCCTCTGGGCAGTGCTGTGTGGGACACCTGGAATGTGCAGGAGTAGAGGTCCAGCTCCAGCTGGAGCAGATAAACCTTATTTCAGCCTGGGAACCCCAACAGCCCGAGGCCATTTGCTTCCCTTAAGTCACTACACTTCAAGAAGCCGCCCAGGGAGGGTGCAGAGCCTCCTCATGGAGGCCGTTTTTCCCCTCTCCATGACTTCTCATGGATATGAGACTAAATCAGAGCATTCCAGGGGCTTAGCAATGCCCAACTCAAACCCAGGAAGAGCACACAGTTGTCTATCCTGCAGAACAAATGGGAACTGCCCTACCTGCTCTTCCTCCTGTGGCAGGACAAATGGGGAAGAATGAAGGATTTCTTTTAAGAAAAGCCAACATTCCCACAGGGAAAACTAAGAGAAACCAAAATCCACCACCCTCCCACACCATCTTTAGGTAGTGGGATGAGATGCCACCATTAAACCCACCAAAAAAACCAAGCTGTATTTGAGACAGAGATGCTTTCACACAGAGCCTCTAAGTCCAAAAGATAGGGAGCAGATCCAGCTGGCTCCATGGAAAGACCACCAAAAGCTGTGGGAAAACACAACAAAGACCCAGGAACACCCAGAATTAGATATTCTTAAAAAAAATGAGTTCAGTTGGTTTGTGATCCAAACACACACAACCATGAATCATTCCACTTGCATTCCCTTCTTTATGCCACTCCTTTATCTAATCAACCTCATTCCAACACTTTCTGGTTTGCAAGCCCTGGATAACCTGCACTCATTGATTTCAGACTCTGGGTTATCCGGCTCATTAACGTGCGCAGCCTAGAGATTAACAAAGTCAACTTGAACCAGCTTGGAAAAATAACACAAGGGTGAGCGTGGCCACAGGATCACGTACCCTTTCATCCTGGGATCTGCAGCACCTCACAATCCAGGTGGCACCTCAACAGAAGCTGGGAAGAAACGCTCCTTGCTGGAAGGGTTTTTCAAGGATTTATGATTTGCCCTTTCTGACTTTGCTTTCAGTTTTCCGTGTTCCCACTCGCAGGGGTTATTTTTATTTTTAATGGCTGCCTAAGTGCTCTCCATTAACAGGATTTTAGTAACTTCCTTCCCAAAAAGTGTTGTGTGTGCGATAATCAGAAGATGGGTCGTTGGGACACTGCTCCCTTCCAGCAGCTTCTGAGCTGCTGTCACCTCCTCAGAACACCTCTGAGGACAGCATCCTCCTCCTCCTCCTCATCTACCTGGCACTGGTGTTCCACAGAATTTGGGGTCCATATCCATATTCAGTCATGGGCCCTGAACAAATTTGGAGACTCACAGAAAACACCTCCCAGACCATCGAGTCCCACCTGTGACCGATCCCACCTTGTCACGCAGCCCAGAGCACTGCATGCCACGTCCAGGCCTTCCTTGGTGACCACTGCCCTGGGGAGCCTGTTCAGTGCCCGACCACTCTCTAGGGGAAGAACCTTCTCCTAATATCCAACCTAAACCTGCCCTGACACAGCGCCAGCTGTTCTCTTGGGTCCTGTCACTGGTCACCAGAGAGAAGAGCTGAGTGTCTGCCCCTCTGCTTCCCCTCGGGAATGAACTCCTCAGTGTCCCTCAGTGCTTTGGGAATACAACCACCAACAGGTCCCACAACACCATGTTGCTTCATGTGCTCCTGGAACAACCAGACTAGCTTGGATGCCAGTGGGATAAAGGCCTATGGCAACAATAGAGGGATTAAAATGAATTATTTCGCTGTGCAGAGCCTTTGCTCCCAGCAAAGGGTCAGAACATCTTGCACTGCTCTAAGTTTCTTCAGAGAACATATTTCATTCTTTATCCATGAAATGCTTTGCACAACACAGAGCTCCACTGGCAACAGAGAGAAAGAAGGAATTTTGCACTCAGCGAAAATCAGGCCCAGCCTGAGGCATCAGAACTCGTTCTGGAGATGGGGAGCAGGAGGACAGACAGCCAAGTTATCCCTCTAATTGATCATAAAGTGTCCTGGCTTGTTTAAGTGTTTGATGCCTGAGGAAAGAGGAGGAGGAGGAACAGTTTTACTGGCATTGCAAACTCATATTATAAACTTCTTGGAGTGCTCATCTTGGGGAAAAAAATAACCAACCCAAAAGCATAAAGCAGAAATTGAACATTCACAGAACCATGGAATGGTTTGGGTTGGAAGGAACCTGAAAGCTCATCTTGTTCCACCCCTTGCCATGGGCAGGGACACCTTCCACTATCCCAGGTTGCTCCAAGCCCCATCCCACCTGGCCTGGGACACTTCCAGGGATGGGGCAGCCACAGCTTCTCTGGGCAACCTGTGCCAGGGTCTCACCACCCTCACCTTAAGAATTCCTTCCTAATATCCAATCTGAACCTACTCTTTTAGTTTGAAGTCATTCCCCCTTGTCCTGTCACTACATGCTCCTTCAGAAAGTCCCTCTCTGTCTTGCTTGTAAGCTCCCTTCAGGGACTGGAAGGTAATTTTTGCAATTCCTTCCAAAAAGGCCAATCCACATGTGACAATCCCACTGGAGCCTCTTCTCAAAGGTGCAAGTAGAAACCCATGTCCCTGAGTCCACCAGTTTTACATCTTCGTTAAATTCTAACACTCCTCATCCCCAGAAATACCAGGAAATCCTCTGGCTGCTCCATGTTATCAGCCTTAAACTCTGCTGTTGTTTAGAGACCAGATTAAACCTTCCTGCTTTCAATGAATGGAAAGGGAACTTGTTTCCATGTTCCTACTTATTTGCTGCTTGAGTTTTCTCTCATCCTTTCCATTCTGTAGGTCATGGTTTACTCCTTCCTCCAGCCTCTACTCCAGGGAGCTCCTACGCCAATAGACCAACCAGCATCTACCTGTAATTACTGACATCCTCAGCTCTGCCTTTGGCAAAGCTCCTTGCTGGTTACACAACCTCTGTGGAGGAGTTTTCCAACCTCTTTGGAGTAGTTTTCCAACCTCTGCAGAGCGGTTTTCCAGCCTCCCCAGCTCATTAATGAGTGTGGAACAGGGCCGCGTGGGCTCTGGAAGTGGCAGGAATGTTAACGGGCAGCTGCAGCCTGAGCCACCCCTGTGACGCCTGGAAAGGCTGGACTTGCCAAAAGTTGGGATCCAGCAATTAGGGAAAGCCCAGAGCCTATAAATAGCCCCAGAGGTGAGTGCTATGGCACCACTGTGCATCCTGCTTCCCAGGAAGCGCGGAGCAATCACAGGCGTTTCACACATTAAGCAAACTTGGGAGCTGTTTAATCCCAAACCTGCCCCTCTGGAGAAGAGCACGGAGGGATCTGGAGAAAAGGTGAGACGTTTCGAACCACTGCACTGCCATGAGGAAGTTGGGAGCCTGTCAGAAAAGGTTACGTGGGACACAGTGGCACAGCCCAGAGCCAGGTGACACCACGAGCGTGACAGAGACTCCTGGGGAAACGCAAAGTGCTGGGGGAGGGATGGGTTCCCCAAGGTAGAAGGTGGAATTATGCTTTCATTTTGTTCAAAAGCTTTTCCTAAACTTGTTTCTGCAGATTTCTTTTTTCCACAGACATCCACACACCCACAGTGCTGGAGGAAGTGGTCATGTTGACATGGTTGTCAACCACGAGAAAAGAAGTCCCATCACAGGGGGTGGAATGAGATGGGCTTTAAGGTTTTTTCCAACCCAAACCAGTCTGGGATTCCATGATTCTATGATTAAGAGAACTTGGGCAGCTGCCTTCAACAACACAGGTTTTGGGGTTAGTTGGTAATTATTCCCATTAACTCCACTCTCCCCTGAGAGGAGACACTGTGTGTAGGTGCTGACCAAAGATTTTTGGGGAGATTTTAAAGCTTTCTGCTCAGAACTAACTCCTCTTTCAACCCAAACATTCCAAGCGCTTCTTGCCACCAGCCCTGCACAAATGAAGCCAGGAACAAGCCCTGGTTCCTGTCCCTGTGCCCAGCCCTACAGTCACCAGTGCCTGTGTTACAGGACAAGGCTGAGGCACTTCCAGCAGTAGATTCCCTATGATCTGCTTCTGGAAAGAACAGAATCATGGAATGGTTTGGGTTGTGAAGGATGTTAAAGATTATCTAGCTCCAACCTCTGCTGTGGGCAGGGACACCTTCCACTATTCCAAGCTGCTTCAAGCCCCATCCAACCTGGCCTGGAACACTTCCAGGGATGGGGCAGCCACAGCTTCTCTGGGCAACCTGTGCCAGGGCCTCACTACCCTCCCATAGAACGTCTTCCCAGTCCCTCACCTTAGCAAACTTAAACTAAAAAAAAAAAAGAGGTTCACCAAAGACTATTTTTAAATTACCAAGACTCATCTTAAGGAGCCTGTTTTGGAGATCCAAGAGGCATCTACAGCTCCCTTGTGTCACAGAGAGAAACAGGGGACTGTATCCCCAAAACACATCATGAACACTGTAAATTCCATCTCTGGGCTTACACAGATGGTTCCATGGAGTGAGATGGCTGGTGAGCACAGCCACTACTCCTACCCAGCACCTCTTGGGTATTAGCACTAGCAGCCCAGACTCTCCCACACAAAGCCCTGCCCCGTGACTCCATGAGTGCCAAGGGAAGGAGCAACCGGCAGGCTCAGCCTTGGGCGCAGCGATCCCGGTCACGGTCACGGTGACTGTTCGTGACTCATACCCTGAGCTGCCAACCAGCTGATGTCACTTTCATTGACATCATCTCCATCACATGGTTCTGGACAGCAAGATCTGCCCCATCACCACCCCAAGGAGAGCACAATCCAGCAGTCAATGTGGTAATTAAGGTGGACAAATAGTGGTTGTAAGTGAAGATTGTAATTAAACGTAGTGTGTAATTAAATGGATTCCTGTAACTGCTCTGGCACTGCTACTGCACCAAAGATACCCTCAAATCGTTCTGAAAGTGTGACTTCCTCTTGGAAATGAGAATCATGGTTAAAAAACAGTTTTCCTTCTATTAATGCAAATAAAAATTCCAGGTCAAATTCAAGACTAAATTGTGAAATCACACAATCCCATGTGGCACCTCATTCCTGGCGTTCTTAGCCTTGCTCTTCATTAGAACAAACTCTTCCTCATGCTCGTCATTCACACCTTTCTCCAGTGCAGAGAAATAACACAGACATCAGGGAGAAGGACAAGCTCCAGTATGTCTTGGGAAACAGCTTCTCTGCATCCCTTTTGCTCCAACATTTTTGTGTCCACATGTTCCTTGACACGCTGTTGGGAAGACTCTACCTGCCACTCTTCCCAAGAAACTGCTGACCAGTTTTCCTGCAGGTCATAGAATCATGGAATAGTTTGGATTGGGAAGGACCTTGAAGATCATCCCATGCCATGGGTAGGGACATCTTCCACTAGCCCAGGTTGCTCCAAGCCCTGTTCAAAATGTCTCTGAGCAAGAAATTTGAGTTTTCCATGATTCTGAACTAAAAGACATGACATTAGAATATCCCATCAGACAGGTTCCATATTCAGCTGGAATATCCATACAGTGCTTCACTAATAAATACTCCATATACACAGGTACTTAGATAATTGCCAGAGAAACAAAATATGAACCACATTTCTGGACTTTCAGTCTGTCTGGTTCCATTTTCTCTTTCACATAGGACAGAAACAGGACTTCCAGAAAAATGGGCAGTTAGAGATAATAAACCTGACTTCACGCTGTGATTCCACTGAGCACAGTGGAAGGCACACAGTCCCTTCACCTTTTCATTTTGGAGTTGCACTTAATAAATCTCCAGACACTTTTGCTACCCACAGACTCCTAACCCAGCCCTGGTTCTTGTCACAGACATTTGTCAAGGCCTCAAAGGGAGTCACCACAATCTGCAGGAATCCCTCTGCCTCCCAAAACCTTCTCCAGCCTCCCAAAACCTCCTACAGGCTCAAGGGAAGAGGGATGAGACGACGATCTCCATACCCACATGCCAATGGACAGACACCCTCCTCTCAAGAGTCACGTTATGCGCACAGCTCTCACCGATGTTTTAGCTCCACTTAGTGGCCACAAGGCTCAAGTAACTACTTTACTCAGGAGTTTTAAACAAGGATCTTCACTGGAATCAGCTCCAACATCACCTCAAACTCCAAATCCCAATCCCAGCACACACTTACCTTGGTAGCAATGGGGACCGGGGCTTTGTTTTGTCCTTGTCCTTGTCCCGCTCCCGGTCCCTGTCCCGGTCTCGGTCCCTGTCCCGGTCCCTGTGCTGCCTGTCCTTCTCATCCCTCTTCACTCGTTCTCTCTCCCGTTCCCACTCTTCCTTCCGCCGCTGCCGCTCCTTGTCGCGCTCCCGCTCCCGTTCCCGCTCTCGTTCCCGCTGGCGCCGCTCCCGTTCCCGCTCTCGCTCCCTCTCCCGCTCCCTTTCCCGTTGTCTGTTCTCTCTTTCCCTTTCCCGTTCTCGCTCTCTTTCCTTCAAAAAAACAAGAGAGAAATCATCATGATGCTGTGGAAACATCTCCCAACAAAGCAGGCAGTAAGTCTGGACTGCAAGGAATTACATCCACCCTCCCATGTCAGAGCAAAGAACTGGGATGAATAATCTGGAGATCAATAATCTGGATACAAAGAATCTGGAGATCAGTGATCTGGAGCTTGCTGAGCAGGCAGAACCTGGACATAAACACAACACCACATCATATCCGTCACAGTTGGCATTTTCAAACGCAACGGTCAAATTAATTTGGTTTATTAAGCTTATTAAATAAATGTATTGATGTTACAAGTCTTTCATTGCTAATAATTTTTATAACAAGGTAATTAACTTTACAAACAAGCGCCATGAAAATAATTGGTGGTGCATCATGTGCGACCACAGCGAGAACCAGCCCCTCTTTCTGCACGAGAACAAGGTTTTACTGCAAAAGAAAAATCAGTTTTTAAAGGATTTGATGAAAACCACTGAAAAATTCCCCACTGGGCAGGATTGATTATGTTGGCTGCTACTCCAGAGGCACAAAGTTTGCATGAGGGCAAAAGGAAGAGGACAAAAAGGGGTTCAAGAGACTTGTTTTCATTGAGTTCTACTCCTGGTGGAACACGAACCAACAGCACTTGGAATTTTAGCACCTGGTTGGCGCTTCCTTGACTCAATCCCCAACATGCAGTTCTACCAGCAGTGAACAGTCATGCCAGGACCTCCGTGGGTACACAGAGCACACCTGCCCAAATCTAATCCTTTCCATCATTCCCAAGAATTAACAAGCAAACTGTTCCCCAGCCAGGTTATTTCCTAGAAACTTCCTCCCTCTCCAAAATGTCAAAGAATGGCTGCAGATGTGGCTGCAAGCACTGACAACTGCCTGGTGCACTGAGGAGCAGCCAGGGAGCATGAGGAAGAACCACCCTCCCATCTCAGACATGGAATTGTTAAGGTTGTAAAAGACCTTTAAGATCATCAAGTCCAACCATCAATCCAGCACCAGCACCACAGTCACCACTAACCATGGCCCCAAGTGCCACATCCACACAGCTTCTGAACACTTCCAGGGATGAGGACACCACCACCTCTCTGGGCAGCCTGGCTGGACAACCTTTTCCATGAAAAAAAAATTCCCTATTATCCAATCTAACCCTCCACTGGTGCAACTTGAGGCCATTTCCTCTCATCTTGTCCCTTGTTCCCTGGGAGCAGAGCCCGACCCCCAGCTGGCTCCATTCTCCTGTCAGAGAGCAAGAAGGTTTCCCCTGAGCCTCCTTTTCTCCAGGCTGAGCCTCCTTTTCTCCAGGCTGAGCCTCCTTTTCTCCAGGCTGAGCCTCCTTTTCTCCAGGCTGAGCCTCCCCAGCTCCCTCAGCTGCTCCTGGTGCTCCAGACCCTTCCCCAGCTCCGCTGCCCTTCACTGAGCTCCAACCTCTCAGTGTTTGTCTTGTCCTGAGGGGCCAAAACTGATTCCAGAATTCCAGGTGTGGCCTCACCAGTGCTCAGCACAGAGGGACAATCACTGCCCTGGTCCTGTAGCCACACTGTGGCTCGTACAGCTCAGATGCCACTGGCTTTTTGGGTCACCTGGGCTCAAGTCTAGCTGCTGTCAACCAGCACCTCTAAGTCCTTTTCCACCAGGCAGCTTTCCAGCCACTCATTCCAAGCCTGGAGCGTTGTTTTTGCCTTCTTGATAGCGGAACAGAACATTCTCCCCTCCCTTCCCTTATAGTGTGCTCCATGCTGTAATTAAGTCAAGATTTAACTACTTGCAAGATTAAGCATCTTGAAAAGTCCTGTTTCAAGCACTGCACTGGAAACATGACAGGGAGCAGAAGAACCTGGAAGAGAGTTGGAAGGAAAAGCGTGGGAAGGGGAGTTACCTTACTTACTCGGTAGTTACGGTATGGATCTGGGTCTGTGTACTGAACCCTGAAATTCTCATACTGCCCGCCACGCCAGAACCGTTCTATTTCATAGTCATAATAGGGATCTGAATAGGGATCAAGCCTACAATGAAAAACAGGGAATGTTAGAGAGGGAAATGTCACCTTGTTGCCGTAAACACTACGAATTCTAGGTCAGGTCTTAGTCACTGTGACAAGAAAAAACACTTTCAACGGAGCATGACCATACAGAGGTTTATTTTCTACACATCCCAACCAGACAGTCTTTTTTAAGTGCAGCTTATCAGAGAAAAGCACAAACCTTTCTTGATAAACACCAAAAAAAGAATCAAACTCAGCCTTCTAATCAATGTGGGAAAAACACAGAAAACTGCTTTTTATAGCCACTTCCAACGACTGCAAAGGGAACAGGACGTGTTTTGCCTCATTGATTGAGAGATGGGTTTTCTGTCCATGCACTCACAGCTAATCCCAAGCACCCTCAGGAGTGGAAGTATGATCTCCTAATTCCCTGCCACTGGAGTGATGGGCACAGCCCAGTGCCACCAGTACAGGACATGAGCTGTGCTGAGTTTCCACTGGGAGAAGTGCAGTTTCAGGGCAGGGCAGCAACACTCTGTCCCTACACCTGGAATTGCTCCATGGAATGATGGCAACCACTTCTCCAGTAGGAATGAGGTGCTGGCCCTCCAGCACACCAGTGGATGTTGAGCATGTGGCACATGCTCCTCAACTGCCAAATTTACAACTTTCATGGAGGAAAAGGATTTAAACCCCACCCTCCTTAAATCTGTTTCCTCCAGTTGATGTTTATTAATATTATTTGATGTTTTTAATTCCCAAACTCAACAACATCCAACCACCTGGAGTGTAAATATCAATGTAAAGATGGGCAAGTGGGTACAGAGGGAACAAGAAACTTCCAGGGCCACAGAGGAGTCAGTGGCAGAGCTAAGATCACAAAACAAGTGCTCCCAAATTCCAGATTATCCATAACAAGACTCTGATTTGTAAGTAAAAGGAATAAAAGGCTCTTTTTTGCATTTTAAAATGTGCCAAATAACCTAAACCAGGCTAAGATGTAAGTGCTGCCCTGCGAGTCAAGAGGTAGAAGTATTTTCTTTCAGTGCTTTAAAATGGTTTAAAATTTCTATTTTTGACTGAAGCAAAAAGCCAAGGGAAAGACAACCATGGAATCTTGACTATGGATGCTTAACTCAGCAACAGACTCCTGATGCCAACCAGAAAACAGTCTGGATTCAGTGATGTCAGGTGTTCAAAGAGACACAAAAAATCTCAAGCCACGCCAAGAAGGAAACTCTACTTTTTAACATGGCCTCAAGCCCAAATTTCCCCCTCTTATAATATTTATGGAGTTTATTCATTTAAAAAGAATCACTGCTGTGTATTCAGATAATTCAGTGCTTAAATCCTTTGAAAATAATTGGTACAACCCCAAAAATAATCCAATCCATCCAGTCAGTCAACAACCTGCCCAGCAAAGCTGGGACAGGGCTCTGTGGCCTCGGAAGTTTTAACAAGTGCAATGGAAAAAGGAAAAGGAATTTTTTCTTACAGTTGCAACAGTACTGGAATCAAAGACCTGCTTACCCATAGTTAATGTTTTCTTTGATGTCCACCTCCCTATAGTTATTCAAAAAAGAAAAAGGGATTCATGAACTATTTAGACAACTCCATGTGTCACAAGACATTCCTGAAAGCATTTCTCCATATCCCAGCTGAGCATTTCTCCAACTCCCAGCTGCACTTCCAGTGCTTAGTTTGCTGCAAGCTGTCAAACTGTGCAATAAATTGTGTGTGTCTGAGAAAAATCACCATTTTCTAGAGTTTGCAGCAGCAGCAGCTTCATAATTTTGTCTTTACACACAATGAAGGTATTTTGATGCCACAGGCTGCTTATATATCCTTGAATTTTCACGAATTCCAGTTGTTTGATGACATATTTAACACTGGCTACATACAATGTATTTTTTTTTGACTATATGAAAACCAACACAACAATTCCAACATCAGTGAGGCCTCAGATGCTGAGGGTGGTTTTCACAGACAGTCATAAAAATAAAGATAATTTATGAACAACCCCCAGAGCACTGGGGATAAATCCCAGGTGCCAATCAAAGCCTTCTCAGAGGAGCAGAAGACCAAGAGCTATTTCAACCCAGGAAAATATTAATTTTTAAAATTATTTTGTTTCAGGCTGTAGAACTGAGGTTTTTCTTTAAATCAGGGAAAGGAACTGCACTCCAGAGCAAATCAAAGAATACAGAACAAAACCTACTCTTTACTCCTTTTCAGAGGTTTTTTGCAATTCTTTCACTCTAAAACACAACCAAGCCTTGCAAACACTCTGTGAGTGGAAATATTTCCATTATCCGTCCATGCAGGAAGAACAGAGGATGCATGAGCATGGAGAGACAGATTCACCTGCATTCCTGCAAAACACAAGCCTCTCTCTCAAAAATTCTCTTCCCATTCCTTTTCCTGGCTCAAGAACTACTAAGCAAGTTTCCCAAAGCTGAGTCTCCAAAACTTTACCTCCTTAAAAAACGCATCATATACACACTTACATTTAGGCTGCTTCTTTCGGCCTGGTAATAGCTTTGTTTTCTGATCACTATTTTAGTGTCCAGTTTATCTGGGACCAGTTAAGATGTTTGTTAAGACCAGTTGTTGCACCAATGGCCTCGCAAAGAAACCCCCAGCTGGGTCCAACTACTGCCTGCAGCCCTTGGACACTGAACGCGCTCCAACTTCGCAGCCTCAGCTTTAATATCTTAAAATTCTCATGGCTGGGACAAGGAAAAAATGAGGAAAACCAGCCAGAAGAATGCACTGGTGTGAGGTAGGCAGCGCACAACTGGACAGTGTCCACAAAGGACCAGAATGCCAGGAGATTGAAGGCAGGAAGGTTTAAAGACCACTGGGAAGAGAAGGTGGGGTTGAACTGGAGCGAGCGGAGGCAGCTCAAGTTTTTAACCTCTGCCCATCCTGCCTTATGTAAGTTACTCCCATTTTTTGAGGTCAGCATTCCTCCAACTTGGAGGAACAAGTTAACTAAACACTGCCTTACTGCACTGCGTTTCCCACCCATCTATTCCACGGAGCAAACCCAAGACTGAGCCTTACGCTGGATCTCGGACGTCTCTGGTGATGCGATAATTCCAGTCGCGGAAAAACTCGTTTTCCTTGTCAAACTCCCGCTCGTCTTCTCCAATAGTCACAGTGAATCTCTTCTCCTCAAAGTCAGGCTCCTGTTCCTTTCTCATAGTTGCTTTTTTTAATACCTGTCATAACATACAAACGGTGTAAATAGAGAACTGCAATATTAAAAATCCTTCACTTGGGAGAATCCCTTCAACTAAAGCACCTTTTTCTGCCTAAGCCTCAGAAAATGCAGGACACTGGACTTTTCTGGAGGCAGAAAGTGTAATTCACTATTCCATCAGCTCAGAACAGCAGGAAATAGAAGTTTCACCCCTGCTGAGCCCATTTCTGCAGTGATCAAACTCACAGAGAAACAGATACCCAAGTGAGGGAAACTGGGTAAGCTTAAAGCTTTACTTTGTCAAGGGCTTGACTTCAAGGCCATAAATTCCCTGTATTTTTTAAATAAAAAAACCTCCAAACCTGGATATCAGCTCCTCCTGGCTGTCTAACAAGTGTGATATACAACAAAACATAATTAGCAGATTAAAAGGCAAAAGGGGGAGGGAAAGAGCAAGACACTCATCCTCCCAGCAGAGCTCTTCCAGCACCCTGTTCCCAAACAGGACAGTGGATTTTGGAGACAGTCAGCAGCTCCCTGAGGAAAACATTTACCTCTTTAGCATGCCGGAGTCCTCTTTCCCAGGCACTTTCTGTTGGAGGGTCTGGAGGAGGTGGAGGTAAGATTTCATCAACCACTGGCCCTCCCTGTCAGAAAAGTGAGGAGAGGAAGAACACAGAACTTGAGTTAGTTTTAAGTAGAAAACTTATGCTTTGTAAAGTTACCTCAGAGTATCTCCAGATACTCCAGAGATTTCTCAGCAGGACATAGCTGAGAAACACATGGAAAATTATTCTCCTCTATAAGCAACTCCAAGACCACCTTTTAAAGATGACATATCCAATTACGGATTGAATTTTGCTAAAGTATTAGCTCAAAAAAAATCTTCACTTCTCTTAGAGCAGGAGGAAAGTCACAAAACCATGGAATGGTTTGGGTTGGAAGGGACCTTAAAGCTCATCTTGTCCCACCCCCTGCCATGGAAGAGACACTTTCCACCAGACCAGGTTGCTCCAAGCCCCGTCCAACTCAGCCTTGAACAGCTCCAGGGATGGGGCAGGTGGTGCAGAAGTCCATAAAAGAAGTCCATACCCAAGGGTTGGCTGGCATCAGAGGGTGAGGGCCGATGGGAGGGGCTCCGTTGGGGGAGAAGGGCTCAGGCTTGGAGATCAAGGAGTAGTTTCCTTTGTCATTCACCCCAGGGTGAATAAACCGACAGTTCATGCCCCAGGTACAGTGACCTGTGGGAACACAATGCTGTTAGATCCCTGTTTGCTGTCAGCCAGCATCTTTTCAGCCCCACAGCCATTAAAAAACCCACCAACCATTTAAAATCTATCAAGGAACAGGGTTGTTTGAGAGTTCTGACTTTTCTTCTCTCCAACTTTGTCAAGATTTAGCTGTTTTCACATACATGGAAAAACATTCATCATCCCCCACCTTCCCAGAGAGGACAAATAAATCCAGACACAGATGGATGAATGTACAAGAGCCTTATTATGGTGGGGAGAAGGGAGGGATGGATGGACACGCACCATTAATTAAATGCAGGAATGAGCTTATGAGCTCCTTGAGTCTTGTTACTGGCAAACACTTCCAATTAGGAGCTTTACCTGATAACAGAAAACCCGAGGGCAGACAAAGCACCAGAGTGCATCCCAAATAAGCAGCTCTCTAGAGAGGCAGGCAGTAGAATCATGGAATGGTCTGCGTTGGAAGGGATCTTCAAGGGATATCATTCCCACCCCTGCTGTGGGCAGGGGCACCTCCCACAAGCCCCATCCAACCTGGCCTTGGACTCTTCCAGGGATGGGACAGCCACAGCTTTCCTGGCCAACCTGTGCCAGGGACTCACCACCCTCACAGGAAAGAATTCCTTCCCAATATCCCATCTAACCCTGCCCTCTGGCAGTGCCTGAGACTGAAGTGTAGGGGCTGAGACAGTTTACCATGCCACAGGGCTCTGCCACCTATGTCAAGGTGGCCACACATAAAGCTCTGCAAGCCACTCAGGCCATAGTCACAGCAACTCAAAATTCCCACTGCCTTTCCATCCCCACGTGAGCAGCACCTGCCCTCCCCAGTGACAGCCCTGCCTTGAAGAGTGAGCAGGAGCAATATTCCCTGACCTGATGCCAAATCAAAGCAGAACAACTAGGGCAGATCCTGCAGCCTGAACTTTGACCCTGGCAAATATTCCAGGCTCCATGAGGTGTGTGTCACATTAAAGCATCAGGAACAAACAGCTCTCCCTACACAGGGACTTCCCAGTTCCACCAGCAGAACCAACACGCCTGTGCCTCGAGACAGGCACCACGTTTGCCACCGGAGGACATCCAGGAAGCCAACGTGGGATATCTGATGGCCACGGCTCTGGAAACCCCCACATTGCATAGGCCACTGACGCAAGGAACAGAGACTCCACCCTGGGCCCCACCCTTCTTTTCATTTCAGATTTTCATGAATTGTCTCAAGGGAGATTGTAAATAACAGCAAATAGATGAGCAAACACTGAGATGAATATCTGAAGGAAGTGAGAGCTATAATCAGTTTAAATAAGACAAATTTTATAAAACCTGGTCTCTATACTAAAAAAAAGGCAGGATAGTCTAAGACAGCTGCCATACAGTTGCACAAACTTTAGGGAATGTCCTATTAAGAGGAATTACAAAAAACTAGAATCATGTAAAGGTTTGGTTTGGAAAGACCTTAAAGCCCACCTCATTCCTCCCCCCTGCCATGGGCAGGGACACCTTCCACTAGACCAGGTTGCTCCAAGCCCCATCCAACCTGGCCTTGGGCACTTCCAGGGATGGAGCAGCCACCACCTCTGCTCTATTCCAAAAACACCAGCAAGTTTTCCTTTATTTGCTTGGTCCAGCCCTTTTTGCACATAGGTGGGTCTATGTAAATTCAGCACTGGCCACCAAGGAACGAGAAGGTGACACTGAGGACGCCTGGGGCAGAATTTATCACACAAGAACAGCTTAATTGGTGAACAAAACCCAAACAAGACAAATTCCAGCCCCTCTGGTTGCCTTCCACCACCACAGTGTTGTTACCTTTCATGAAGAACCGGCAGGTGGGACGTGGCCTCACTTTTCTGTCGTTGGGGTCTTTAACTTCTCCTTCCTCCAAGTCATCGTCCTGAAACAGACAGACAAGCTGACGTTTCACGTGGTGCATTTTCTGCAGCGACTTGACATTTCACAATATGGTCAAATATCAGTCACTGAAAACACACTCTGGAGCAAAGACACAAGAGAAAGACAATACAAAGTTAAAACAAATCCCCCGGAGCACCTTCACAACGAGATGCTAAAAAAAGGGAGATGCAACACTTTTGGTGTTTCAAAGGTAACAGCAGAGAATCACAGGATCATCCAGGAAAGATCTGCAGGATCATCGAGTCCAACCTGTGACGGATCCTCACCTTGTCACCCAGCCCAGAGCACTGAGTGCCACGTCCATGTGTTCTTGGACACCTCCGGGAATGAGGACTCCACCACCTCCCTGGGCAGCCCCTTTCAAAGCCTGACCACCCTTTCCATGAAAAAATTCTCCCTGATGTCCAACCTGAACCTCCCCTGGCACAGCTCGAGGCTGTTTCCCCTTGTCTTGTCACTGGCTGCTTGGGAGCAGAGGCCTTCATGTGTTTGGACATCCTGAGGCTGCACCGCAGATCAAGATTTTAAGCTGTATCATTTTATTTGGTATATTAGAGGCTCGAAATCACTCGTGGATCAAGATCTTCCACCTCAGCTGGCCAAGCCTCGCTGCGTGCTTTGAGCTGACAGCAAATCCACTGCAGTTAGAGGCAGCTTCTTATTTTTTTTGGGTGAAATGAGCTAAATTTTGTCACCTTTCCTTCCCACAATCCTTCAGAGCCTTTAAACTGGAGTGTCCCCTCTCAGCACTCCTGCCATCCCCATTTAGTTCAAGCCCATTTCTTCTGGTCATTGATTTTAAGAATAGAGGAGTATTCCTTCATTTAGGCAGTAACTCAGTACAGACACCACACATCCATCTATTACCAAATTCTGAAGGATAACTACTGTTACGATAAATTAATTATAAAATTATAAGATGCTTCCCCATAACACTGAGTGACAATCCCAGAATCATGGAATGGTTTGAGATGAAGGGACCTTAAAGCTCACCCCATTCCGCCCCCTGCCATGGACAGGGGCACCTTCCACTATTCCAGGTTGCTCCAAGCCCTGTCCAACCTGGCTTTGAACATTTGAGGGATGGGGCAGCTGCAGCCTCTCTGGGCAACCTGTGCGAGGGCCTCACCACCCTCACAGGGAAGGATTGCATCCTCAAATCCAATATAAACCTCTGTTCTTTCCCCTTGTTCTATCACTCCATACCCTTGTCCAAAGTCCCTTTCCAGCGTCAGTTTTGTATACAAGCTTTTCAGAATAAGTAACATGCATTTCTTCAGTCCTCTCCAGCGCATACTTGACACCTTCCCTTCCACTCCTTGGCTCCACACAGGAGTTGTGAACCAGCTCAAACAAAAGTCTGCGTCATCCCCAGGCACAGCAGCCCCAGGAAGCAACTCTGGGAGCTGGAGGTTGCTCCAAGATTAAGAACCACAGGGAACGAGCGTGAAATAACAAAACACCTCTAGAACTAGTTACTGGAACTTTAAAGCACCAGCCTTTGCCTTTGTTCTCCAGGGAGAAAACAGCCTTCCCTGGCTTTGTTAGGCTGCACCTGGAAAGACAAAAGGAGCTGGTGATGCAGAAGGCAAAGCTATAAATGACCAGAGAGCTGTCAGAGGTTATCAGGGAAGGAAATCAGGTTTTCGGGATAAAAGACACCTAGGTCTTCCCTCTCTCTGCTTCCATTCCTCTGTTTCCAGCACTTGAAACACATCTGGAGAGAGAGAATCTGGATGGGCCTTGCCTGTGCCTGGCAGTCACAGTGACAGCAGTTTTCTGTGTGGAAAAGATGAGGAAAATTCCCTACTTTGATCAATTTAGCAGCTTGGAAGGAAGAAAAACACTGTAAGAAAAACTTGGCTGTAGATAAACAAAGGATCGACAGAAAGGTGGGTTAACAGCCTCTCCTGCTGCATTCCTAAGGGCCAGACACAGAAAGCTCTCCTGAACAGCAACAGATTTAAAACCCCTCACTTATATTCCAATTAAAATTTGCATTAATATTCCCCTCCCTCCATGCCAGGAGTCTGAAAGCAGAATAAAATGCAGAGATCCCCAAAGCTGGGCATGGCATTCAGTGATCCATGAATGGAATAACCAGCTCCACTCTGCTGCTTTCAAAAGAACTGTGTGAAGTCTTGAACAAAAGGGGAAGTATTTATTTCTGTGAGGTCTCCTTGGAATCAGGCAGCTGGGAATGCTGTTATGAGTTAATGTATGAAAACCAGGGTACAGATTCATCTTGTGCTTTGTAAGGACAGGGCTCCCAGGAATGCTCTGGACTCTAAAGGAAAGCATTCATATTTTAATCAAGGAGCAGCCATGGACTCAGGACTCCAGGAAATTTTTTTCCACCTCACAACGCACTGGAATTCCTTCTAACTCATCAGAAACACAAAAAACCTTTGGAAAACACGTGTTTAACAAAATTACCTGCCAGAATGGGCACAATGAAGGAAAATTCCATCATTTTTAAAGTAACTGAACTTGTCAAAGCACCATTAAGAGTAAAAATACACCAAATATGATTCTTCAATAAAAAGGGAGAAGGGTCTCTCCAGTGAGGCTCCATGAGCTTCCCAAGCACATGGCCAGATCAGATACACAGGAATGGGGACTGAAGGACACACCATCTACCCTCCTCAGCTTTAAAGCCCCACCAGTGACCCCATCTACACTCCACTGCTTCCTTGCCCGTCTCCAGGATATTCCCACACCTTAGTCCAGCTGTGCAGGTCCAGTTTTGGAAAGGAGAGCCAACCAGGTGCTCTGGACGAGCAACTTCCCTTTGCACTCCCACTATTCAGACTGAATTCTGGACCAGGAGCCCACAGGAGGGTTTTTACTGCTAGAATCACTTTGTCCTGTTTTCATCTGCCTGCAAGAGGGAAACTGGTATTAAGCTGCATTAAACAACTGCTGCACTGCACAGCTTCCCACCTGAAGGCAAACATGGATAAAGATGGTATTTTCCCTAATTCCCATGGCAATTAAGCCCCATTTTTGATATTTTTGAATAGCTGTATTTGTTCAGGGCTGTGAAACAGGACTGCACATCCCTGAACACATTTCTGAACCATGTGTTAGATGTTTTCCAGAAAGCCCAGCACCTTCCATTCGTCTTCCACACATCCAGGTGCTGCTAGATCCCAAGAAACAGGTCAGGCTCAGGGGTCTCCCACACACACCTGATGATCTGAGCACCACAGCCACTCCACAGCATCAAATCTAAACTGATGAGGCAGCTCATGGACACCTAATCTTTGGCTCAGGGATTTGCTGGTAGCATCATTCCCAAGTCCTCTGGGAGCTGAGGTGGAACAGTTTTGTAAAGCACTGGAGCCCCTTCATATCCAAAGGGAACAAAGCTCTTTTGGGATGCCTCTGGCAATATTTGGCACAAAGTTTTGGAACAGCAAATGGACCAGGACTTGGTCCATGGAGTGGTCTTACCTCCAGGGAAAAGGGTGTTCCTGGCCCACCTGGGACACAGCTAACATGGATATTCCTGTCACAGGAGGAAGGAATTGCCATCTGGGAGCCACACAGCTCTGAAACATGAGCACAGGTCTCTCCCTGCAGGACCCTGCCCACCTCCTACTTACATCAATTTCTCCATCATCAATTTCTCCATCATCTTCTTCTTTCTTCTTCTCCTTGAGAGAATCCTGGCCATCCTTTTCATCGTCACTTTTGCCGCTGGATTTTTTCTCATCTTCAGCGGCATCATCTCCTTTTTCCTCTTCCTCATCATCCTCCCCAGCAGCTTTTTCCCCGTCTTCCTCTGCAGCAGCAGCGCTGGGTTCCTCGGGCACTTCCTCGTCATAGTCCAGCTCGTGCTCATCCAGCTCCCGGGTGACTGAGGACGCTTCGTCTCTGAGGTCATTTGTCCTGTCTTCCTCCTCTCCTTTCCGAGGCCGGGGGCTCTTCAGCTCCACATTCTGCTCGTTGGCGTCGGATTCCTGAGACTTGGCCTCGCTCAATCGATCCTCCTCATCCGAGTGGTTCTCCTCCTCCCTGCGGCTCAGTCCCCTGCCTGGATCCTCCTCCTCACCCAGGATGCTGCCTCGTCCCCCCTCTCCATCGAGTTCCCGGTCGGAGCCGCTCTCCTTCAGGGCTTCCTCATCGGAAAGCTGCTGGTCCTCTTCCTCAGGAGAGCAGGGGTTTCGCTCAGGGCTGTCGGAAACATCCATCAGTACCCAAAGGTCTGCAGGGGGAGAAAACATCTCTGGTTATGGGGAAAGACTGGGAAATCAGGGAAGGCTCACCTTGAAGGACTTGTACTCCTGTGTTTTACCTCCTAAAGAAGGAAAAGGCTGTCTGAATTCCTGAAAAGCCAGTTGGATGGGACCCTGGCACAGGTTGCCCAGAGAAGCTGTGGTTGCTCCATCCTTGGAAGTGTCCCAGGCCAGGCTGGATGGGCTTGGAGCAACCTGGGATAGTGGAAGGTGTCCTTGCCCAAGGCAGGGGGTGGAGCCAGATGAGCTTTAAGGTCCCTTCCCTTCTGGGATTCCATGAATTTATGAACATGGTTTCTCACAGCATCTTCACGAAGGAAACACAGTTTAAACTGCACAGAGAACTGATTCCAATATTGTCCCAGCGTGGAGTGTGCTACCCTTCACATACAACCATGGAGCTTGGGGGTGGGATTTTACAGAATGGGACTGGAAGAGACCTTTAAGCTCATCTGATTCTACCCCCTGCCATGGGCAGGGACACCTTCCACTAGACCAGTATCTAACTACGCTCTACTCAAGCCCTCAAAGCTGCACAGGTATCAATCAATCAACTAACTGGTAATCACAGGGATGATCTCAATATCAACAAGGCCCAGAGAAGCAGAAAAGTCATATTCTGAGCTTCCTACCAGCTCCTCTGGTTTCTCTGCACATCTGAATTTGGTTCTTGCTCACGAGTTTTGATTTCCTGACAAATTCAAAGCCAAATTAAAGGCATCAGTTCCCTCCTGGTGCCAGAGGTTCGAGCAGTTCAACAGGACGTATTTGAAGCAAATTATACCCTTAGTGAGCACACAAAGCCTGATGTTGAGTTCATAAATCCTTGGACAAATTGTTATTGGCTTCCAGAGCGAGTTTAGGAACAGGGATTTTAACTGCCCAAGTGCCTGAGAAGTTACTTTGTGTGAACACGAGGGTCAGCCCAGAGAGGCCACCAGAAATATCAAAGCTGTCAGGGGCACACGGATTCAGGAAATTTGCTCTCTGATTTCTTGCAAATAAGCAGCACCAAAACAAAAAAGCATTTAAGTGAAGCAAATGACTTTTTGTGTTTGACATCAAGACCTTCAGAGCGACGGGGGGAAACAAATACGTTCTGCCCTTCAGCTCAGGTGATGAGGATAAAATATTCACCCCCACAGAAGCTATTAAAGCTCTCATAAAAACCCAGAGCATCCGTCAGTTGTACTAATTTCCTATTAATTTCCATCAGCAGAAATGATAAGAAACACAATAAATGATGGCCTAAGCGAAAAGGTTCACAAAATCCAGGCAATGGGGTTTTTTTTGAGGTGCATTTCCCTGAATTCACAGCAAGTTTCCCTTTGACAACAGGATTTACAAC
The DNA here is from genome assembly GCA_036023395.1 of Myiotriccus ornatus. Lineage (NCBI taxonomy): Eukaryota > Metazoa > Chordata > Aves > Passeriformes > Tyrannidae > Myiotriccus > Myiotriccus ornatus. The sequence continues at coordinate 19,015,175 of JAYRBT010000021.1, read as the reverse complement.
CTCACTGCTGCCTCTCTCTCTGCATTTAAATTTCCTCCATCACCTCTTATTCCAAATTATTTTGGGGAGAGCTCAGCCAGTCTCCACAGGCTGTTGCTCCAAGTTGCAAGAAAAGATTCCCTAAAAACAATGAGCCAAATTCTGGCTTCAATCTGTACCTGCCCCAAAGCAAAGCCAAGATGTTTAAAGGTAAAATTGGCAGCAGGAAAAAAACTGGGAGGTGGGAATTCAAAGGAAAACTGCCTGAATAATGATGGAAGAGGACAGCAAGTTTAATTCCAGTTTTAAGTGCATGTCCCAAGTGCTGTCTCAGAATAATCTGCAAATCACATCTTATCCCAAATCTCTGAAATCTTTTTAGTTGCTCTCCTTTAGTTACACATAAAGACAAATATCAAGAAAACCCACGAAAAATTACTACAGGGAAGTATTTTAAATCAAGCAACACTGAATTAAGTGGCAGAGCAGAAACCCCCAGACTTCACCCCTCATCGTAAACTTGGATTTTTTTGTGCCTTAAAACCAAACCAGTTTCTTCCTGTCTTCAAAACCAGTTATAAAGGCAAAAAATTAACTTCTCACCCAGAGATAAGACCATCTGACTTGCAGCTTAGGCAAGAACCAGGAATATAATACTACTTCTCTAGAGCAGCCTTTTATCTTCTAAAATCTTCAAAATTCAGGCAAAGCTGCCTCTGGTTCCAGCTGCACAACCTTTTCTAGTACAAAACTGGCTTCATTTGCTCAAAGTGTGTCAAGTATTCCTTGCCTGCATGTTTGAAGCTGCCTGGATCAGCACAGGGCACTGGGAATTTCATCCAGGCTCACAAACCTCTTGTATTTCCAGCCTTTCCACGGTGAGGTTTTGGAGCAAATACAATAATAAGGTGCATTTTCAGCCCAAAAAGTGTCTTTTCGTGTCTCTGGAATCACTTGTACAAGGCTCAGTGAGCTGAAAGCCTCTTCAAAGCAGGTCACACGTTCTCAGGGAAGAAACTGAGGATTCGGCAGCTAAAATTCCCAACCACCTTCCCTGGTGGGAGCCAGATGGCACTTGCTGTTGCCACAGGTAGAGCAAGACTCTCCCTCCAGCTGTTCCCTCTGGATTCTTGTGCCCCCAGCCAGTCTCTGTGTCCCTGCCAGTGCTGGGTTCCAAAATATAAAGTGGAGAAATCCCCTAAACAAGAGACCTGGGGCTTCATCCTCTTGTTTTTGAGTCAGGAAAGAGAAGCTTTTAATTACACAACTGAAGTGTTAGTTCCAGAGTCTGAGCTCTGGAATATTTCAAATTAGGGAATGAAGCATTAATTGCTCCTTAATTGATCAGTCTTTCATGGCTTGCACAAGGTAGAACAGAGATGCTCCTTCTACTGCCCATCCTCACTTGCAAGGACCTGGATGCACCAAGGAAATTTCCAATTTCTTCCCACTAAAGTCTCACAGTTTTACTGGAAATATGTAAAATTACAGATTTCCCCCCTAAAAAGGAGAGGAAAAAATTGAGAAGATGCCACAGAAATTTAAATTCATCTACTTTAGTTTTTTCCAAAGCTTAATGATATCCAAGACTTTTTAAGTTGAAGCACAGCACTGAGATTAAGAAGCCTTTGACGCAGCTCTAAAAGAAGCGAGGGAAAAGCCCTTTGCCACTTAAGTTGCTTTTTAAACCTCCACTTCAATATTGAAAGTTAATCCCAGGATACATTTTAAATAATGTTTTTAACCTTTCACTTCTGTCTGTTGATTCACCCAAGGCCAAAAGCAGAGGAGTCAGAGTTGGAATTCTGAGCAGCTCCTTTTGCAAGATCAGGCCAAACTCCTTCACTCCTGTCAATTAAACAGCACCAAAAGGTGCAAAACTAGAAGGAAGAAATTCCAACTGGTTTTGGACCTGTACCTTGGACACTAAGGCATTGCAGGGCTGGAATGGATGATCCTGGAGGTCTTTTCCTTCTGGATTTGTGGCTCTCAACCCTGCCTGGTGCTGGCAGGAGGCTCAAATCCTGCTCCTTATTGCTCTGTGCTGTTCTGTTTCAGTTAAATCTCATTAAAAGTTTGAGCAGCTTCTCTAACTAAGCCAAATTTAAGCTTTGTGTCCAACTAACTGACCTGCAGGTGCTAAACTGGGAGCAGGTGAACTGGAACCACTATGGAAGGGATGACAGCACCTAAAGGATAAAGCTGTGAGTTGTGAGGGATTTGGAACAGCTACCAAGGAAAAAATACTCCTGGGAAGCATTATTTCCATTCATTAAATTCCTCCCTCCATGGCTGAGCCTTTACATAGTGAATAAAAAGCTTTTTCCACAATTTTTTACCCAATACACTTTGGATATAATATGGGAACTGATGGTTCCAGCACCTCTGGTGGAGCAGGAAGGCACCAAGTACCTATAAAACCCTGGAGCTTGACAGAGTCACCAGCTGCAGCCTTAAATCCTGTGAATTTTCAGGAATATGGCAAGGACCAAGTGCATTTCCAACCTCTGTCCCTTCCAGCAGTGACCTCACAGCCCTGGGGGGAGGTGTCACAGGATGGATGGAAAGAAGTGAGAAAGCTCTCTGCTTCAGGCTGAAATCTTTGGGACAAAAGGATAAAACCGCATGATAAAAACAATTAAATAGCTGATGCAAAATGGAAATGTTCCTGTTAATCAGATCCATGGAATCCAGGGGTTAAAGCAGAGCAGAAGTTCTGGAGCAGGGTCTAAGTCCAGCGAGGAAAAATGAGGGAGCTGAGGAGAATGAATGGGAATGTGCTGACAGGACAGGTGAGGAAAGAAAGGTAGCACAAAAGATTTAGGGAACAAAGACCTGGAAAAACTGAGGCAAAGCAGAAACGAAGGGCAGGAACCACGATGGGGGAAAAACATGGAAGAGCAGTGACAAAGGAGGAGAAGGGAATACAGTGCCTCAGGATCCAGGAAAGGAACAACATGAAACACTTCCGTAGAACATGAGCAAAACTAGTCCTGCCTTGATGGAAACTTGGGTCAGTAACAGGGTTAATTCACCAAAACACACATTTCTCTGCCATCCTGAGGGAGCTCCAACTTGGAGGATGCACAGGAAACTCAGCAGCTGCCAGGGAAGCTTTTAATGCAGAAAACTGAGCTGCCTTTTAGTATTAACTTCAGAGATCTGTTGGTGGGAGCTGAGTTTTACAGAAGAGCTGGAGAGCTCCAGTGTGGCTTTGAGTCAGGCAGGCTCGGAAACACGAAAGGAAAAGCAGCTGGAATTTGTTTTCACAGCGTAACTGATTTTCCTACTGCTCCTTCCTGCAGCAAATGCTCATTCTGAGTTATCAGTGCCTCAGGGAAAGAGAAAGCCAGCACCTGTGTCCTGCGATTCGGGGATAATCCCACTGAAAAGCCTAATTGTACTCAGACACTGGATCAGCAGTTTGGCCAAGAGTTGTCTGGGTTAGACCGTGACTCTTTTCCTGAGTGCAGGCAAACCTTCGGAAGGCCAGGGGAAAGAATTCCCACCTTGGAGGTGCTGCCCTTGCTACAGCTCTGGGAAGAGACAACTCACCTCAGAACTGACCCCACGGGTGATGGAGCCTCAAAATAACTTTAGAATTGACCCCACGGGTGATGGACCCCCAAACACACCTCAGAACCGACCCCAACCCCCCAAACCCATCTCAGAACTGCTCCCCACGTGCAGCTGGTGCTGTTTTGGGTTCCCCACTTTGTCTCCCCACCCCGGCCCCCCCTCACCTCACAGGGCCTCCTGCCAGGCTGGGGGTCCTTCTACCGTCCCCTCGGGCAGGGGCTGCTGGAGCTCTCCCTGTTCCCACCTGCCTGGGGAGGGAGAACAGTCAGGGCCGTCCGGACCCCCGGGGTCTGGCCTCCTCTCCAGGAGTCACCCACCCCCCCGCCTCAACCCCCCGCCGGGCTCTGCCACAACACCCACCCCAAACCACGGCTCCCCCCAAAGTCGGGGGCGCCCCTTCCCATTCACCAGCCCAAAGGAACAGGGGGGATCCACTGGTCACCCCTCCCCCCAGATTCTCTCCGGACTCCCCCCCGGCCCCCCCAGACCCCCTGTCTCCAGGGGCGCCCCCCTACCCCGGTCCCCCTCTGTGGCCGCCCCCTCTCTCCC
>JAYRBT010000021.1:18992930-19010968 GCA_036023395.1 Myiotriccus ornatus | reverse complement strand
CGGCGCGGGGGCGGCGGGGCCGGCGGGGCGGGGGGGGCGGCGCGGGGCGGGCGGCGGAGCGGCCTCTACTCGCGGCGGCGCAGGGCGGCCATGGCGTGACGTCATCCGGCCGCGACGGGCCCGGCGCCGGTTGGGGGGGGGAAGCGGGAGGGGAAGGGCGGGAGGCGCGCGCGGCTTCGCGAGGGCCGCGCCTTAAAGGGGCCGCGCCCGGGGAGGCCCGGGGGGGGCGCGCACGCGTGCACGGAGCAGGGATGCGCGCACACGGGTGTGCGCGGACGTCCGTGGGTGCACAGGGGCGCGCTTGGAGGGGCACAGATGCTCGCGGGTGCACACGCGGAGTGCGCGTGGGTGCGCACTCGTGCACGCAGGGGAGGGGCGCACGCGTGTGCACGGGGCGTGCAGGAGGTGCACACATGTGTGCACAGCTGTGCGTGGGCACACAAGCACGCGGAGGGGCAGAAAGGCTGAGCACAGGTGCGCACAGCGAGAGGCACACGTACAGGTACAGATGTAGGTGGGTGCACACACGCATGTTCACATAGGGAGAGAGGCACGCGTGTGTGCGCAGACGTGTGTGCGTGCAAACATTCATGGGCACACACGCGTGCACTCAGGGAGGGGGCACACGTGGCTGTACAGATGTTCAGGGGTGCGCGCGCACACACACACACACCCCCCTGCACATCTGGAGGGGATGCACACGGGTAGAACACGCGTGTACCTGTCGACAGGCATGTGCAGAGACGTGTACGACTATGGGTGCACACGTGGTGTGCCCACGTGGATGTGCGTACTGGGAGGGAGCTCACTGGGGCACTGGGAGGGGGCTCAGTGGGGCAGCAGTTCGGACCCCCCTCACCCCTCACCGCCCCAGCAGTGACACCCCGGCCCCGCAGGGCGCCCGGAGGGATTGGCTGAGGCAGGAGGGGAGTGGCCGGGTGGGAGGAGTGGCCGTGGCAGGTATATAAGGTGAGGTGGGATGGGAGGGGGTGATCCCGGAAAAGGAGTGTTGTTGTGTGCTGGAGGTAAGGGACCGGGGGACCGGGACCGGGACCGGGGTCGGGGGACGGTCCAGGTTCATTGGACCCTCCTATGAGGGCCCTGGCTGGAGACACGCCTGGAGCCCCCCTCCCCAGCAGACTCCTGGCTGGATACATCTCTCGATCAGCAGGGTTGGGAGCGCTCCCAGGGGTGTCTCTGACTCCCAATGCCCTGGCTGTCCCCGCTGAAGACCCTGAAGCGTAAACACATCCCAGTGCTGGTGTCTCACCTTTGCTCCAGTGCTGACTCAGGGCCCCGTGTGTCCCTTTGCGCAAGAGCTGTGCTGGCAGGGGACTCTGGCCGGGCGGGCACTGCTGGCCAAAGGGCAGGAACAGCCCCTGTAAAGGCACCGGGACCAGAGCTGAGCACGGGAAGTGTCACTGGGAAGGTCTCCTGGAGCAGAGGGGAGTGAGAGGTGCTGGTGGGAAGAGATCTCCTGGAGCGGACAGGACCACCCTTGCCCAAGGCTGAATTCTTCCTCCCCACAGGCTGCTCCGTGCTCCTGGCAAAGATGGATTACGCCAAATCCCTGAGCCAGCGCCTGGCTGCCCCCGTCTCCAGGTAAGTCCCATGGAGCCACTGTTCCCAAGACTGGGGACACCGGAGCCCTCCCTGCTTTGGCACCCCTTGACTCCCCGAGTGATGTGCTGCTCCAGAGTCCTGTGGTGCCGGGAGACAGCGACAGGACTCAGGACACCCCAATCCCTGTATCCCTCCCCAGATGCGTCTCGGCAAGTGCCTCCATGACCCAGCAGCTGCTGGCAAGCCCGGCCCCGGCGCCCAGGCCCTTCCGTGTGTGCAATTGGGACCGGAGCCTGCGCAAGGGCATCATGGCCCCGAGCCTTGCCGAGCTGGTCAAGCAGGTGAGCTGAGGGTCTGTCTGTCCAGGGTCTGTGTGTCCCAGGTGAGAGGTGGGCTGGCTGGGACTGGCCCTGCTTACCCCCAAACCCCCCCTGCAGACTCAGAGTGCCCTGGCCATGACGGGTCCCATCTCACTGGTGCTGGATGAGGATGGAACTGCGGTGGAGACTGAGTCGTTCTTCCGGACGCTGGAGGAGGGCACGGTGCTGATGGCTCTGAGCAAGGGGCAGAGCTGGGCTGCCCCCAAGGTGAGTGGACCCCCGGGGGCGGGAGAGCAGGAGGCTGCTTTGTCCTGTTTATCCCATGCTGGGATCAGGTGGGATGCTGGGTGAGGTGGGACTAGCAGGGTGGGGTGCCACTGGGTGTGACCAGCTCTCCCCAGACTCCTGGCCACCAGCTGAGTCTCTCTATTCCATGCTGTGATCGGTGGGGAGGTGGGACTGGGAGGGTGGTGTAACACCAGGTGACTGGCCCTGCTCTCCCCAGACTCCTGGCTACCAGCTGTCCCGCAAGCCCCCTCGGAAGATCGATGTCGCCTGTGTCACCTTCGACCTGTACAAGACCCACGCGAAGGACCCAGGCTGCCTTAACGTCAAAGCCACCCTCTATGGCACCTACAGCGTGTCCTACGACCTGCAGTGCTACGGTGCCCGGCGCCTCATGAAGTGAGTGCTGTGGGGCTGGGATGGCTCTGGGAGTGGGAACACTGCACCTCCTGCTCTGTGGGGTGCCAGGAGGGATGCTCACCCCCTTTCTCTCTGCCCAGGGAGGCTCTGCGCTGGACACTGTTCACCATGCAGGCCACAGGCCATGCCCTGCTCGGCACCTCCTGCTACATGCAGCAGCTCCTGGATGCCACCGAGGAGCAGAAGGAAGAGGAGAACAGCCTGGTGCTGCCCAACCTCCTGCCCCGCAGCCTCCCAGCCCTGCCCTCCAGCCTCTCAGCCCTGCCCCGCAGGAAGATGCTGCAGTGAGGGCTGGGTGTCCTGTCCCCCATCCTCCATACCCCCCAGTCATTGGGGATCCCACACCCTACTAGGTCAATGCCTGGGGCAGTGCCCACCACAGCCTTTCCTTGCACTCCGCTGGCTGAGCGTGGCCAGATCTGCTCTGGAACAGCTGCTGCTCTGTAAATATATTTATTTAAATAAAGTTTCCCTGAATTCAGGTGCATCTTCTGTCATCTTTGTGGGGGACACACACAAGACACTCAAGTCCCTTGCACTACTTGGCACTCGGGGGTGGTGGTGTAAGAGCATGTGAGGATGGGAACTCTTGCAAACACTTCCCAGGGGAGCTCCTGCCTTTGCCTCCTCCCTGGCACCCAGAGCCAGGCTCCCACCTCCTAGCACAGAGCCGAGACCCCTCTGGCATTGCAGACAACCATGAGGAGGGGATGGGGCAAACCCCAAACCCACTGGCCTGTGGCAGCTGGCTCCAAGCCTGTTCTTGCTCCATTTGAAGGGATAAAAGGTGCCCCTGCTCCTTGTGCTCCAGACTGTCCAGGATTGGCACAGAGGGACACTGCCCCTGTCCTGGAGGGGGTGTTCCAGTCTCTGGGGTCCTCAGCCCCTTTGGCAGCCCTGTGCGGGGAAAGCTGCTGTAACCCCCCCGCCTTGCACAACCCCGGGGGCTGGTGCTGCCCTGGCCACGTCCATGGGGATCACAACAGCCCAGCAGCTCCAGGGATACCAACTGGGAAACAAACAGAGCTGGGGGCACTGTGTTCCACTGACCTACCACTTGAGGACTGTACTCGAGTGGGGATGGAGAGCCCAGAAGGGTCCCTAAAACACAATCCCTGCCAGACAGGGCAGGATGAGGGGGAACAACCCACTGCCTGCCTGTGCTTACTGGGAGCTGTGGAGAGATGAAAGGCCATGCTCTGGGGGTCCTTAGGGACATTCTCCCCCGACACTGCAGGGGACACATGATCTGAGCCACGCTCACCTGGATATCCGCTGCAGGGTTCTGGAGCTCTGGTGCAGGAACTTCTGATGTGGGAGAGACCTGAGCCCCACCTGTGGCTGTGGGAGCTTAATGAGCCTGATAATTAATGAGCCATCAGCCTGCAGCCAAGCACCAGCTGCGCCCAGTCTGGGGGTGGCTGCATTGCCCCACAGCACAGATGTGTGACACTGCTGGTGCCACTGAGGGGTGCCAGGGGCAGTGCGGGGACATCGTGCCCTGCTGTGCTATTGCCACTGTCCCCATCCCTTGTCCCTACAGGGTGACAGTGGCCATGCCAGCCCCTGCAGTGTTCCCCCCCTCTCCTCACACAGTTGTTTATTAGACATATTTATTTCTGTACACACTTATACACACGGTTCCCAGGGCAGCTCCATCCTTGCCCCCAGTGCTGTCTCTGTGCAGGGTCTGCTCTGCAGTGGGGGCACCCCCATGTTTTCCAGGGTCTGGACATGCCATACCCCCCATCCCAACCCTGTAGTGTCTACCTGGGGGCAAAGCCTCCCCACAGCACCCAGGGCAAGGCTGTGCACCTTCCCCCTGCCTGCAGCAGGGGCAGAGGTGGGGGCTGACCCCCCCTCAGCACCACGCTCCCCACCACAGGGTCCTCAGACCCCCAAGCTGGGGTGAAGTTTGGGGCTTCAGATGCTGAAGCTGTCCCAGAAGGGCCTCCTGAGGGTCCTCCATCACATCAACCCCTGCAAGGGAGGGGTGTCAGGCACCGGTCCCCTGTCCCCCAGCCTCTGCAGCCCCCCGAGCAATGGCGGGGGGCGTGGGGGGGTTACTTGACGTGCTCGGCGGCGTGGGAGGAGCAGTAATACTTCTTGTGGGCGATGAAGGTGGAGAGGCTGCTGAACTTGATGTTGCAGAGGCGACAGTACCTGTGGTTGCCGTTGGGCACGGGGCCGGGCACAGCCTTGGCCGGGGGGGTCTGCACACCCCTGTCCGTGTAGGCGGGGGGCGTGGGGGGCTTGCGAGCGGCTTCCCGCAGTGCCTCGGGGGCTCCAGGTGAGGAGGGGGGCCGGGGGGATGCGGGGGGCCGGGGGCTGCCGCTGCCATCCTGGCCCTCCTTGGCACTGCAGCTGTCCCGGCGGAGGCGGGGCGCAGGCGGGCGAGGGGGTGACGCAGTGGGCAGAGGGGACTCGGGTGTCCTGCCGGCACCGGGGGCCAGGGTGTCGGGGACCCCCTGCCCGGCCACCGCCGGCTTGGCCACGAAGAGCCCGTGGGCGTTACGGAAGTGCTCGAGGAGGTCGCCCTTTATGGCCCCGTTGAGGGGACAGTAAGGACAGGCAGCGAGAGGTCCCTTTGGCCCCGGAAGTGGCAGGGGACTCTTGGGGTGACGCTGCAGTGAGTCCGCCCCGGCATAGGGGATGCCGGGGCTGCCCGCCGGGGCTGCCCTCACCCGCACACCCTCAGGGTCCCCCTCACTGGGGCTGCCAGGGCTGCGCCGCCCCTTGAGGGGGGCGGGCATGGCCCCCTTCATCTTCTGGAGGTGCTCGAGGGTGCGGGGCTGCAGTGGGGTGGCCGGGCACTGGTACTTCTTGTGCACCAGGTAGGCATTGAGGCTGTTGAAGCTGATGCGGCACGCGGTGCACTCGTGGTAGTCAGCCAAGGGCAGCAGCGGTGCTGGTGCTGGTGCCGGTTCACTCTGCCACCGTGGCTTCTTGCTCAGGTCGATGGGACCCTCGGCATCGGGGCTGGTGCGGGGCGAGGGGGCAGCCCCGGGTGCGTCAGGGGCTGGCGGCGGGTCGGGGGCCGGTGGGGGCTCGGCGGGTCGGTGCGCGGCCCCGTGGATCTCGTAGAGCTTGCGGCGCTTGCGGGTGCGCAGGGGCTGGGGCAGGAAGGGCACTTTGGGGGCAGCGGGGCGGCGCAGGGGGGGGTCGTGGCGGGAGGCGCAGTAAAAGCGCTTGTGCACCACGTAGGTCTCGTGGCGGCTGAAGCGGATGTTACAGGCCTCGCACAACGTCTTGCTGGGGTCCTCATCCCCCTCGTCCCCCGCTGAGCTGCCGGGGCTCTGGCTGTCCTCGCTGCATCGCCCAGATCCCCCCTCTGCCTCGGGGGATCCTGCTTTGCCACCCCCCTCTTCTGCCTTCACCTCTGGCGCGGTGGTCGGTGGTGTGGCATCGTGGCCGGCCTCCCCATCCCCTGCTGGTGTCCCCTGCCCGTTGCCTGCCGGGGGGGACAGCAGTGTCCCCGGGGCAGGAGGACCCTTGGGTGCCCCGGGGGGTGCTTTGAGCTTGCGTGCCCCGGGGGGGCTGTCCTCAGCCAGGTGGCGGCTGGAGCAGTACAGGCGTTTGTGCACATAGTAGTTGTTGATGTTGTTGAAGGTGATCTCACACTCGAAGCAGGTGGCACCCTTGGGCACCGGCGTGCCTGTGTAGATGGTGGGTGGTACCGTGCCCCCGTGGCCCTGTTTCAGCCGGCTGTGCACCAGCTCTGACATCTTTGCCAGGATCTCCGATGCCTGTGGCACCACTGCGGCTTCGTGGCCGAACACATACTGGGGGAGGAAGACGGTGCCGCCGGCCGTGCCCGTCCCTGGCTCACTGGGCACTGGGCTGGAGCCCGGCGTGGGGCTGGTGAGCTCCGACTTGACCTTGGCTGAGGGCAGGCTGCGGGGGGACGAGGTCCGGGAGCCGGCATCGGGGCTGCCAGCCCCCTCCCCGCCTTTCGGTGCCTCCGCCTCGCTCGCCGGGCTGCTGGCAGGCTCCTCCTTGATGCGGACAGTCTCGCCGGAGGTGGAGGAGGAGGAAGAGGATGATGATACTGATGCTGATGAAGGCCCTTCCCCATTCTGTGGCTGGGCTGCTGGTGAGAGCTTGCCAGCCCTGGCATCGGGGGGCGAGGCAGGCGGTGCTGGGGGCAGTGCAGCATCGGAGCCGGGCAGGGGGGTGGGCGGGGGGCCGGGCAGCACCATGTGCTGCGGCAGTGCCGGCAGCCCCTCAGGCAGGAACGCTGGCAGGCTGCACTTGCGCAGGGATGCGTTGTTCGGCTGGCTCAGCCCTGCCAAGGGACAGAGGCACCAGTGTCACTGACAGCCCCAGCACAGGGATGCTGCCCTGTCCTCCTCTCCTGACATCCTGGCACAGAGATGCTGCCATGACCTCTGTTACCCCCACCCCTGGCACAGGGATGCTCCCCCCTCCCCTATTACTGACACCCCCAGCACAGAGATGCTGTCCTGTCCCCCCGTTCCCAGCAACCCTGGCAGAGGGGTCCTGCCCTGTTCCCCATTCCCAATATTTCTGGCACAGAGATGCTGCCCTGTTCCTGACATCCCAGCACAGGAATGCTGCCTGTCCTGTTATCAACACCCCTAGCACAGCGATGCTCACCCTGTTCCCCATTCCCAACACAGGGACACTGCGCCATTCTCACCTCCCTCCCTGTCACCAGAGTCTGCTGGGGACAAGTCCTCAGTGCCAAGGCCATCCCAAGTCCCCTGTGGCCGCAGGCCCAGCACTCACCAGGACCGAGGGGTTTGGCAGCAGGAAGGGCTGATCCAGGGGAGAACACCTCGCCCTTGGAGCCCGGCTGGCAGATCATGTGGTTGGTGACCAGGTGGCTGTACAGGATGTCCCTTGTGGTGGAGATGAAGCCGCAGCTGTGGCAAACACCTGTTGGGAACATGGCATGGGCTGCATAGGCACCTGGCAGGGCAGGAAGAGCTGGTGCCCATCTCCAGGCTGTGCCAGAGGGGACAGGGATGTTTCCATGGGAACACTCACCATTCAGGGTGTCCGTGTGCACCTTAAGGTGCCGCTCACAGTTGGCTTTGGTGGTGAAGGCAGACAGGCAGATCAGGCAGACGAACGGCCGCTCTCCTGCGGGACATACGGACACTCAGGAAGGGCGATGGGGACCACAGGGACACCCCACAGCGCCAAATCCCTCCATCTTTACAGGGGTGAGATGGTGGAAGACCTACAAGTGAACTGCCCCAAACCAGTGCCCCAAATGAGGAGTATCTCATCGAACTGGTCACTGATCTGCTACCCCACAGCCTCCCTGCCCCTCCAACCACACAAGGACTGCCGTGCCATGCTGTGCCGTGCCATACCGCTGTGGCTCCGCATGTGGATCTCCAGGGAACTGGCACTGGGGCAGCTCTTCTTGCACTGGGGGAAGGGGCAGACGCGCTCGTTGGGATACGTCTCCTTGGGCTTTTCATCCAGGGCCGGTGAGCCAGCGCCGGCACTCTGCCGGCTGGCACAATAGTACATCAGGTGAGCTTGGAGGTTGCGCTCGCTCCGGTACCAGATCCCGCAGTCCTTGCACGGGAAGACATCCTCTGCAAAGGGGAAGGGACAGGGGACATGCACCACTAGTATTATGGGTTTGGGAGCCCTGGAAGGGCCGTGGTTCCGCGGGCTGTGCCATGTCCCCTCCGCGTGTCCCCAGGACTCACTGTTGACCACGGCGGTGGCCAGGATGGCAGCCATGCCGGCCTGCTGTGGCAACAGCTGGATGTCTGAGTGCAGCGCCGCCGGGTACGGGGATTCACCAGGCTCTGCCTTCACCCCATGGTTGGGGACAGCTGGTGGCTCTGCCACCACAAAGGCGCTCACGTGCTCATCCTCCCTCAGCGCGCGTGTGGTCCGGCACCACAGAGCTTCATCTGGAATGGGGAGACAGTGGTCAGCGTGGATCCCTGGACCCCATCCTGCTGCCCGCGTGGCTCTGGGACACCCTGTCTGTCCTGCCTTGTCCCCGCTGTCCCGGCAGTGCCCGGTGTCTCCTCCCAGCCACGGCCTGGAGGTGGCGGTGTCTGCCCATGTCTGAGCCCTGCACGGCGGTGCCTGTCCCGAACAGCCGCTCCGGCTTGTGCCAATCCCTGCACATATCCATGTGCCCATTCCCGCGCCCATTCCTGAGTCCACCCTTACGCCCATACCTGTGCTCTTCTTTACAACCATCTCTGCACTCATCCCTGTGCCAATCCTTGTGCCCATCCCTGCACCCAGCCTTACATCCATCCTTACACCCACCCCTATGTCTATCCCTGTTTCCATCCCTGTGCCCATCCCTGCATCCATCCTTACACCATCCTCGCACTCATCCCTATACCCATCCCTTAGTCTACCCTCACACCCATGCCTGTGCCACCCTTGTACCCATCTTTATACCTATTCTTACACCTGTGCCATCCGTGTATACATCCCTGCACACATCCCTGTGCCATCCCTACATCCATCCCTGCTGGGACCCTCCCAGCCCTTTCGGCATCAGACAGCCAGAGAGGCTGGGACAGGGGATGAGCCCAGGGACAACCAGAGAGAGGACATGGAGAGCAGATACTGGGGTCATGGATGGGGACACTTTCTCTGAACCCCCACGGACACTGGTACCAACCCTTCCTGTAGATGACGGCGTTGGCATCGGGCTCTCTGGGCACGAGGGGCAGGCGGGACAGCCAGCAGTTCTCATCCCCCAGCACCAGCGTCACGGGTGGGCTCTGCCAGGGTAAGGACAGGGGGTCAGCACCGCTCCCCATAACATGACAGGGTCACAGTGAGGGGCTGCCAGGGGGGTCACAGCGCTCCCTGAAATGGGTTAGGGTCATGGTGAGGGGGTGTCAGGGTAGGGTCAGGGTGAGGAGCTGACGGGGGTGGTCACAGCACTCCCCAAAACAGGCCGGGGTCACGGTGAGGGGCTGCCAGGGGTGGCCACAGCACTCCCCGCTCAGCCGCTGCCCAGCTCTGGCTCCCTGCATTCTAATGAATATTAATGAGCATAAGGGGGGGGGAAATTAATCTCCCTGATCCTCCGATGGCTGCTGCAGTAACGATATGAAATCTAATTATCCATCCCAATATTTCCAACCCCTCCAACTCAGCCTGACAGTCGCAGCCAGTTGGGGCCTTATCACTGCCAGGAGCCGAGTGCCAGCAGCATGATAACCCCCCCCCAACATGCGTGTCAGGCACTTGCACACGTGTGTGAGGTCCTTGTGCACGCCTGTGCACGGCCCACAGTGCTGGGGGAACCCACCTGGCACATGGGGGCTGGAGACATTGGGATGGGCACATGGGACACAGGGATGGGTGCTGTGGCCTGAGCACCCATGGGGACCATGGTGGAGGAGGGAGGGGAGGGTCCTTTTGGAGTTTCGCTCTGTGCATGAGGGAAGCTGTGGGTACCCCCTGATGGAGGGAGGTCCCTGCAGTGCCCAGGAGTCCTGCAGCACCCCGAGGTGCTCCCAGCACCCCAAGGGAGCTCTCAGCACCCCACAGTGTTCCCAGCACCCCAGGGTGCCCACCCCACCTCCCCTCAGCGGCCCCAGCCCCTGCGTCAAGCCCTTCCTTGTTCTCCCTGGAACAAAGAGGTCGGTGTCTCCGCTCCACACCGGCTGATAACCATCAGAAACCCTATCTGCTCCGCATCCGCCGGGATGGCGCATGGGCACGGCCCTGTGCCCTCGCTGCACCCCGGGCTGGGCGGCCAGGGGGGACATGGGGCAGGGATGGAGTTGGGGGACAGCTCCGGGGGGGGGCTCCACAATTCCTTGGCACCCCCAGGCTGGCTCTCAGTGGATTTCCACGCCCTCCCGAGCACTGACATTTTGGGGGAGCCCTGTGGGACCATCTGGGGGCAGGCAGGGATCCTCCTCCTCATCTTCCTCTTTCTCCTTTTCCTCCATTAGCAAGCCATAGGCACACATGATGCCACAGATGCATTAAAGTCACCAAGTGTTCCCACCTCCCACTAAAAGCCCAGGGTGGGATAATCTCCCACATGGAGATGAGGAGCAGAGCTGGGCAGGATTTGGGGGGGACCCCCTGCACTCCCTCCCCGCCGCCAGCAACGAAGACGAAGGGACCTGAGGGCGACAGCCCATATCAGGGATGGGGCTGCGATTCCTTCCTCCCTTCCCTGAGCAGAGATAGGGAGGGAGGCGAGTGGCAGAGGAGAGCAGGGCTGGGAATCATCAGCCGGGCTCGATAAGGGAGCTGCTGAAATGGGAGCAAAAATATTTAGACAATAAATGAAGTATCAGAAAAAAGCCGCGCATATCTTTGAGAAATCAATCATCCTGTACCGGGTGTCTGGACACACGGCGCCAACCGGGAGATAGGGAGCCAAACTGGGCAGATAAGGGTTAATCAAGGATTTAATTCAGCAAAGATAAACGGGCCTGAGCTAAAAAAAAAAGAAAAGAAAAAAAGAGCAAGGGAGAGAGGAGGAGGAAGAGGTGGAGATGGAGCCAGGCCACGAGGATCCTGGGCTCGAGCTGCCTGTGTGTGGCTCAGGGGGGATGTGGAGGGAAGGATGTAGCTGGGATATGAGGATCCAGAGCCTGAAACACACCCATGTGCACATTCATGGATGCACCCCCCCTCTCTTCTACTGCTCACCCCAGTGATGGCACCAACAGCCAGCAACAGCCACCAGCCCCTCGGTGCCACCTTGGTGCTTCCTCTCCTGCCCCTTCGCCACTGCTGCTGGTGCTTTCCAGGCACAACCAGAGTCCCCAGGGAACAAATGTGCAGCGGGAAATGCAGATCTCATGATTATCTACAGATAACCAAGCAACCTGTAGCCATGTAGAGGGGACAGCCAGCAACCTGTCCTGCTGCCCATGGGAACACTCAGTGTATGGCAGGGAAACCTTCTGGGCACACAAACCAGGAGATTCCCAGGGACTGAGGACCCCAGGCAGCCCAAATGGACTTCTCTTCACAAACAATTTGTTCCTTTGGGACTTCCCCTGTCACCATCCCTATGGGGGTGGCTCCTTACCGTGTCCCCATGCCCTGGTGATACCGGCTCGCTGTGGATGCTGCCCTGGAAGGGTCCCCAGGAGAAGCCCTCGGGGAGGCTCCTGCGGGTTCGCACCCGTCTCTCCCCATCCTGCACCTCCAGATCCAGCTCATCTGCAGGGAAACAGGCACAGCATCAGCACAACGTCCCCTAAAAACTCCCCAACCTGCAGCACCCCCAGATCCCTGGGGAGGTGGGCACCCAGTTGGAGCCAAGAGCTGCTGGTGGGTGTCCCAGAGCTGCGTGTCCTTGGTGGGTGGTGGGATCCATCCGCTTGCCGGGGGGTCCCGGCACGGCACGGGGGGTCCGTGCAGGGCCGGCGGTGGAGCGGAAGGAGCATTTCCCATCCCCGCACCCAAAGTCGCAGCAGCTTCAGGGCTTAATGGCTTTGATTATCTGATAAGCCTCTGGTTTAATGGGTTAGATAACATGTTAATACGCTATGAAGGCTGCTCTAAAATGTTTTAACTGTGCCTTTGTCTTTGGAAGCGCAGATAAGATGGCAGGTAACCAATACCCAGACGGATGAGCGCTGCCTGCCCCTCGCTGCGTCTGCTCTGCCCCAAAAACAAGCTGCTCCCTGACCACAGCGCGACAAACCCAACCCAGGCCACCCATCTGTGGCTGTGAATGCTTCTACCACTCAAGGGAAGCAGTGGGGTCCTCCCATCGCCACACCAGGACAAAGAGCCCCCCTAAAGCCCCAGGGGCACCGAGGTGGAGGCAGCCTGTGCCTGGGTCCCGTGGGTGGGGAGGAGGCTGCTCTTTCTGAAGGCAAAATTGCTTTCGGAGCTGAGAGCACAGGGAGGATAAAGCGATCCCATGGCTGCGGAGATTGAAATCTGATGTGTTTATTAGCAGGGCTGACATCTGGATCCTCCCGGCGCTGGGGTGAGGTGAGGTGAGTGACTGGAAGTGCTGGGTGCTGTCACCTGCGATCACTGGGTCCCACTGTCACCCCTGGGTCCCCTCCATACACCCAGCTGGGTCACTGGGGACACTGCTCTGAGACACATCCCAAGGGAGCAGCCAGTGCCCCTTGGCAAAACCTGCTGCCCGCCAGGAGGTCTGTGAAGATGTTGAAGGTCCCCGAGGTGTTTGGGGTCACCAGGCTGGTCCCTGTGCTTGCAGTGTGCCACCCTCCACCCCTGTGCTGCAGCCTCCAGCATGTGCTGGTGAAGGGAGGGATGGGCTCTGCCACAGCCCCTCTGCCCTGCTGGGGCATTCCCAATGCCTGCCTTCCCATTCCCACAGTCCTCAACCTGGGAGCCCTCAGAGCTGGCCTGGAGCCAGAAAAGCTCCAAAATCCACCCTGGCTGTGGGGATCCCAGCTCTTCTAGCTGACATTTCATCCCTGCAAAATGGTTTTGGGAGTGAGCATGGCCCTGGCTCTGCCTGCCCTGCATTCCCGGCATCCTCCCACCCTGCATCTCTGGCATTCCCCTGCCTCACATTCCCAGTATCTGTGTATCCCCAGCATCCCCCCACCCATTCCCTCATCATCTCCATCTCAGGATAGGGAGGAGAAGGAGAGATGAGGCCTTTGAGGAGCCAATGGGATTTATTCCCTGGCACAAGCGGCCCTGAGGAGGGGCAGCAGCAGCCCCTCATCTGGCTGATCTTCCCTACAAAGGACCTGGGGTCAGGCAGGGAGCAGTGACCATCAGAGTGTCCTCAGGGCTGAGCAGGGCAGTTAGACCCTCACGTGGTGCACATTGCTCCACATTTCCAGCACCCTCCCATCTGACTCCTGATGTGCTGGTGTTGGACTCACTCCAGCCTCAGCATCCCCATACTTCCCACCCTCCACCCTCATCCCAGCTCTGAGGAGGTGACAGCAAAGGCCCAAGCCCCCAGGAGAGCCCCAACAGTGGTGGCTCCCCCCTGGCTTTGTCACCCCGAGTATCCCAACCGCCACCTCCCCCTGTCTGTGCCCCCCCTTTTTGCCCCCCCTTCCCCCCGTCTCACTGGTAATCAGCGGCGTTTGGGTCAGGAGACCATGTCTCCGAGATAAGAGCATTCGCCTGACACTTCCCATGTCAGAGCACTTCATCTTCTGTGTATCAATCCCCAGCAGAGAAAACACGCAGGCGCTGATAAAGAGAAAACCGTTCCAGACAGGGGGACAAAAATAGTGCTGCCAGAGCCGGACCTGCTCCCGCCAGCACCCCACTGCCACGGCATTGGCCAGTGCCTCAATCCACCCAAAAATGGGGTGCTGGAACCCCAGTCAGTGGTGCTGAACCCTGGCCAGTGGTGCTGAGTGGTTCTTCATTTGGATGGGTGTCCCTGTGCCCAACCACAGCCCCTGTGGTACCTGCTGCACCCAGGAGGCAACTGCTGCCTCTTCTCAGGGTCAGTTTGTGCCAGGGAATAAATCCCACTGGCTCCTCATCCCTCCTCCTCTTCCCTATCCTAAGGTGGAGCTGATGGGGGCATGGGCAGGGGGACACTGGGAATGCAGGGTGAGAGGATACTGGGATGCAGGGGGATGGCAGGGATGCAGGGCAGGCAGAGCCAGTGCCATGCTCACTCCCACACTGACACAGCACCAAAAAAGAGGAGGGGAAAGGTGACTGATTCTTCCAACTAATCACACAGCACTGTTGTGTGAGAACAGGGAAAGTGATGCTGAGAGGGACTGGGAGGCCTGGGATATGCTGTGTGTCCACACTGTCTGCACTTGGGACAAAGCCTAAAGCCAGTGGGCTGTGTCCTCACATGAGGACCACCAGGCAGCAGGAAGCAATCCCACCCCTCTGCTCCCTAGATTCAGCCACATCCCCTTGCCTGCATGCTGGGAGGTTGGGAAGAGCCAGTGCCAGCCTGGGGGGTGTCCTGAAGAGTATGGGAGCAAAGTCCATAGGCTCCAGCTCTCTGTGGGATCCCCCAGCACGTGAACAGCTTCCCCCCAGGTATCTCACCTGGCCATCGGTTCCAGGCAGGCGGTGCCCGGTTATCACTGGAGGAGGGTTTATCTCCCAGATCATTAACCAAATTGGGCAGGGATCTGCCTGTTTGCTTTAGGTTGAAAAGAAAAGCAGCAGGAAGGAAAGAAGGAAGGAAGGAAGGGGGGAAAAGCCCCTGGTGAGCCAGGTGCACCTGCCTGGTGTGACACAGACCCCGGTGCTCCAATCACTGCCGAAACACAAGGGTGCGGGGCTGCTCCCTGCCCCTGGGGCTCTCTGGCTGTGCCTCAGCTTATCTCCCCATCAGAGATTCCAAAGGAATAGGCTGAGCTTGGCCAGGGAGCAAAGATTAATCCTGTCATCACACCACGGCCACGCACCTGCGATCGATGGCTGAGCATGGCTGGCACTCACGTCCCTGTGGATCTTGGGGATTCTGGGTGTGCACATGGGAGGGAGGAAGCTGTGAGGCATCACCTTGACACGGGGTGTGATGAAGATGAATGGCAAGAGCCCCTCTGCAAGGTGACCCACAGCTTTCCTATGGCCAGGGAAATGAATGGCAGTGCCGACAGCAGCACGAAGCCAGGCCAGCTCCTGCGGCCACCCGCGTTTGCTCCTGGATGCTCTGGAGATGCAGCCACATCCAAGCACCCAGATTTACTTTCCTTGGAGGAGCAAGGCCGAGACAAACTGACTCATGCCATGCCATGCCATGCCATGCCATGCCAACCAGTTCCTGCCTCCTTTGCCCCAGCTGCATCCATATGATTTGAATCACATCTGAACAAACTGTTCTGCCCCTCACTGGAACCTGGACTCGTAGGTCCCCACAGTGTTTGCAGCTGCCTGGATACTATCAGGATAAATACTGCTATGGGGGTGTCACGGGATCACATCCCAGTATCAGCCACGTTGTTCCGATTAAATACAGTGCCTGGTGCCAGCCCTGGGGGGCCATGTGCTTGGGAATGGTCCCCACACCAGCCCTGGAGATGGAGAGACTGGGAAAATGAGAATGGACTGGTGGTGTCTGCTCTCATCCCAGCACGGAATGTCCCATGGCACAGGAACACTCAAGGAGGAGGGAGGATTGGGAAGGATGGATGAATGGATGGCTGGACGGACCTCTCAGCCCGCATCCTGCCAAGAGGCAGAGCAGTTTGTTTGGATGTGATTCAAGTCCTGTGGATGCAGTTGGGGTAAAGGGATGCGGGAGCAGCTTGGGTTGGGATGGGACAAGTAGGTTTGCCTGGGCCCCTTCTGCGCTTCCTTCCTGCTCACTCCCATAAGGAAAGCCAAAGTAGGTGCATGGATGTGGCTGCATCTCTGGAGCATCCAGGCACAAACGCAGGCGGCCGCAGGAGCTGGCCTGGCTCTGTGCTCCTCCTGGCAGTGGGATAGATCCATCCATCCATGGGTACCCAACCTCCCAGGGCTCTCCTGCTCTTGTCCAGGGAAAGTCAAGCCAGAGAAGCCCCAGTTCCCCCCGGCAGCCTCGGCCCGGCCCCGTCGCGCGCCCCAGCTGCTGTTTTTAGAAGCGGCAAGTGCGCGGCGGAAGGAATAAATCCTGACAACTCAACTAGTGAAATGATGTGATGGCACCGCTCCGATAAGATGGAGGGAGCCGATTGGGAAGAGTCTTAAGCTGTGAACACGCAGCATCTCCACTCTTCACCTCCGCTCACAAAGGGAAATCTCTCCAAAGGGGCTAAGGAGATTATCCCGGCTTTGCCGTCCTGGGTGCTCGAGTAATCAGGGCAGCCTTGGGGACGACAAAAGAGTGAGGAGGGTTTAAATTGAGCCTTGCTGGGCTGCGCCTGCTTGGGCTCAGCCTGGGCTTGCTCTGGCCGAGCTGCCATGGACAGGAGAAGGGATAACTGTGGGAGAGCTGGGCTCTGTCCCTCAATTTGGAATGCAGGGGAGACTCCATTGCCCCGGTGGGGCGGGAGCCGAGGGGGGATTTCTGCCTTTATCACTCCTGCCCATCACTTGCAATGTATTGATTTTTTTTTTTGCCTGAGTACAAAAGCGACTCGTTATCGGGCTGAACCCTGCCCCCGGATAATGGAGGAGCTGTGACCTGCCCCGGCACGGAGCGGGCACCTCCCGGCACCTGGAGGGGCTGCCGAGGGGGCAGGGGGACCCACGAAGTGCTGCACTCCAAAAGGGCCTGGCACCCGCTCACCAGCTGTGGGGCACAGTTGGCAGGCGCTGGCGGCGGGGCAGGCACCGGCTGTGCCACATGTTGCCCAGGATTGCCCTTCCCTCATGTCCCACGTATCCCGGGGTGCCCTGCCCCAGCAGGATGCGGCCTGATAAGCCTCCCTGGGACGTTTGCGTTTGGGGTGTTGCTGTGCCTTGCTGGGATGGGGCTCCAAGGGTATCCCTGTCTCCAGAGGGTCCCCATCCCAAGGGGTCCTTGTCCCCAGGGACTCCCCATCCCAAAGTGGCCCCCATCCCTGGAGTTCTCATGACAAGGAGGTCCCCATCTCAGGAAACAAAAGGGACCTGTGCCTTCAGGAATGGGGTTGTAAACACTGGGAATAAGATTAGAAAAAGCTCAGGGAAGATGAGAAGGAGGGAAACTTTGTGGCTTCCCTCCTGATGGTCACCTAGTGGTGTGACCCCTGTGCCAGGGCCCATCTCTCCCTGCTCTATCCCCACTCATGGACCTCATCCCAAGGTGTCCCAATCCGCTGGGTTCTGCCATCCCAAGGAGGTCCCTGTCCCCCCAGGGGTCCTCATCACAAGGGGGTCCCCATCCCAGGAAATAAATGGGACCTGTGCCCACAGGGCTGGGGACAGGAATAAATACTGGGAGAAAACACCATAAAACATTCAGGATAGATGGGAAGGTGGAAAACTTCTTGGCTTCCCTGGGGCTGCCAGGGTGGCAGGACCCCTGTGCCAGGGACCCCTATCCTTGCTCTGTCTCCTCTCCTGGGGCTGCTGAGACCCCCCAGCCCTGCCCAGGTTGGTGCCAAGCAGTGGGTGGGGTTGGCACTGGGGGGGCAGGAAGCCAGAGAGGGGGAGGAAGGGGAGGGAAGGGGCCCCTGGAGCTGATGCAGAGGGTTGATATCCCCTCCGGAAAAGGGGAGGGGACCACATGGGGGGGTCACTGCCACAGCCCAAGCGCCTGTGGGCGAAAGGGAGAACCCCTGGGGGGTACCCAGATGGAGGAGGGGGGCCCAAGCAGCAAGGCAGTGAGTGACTGACAGCTGTCAATCACCACAACTCTGGCAGCATCTCCCTCAGGGCTCTCACCACAGGAGAGCAACGTATTTTTCTCCTTCCCAGGGGAAAATGGAAAGGAGGATGGGGACACTGCCTGTACCTCTCAACATCCTCTCGCACTGCCTGGCGCAGGAATATCCCTGTCGGGCTCTGGGAAAGGCTGGTCTGGATGTCCCCAACACTGTCAGTATTCCCAAAACAGCCTGAGTACCCCCAACACTATCAGTATTCCCAAAACAGACTGAGCATTCCTCCATGCCA
>JAYRBT010000021.1:18969958-18987745 GCA_036023395.1 Myiotriccus ornatus | reverse complement strand
CCTCCCTGTCCCAACTATCAAGCTCCCTTCCCTGCCTTGGCTATCTGGATCCCTTCCCTGCCCTGGGTATTGAGGTCCCTTCCCTGCCCTGGGTATTGAGGTCCCTTCCCTGCCCTGGGTATTGAGGTCCCTTCCCTGCCCTGAATATCAGGGTCTCTCCTTGCCCCAGTTATCAGGGATCGCTTCCCTGCTTCAAATATTGGGGTCCCTCCCTGTCCCAGCCCCTGGGGTCCCTGCCCTGGCCTGGCCTGGCTCACCCCTGCCTCATCTACCAGGTCCCATCCCTGTCTTGAATACCAGGGCCCCTCTGTGTCCTGACTACTGGAGTCCTTCCCTGTCTCAGCTATTGGGATCTCTTCCCTGCCCCAGACATCAGGGTCCCTCCCTATCCCAACTCTCAGGGTCCTTCCCTGCCCCAACAGGGGGGTGCTGGTGTGGCTCCCTGGTGCATCGTGGCTTGGCTCCCCTGGTTTTGGGGGACGTTTTGCCCCTCAAACACCACCAGCTGAAGGCAGTGGGGGTTTTTCCGGAGCCACGGCCGTGCCGGGGCCCAGCGGCTCCATGAGCCGGCGCAGCCTTGCCCCGGCGCGGTTATCTCAAAGGGAACTGCAAACATTAACTGATTGGGATTTGCCCCCACCTCCACAGGAAGGAACTTAAAGGATATCTGGGGACTGTTTCAGCCCGGCCCTGAATCGCAGCCACCTTTGGGGTGCGGCACAGCTCAGCTGGGCACGGCGGCAGCTTGGCGGCAGCGTGGGCAGGAAGGCAGGAGCCACGGCCCTGTGCCCCCAACCCATCTGTGGCACTGACAGTGCCAGCACCTGCAGCCTCAGGGGCTGCTTTGCACCCTGGGGAGTACCCTGAGGCATGTGACTTTGCACCCCAAGGAGTCACTTTGTACCCAAAAGGATGAGACTTTTCCCTCCAAGAGGTTACTTTGCACCCCAAGGAGTCACTTTGTACCCCAAGGGGTCATTTTGAACTCAAGGGATGTGAATTTGCACCCCAAGGGGTTATCTGGCATCCTGGGTGGGGGAAGGAACTTTGTACCCCAAGGCGGCCACTGTATCCCAAGGGAGCACTTTGCACTCCAAAATATAGGACTTTGCCCCCCAGAGAGACACTTTGCATCCCTGGGAGGGGTGACTTTGTACCCCAAGGGATGTGACTTTGGAGTCTGGGCTGCTCCCAGTGGGTCCTGAGGGTGTCCAGAGGGACAGAGCACCCCAAGGACATGGTGGGGGGGTCTCACTAAATCACCAGCCTCACAGGGTGGGTGGCTGCTTCGATCGTTAATTTCCACCCTGCTCCACCAGCAGAGATGGTGCCCAGGCCACCAGCATGCCCAACAGATTGCTCTGGTGGCAGAGCCTGTCCCCATGGTGTGGGAACACCACGAGGAGCCCCCTGGCTCACCTTCACTGCCGGGGGGGCTGGAGGGGTCGTGCTCGGCAGAGCCCTCATGATCCGAGGTGGCCCCATCCCTCTCCGAGGGGCTCTTCTCCCCCACTGGGCCGTCCTCGCCTTCCTCCATCGCTGCCAGGGAACCTGCCGGGACACAGAGAGGGTGGTTATGGGGGAGAACCACAGGGAAAAGACCCCCAGTTGGGAAATTAGGATGCCAGTGCACATGATGGGAAGGGAAGAGAAAACCCCTGCCTGGCCATCCCTGAGGTCCAACATCTCCCTGACGTCTTTTGTCCATTTGCAGAGGTGGCCACTCCTCTGCTTCAGGTGTACCCTGAGGAACACCTGGTCCCACCCAGACATCATGGGAAATGAGCCCCACACCTGCCTGGGAAAAGAGTGGGGTCCCCTCATACCACAGGCACACAGATGTGGTATCACTCACGCTCCCACCCAAAACCCCATTGTCACCTGCCCCAAAAGGGACCCCAGAGACGGTCCCCAACACCCCTTGTCTGGTGACACAAGGCAGATGATGCTGCAGGGACACACAGAGTACAGACAGGGTGCAAAGGGGGTGCACACGGGGGACACCCCACCAGCCCTGCCATCCCTCTCAGCCGTTTCCAGGGCAACGCAGCATCCCCAGCCAAGAAGGGCCGGACCAGCAGCACACATGGTTCGTGCCCCGCGACGCCGCAGTGCCAGGGGCTGCCCGGTGCCCCATCCGGCACCGCCGGCACTGGGATCGGCGCAGGGACACCCCGTCTGCAGACCTCAGCTGCTCTCCGTGACTCCAGGCATGTATATTTACAGCAGGAGAACAAAGAGCCCATAATCTATACAAAGCAGACAACAATGAGCGTGAATAAAGAGGCTGCCGGAGAAGGGAAGGCAATTTATTCTAATTCTGCTAATTTCAGTTCCAGCACAATTAAAAAGGCTCTGATAATATTCAGAAACAATCGCCAGCTAACAAATCGTTTCTCTCGCTGTAAATGAAACATTGTTAGGCTAATTTCTTCTTTCACGCCTTCACGGCTCTTGGGCTTCTGATAAAGTTAACCCGACGCTCGCCTGCACCGCGGCTTGGCACCTCCAGCCTGGCCAGGAAGGGATGGATGGGGCTGGAGAGGGACGGATGGGGCCGGGATGGCATGTGCACCCACCCAAGGGTGCCAAAACCAGCCACATCCTGCCCTGAAACACCGAGGTCCAACCACGAAGAGGATGGGGATGAGTTTGGGTGCTGTGGTATTGCCAACTGCCTACAGGGATGGTGGGCAGCCAACAACATCCTGGCATTGTGTCACTATATGGGTCCCTGGACGCATCCTGGGATGACCCACATCCCACCCTGAAACACTGATCCCCAACCTGGAGGGAGACGGGGATGCTCCAAATAAGTCCAGATGGAGTTTGAGTACCGTGGCATCACCCAGCGCCTACAGGGATGATGGTCGGCCAACATCATCCCAGCACCATGCCACTGTGGTCCCTGGATGCATCCTGAGATGACCCACATTCTACCCTGAAACACTCATCCCCAACCTGGAGACAGATGGGAATGGGTTTGGGTACTAAGGCATCATCAACTGCCTACAGGGATGATGGGTGGACAGCAGAATCCCAGCACTACATCACCACAGTCCCTGGATGCATCCTGGAGTGACCCACATCCCACCTGAAAACACCCATCCTCTACTGGGAGGAGATGGGAATGCTCCATATAAATCCAACTGTGTAAAACCTGAAGTTTGGGTACTGTGGCATCACCGGGTGCCTACAGAGGTGATGGACAGCCAACAAATTCCAGAACCATGGCACCATGGTCCCTGGACACACCCACATCCCACCCCAAAAGGTCCATCCCTAAACAGGAGGGAGATGGGGATGCTCCACATAAAAACAACTGGAGTTTGGGCACTGCGGTGTCACCCAGTGCCTACAGGGATGATGGGAAGCCAACAGCACCCTGGAATCACGTCACCAGGTCCCTGGATGCATCCTGCATCCCATCCCAAAACACCAACCCTCAAACAGGAGGGAGCTGGGGATGCTTCACAGAAATCCAGATGGGGTTTGGGTACCATAGTGTCAATCGGTGACTACAGGGATGATGTATCCCACATCCCAGCACCACTTCACTGTGGTTGCTGGATGTATTCCACCTTCCACCTCGAAACACCGATTCCCAACTAGGAGGGAGCTGGGGATGCTCCACATAAATCCAGCCATGTAAAACCAGAGGTTTGGGCACTGTGGTGTCACCCAGCACCAACAGGGACGATGGGCAGCCAACAGCATCCCAGCACCATGTTGCCATGGTCCCTGGATGCATCCCAGCACCCAGCCTGTCCCACTGCACATCCCACTCCTGGCACAGCCACCCAATTCCTAGGGATGCATTGATGGCGCTCTGGGCCGTGGGGGTTAAACAAACTGCTGGATGACTTAAAAAAAAAAAAAAAAAAGGAGGAAAAAAGGCCAAAAAAAAAAAAAAAGGCAAGTGAGGGAGAGGGAGCGCGGAGCAGGGAGCGGAGCGTCACTTCTCCGGGATTGCTGGAAGCCCTGCACAGTTATCACCACACACAGCCTCCCTCGGCTTGCCTGATCTGTCTATTCTTCATTAAGCAAATACGCTGAAATGGAAATGAAAACATAATAGCTATTTGATTTTCGGCGAGATATTTTGCATATTGGTTCAGTGCTGATAGTGGAATTTCATCAACTCCCTTTTTTCATGCTTTAAAACTGAATTACTGAGGCTGGTTTTACAGAGAGGGGAAGAGCCAAAAAACGCTCCCTTCCAAGATACTCCGCTTCGACGATTAACTCTTCTCCCTCCCTCCTTCTCCTGCTTTTTTTTATTGATAACAAGGAAGGATTTCTCTTTTTTCCTTCTTTTTTTCTCAGGAAAAAAAATAAAAATTGCAGTGACTAAAAACTTGCAGGAAGCCAAGGCAATGTGCCCACGTTACCAAGGCTGGGGATGAGGGTCGGCATTCCCAGGGAAACCCATCGTTATCCAGGTAAAGATTTGATCATTTCACTCCAATTAAGGTTCTCTCAGCACAGGAACAATAAAGCTTTCCTTGATTCCTTGTGCTTAGCTGGTAAATTAAATAAAAGGAAAAATAATATAGGGAATCAAGAAGGAGGGGGGACTTTTCCAGGCTGCCAAGAGCGAGACCCTGGGCGCTCCAAGAGCCGGCACGCAGACAAGAGCAAAGTGATAAGAGGCCTTGATAACAGATAGAAAATAGCAACAGCCACAGACTTTCCCACCGGCTCTGGAGCAGGGAGAGGGAGGAGGAGAAGGAGAAGGAGGAGAAGGAGGAGGAGGAGGAAGAGTTCCCATGATAGGAAGCAGGTCCTGGATCAAGAACATGTGCAGGCTGGGGACAACCTACCTTTGCTGTTGCTCCCGTCTAACTCCCAATTTTTACTTTTAAATACATATTTAAATAAAAAGTCTCATCCAACTTATCCCAGTTCCCATCCCTGTAAGTGTTCAAGGCCAGACTGGACAGGGTTTGGAGCAACCTAATGGAAGGTGTCCCTGCCTGTGGTAGGGGGGTGGAATAAGGTAAGCTTTAAGGTCCTTCCAACCCAAGCCATTCCATGATTCTCTTTTTTAAACATAAAAAGTCTCCCAAGTCCCCCCTGGGCAGATAGTGAGTCCAAGGAAGGCTCCAGGAGTCAGGGAGTGAGGACAGAGCCTGGAGCTGGGTGGCCTCACGTCCCAAACCTCCTCTCCAGGCACCTCAAAGCTCAGTCTTGGCTCTGGGGTGTCACCCCCCAGCACTAGCACTGGGGGGATGCAGGGGATGTCCCCAGTTGTGCCAGGGGATATCTCCAGCTTCAACAGGAAGGCAGCAGGAGGGAGGATTCCTTATTCATCCTTCCAGCTTCTCCTCATCCCTGTGCTGGCACTGAATCCCTCTTTCAATTATAAAACCACAATAGTAATAATAGTAATAATAATAATAATAACAATAACAAAAAACAACCCAAGAGCATGTGGGTGGGGCTCCAAACCGGGTTTTGGGGTGCACAAGGCATCACCATGACGCTCATCCATCACCTCATGATGAAAATGTGGGAATTCCACTCAGGCATTGCTTCCTTGCTGCCCCTAAATCACCTTATTTTCCCCAAAATTTTGCAGCCAAGAGCAAAGGGCTGCAGGAACAGGCACAGGGATAGTATTCCTCAGGGAAAGACACTCTCGGAGACAAGTCACAGCTGCTCCTGATCCTTGCAAAACCCTCTCTGGTGATTTGGTGGGATCTGGCACAGCCAGGGGATTCCCCGGGGTCTCGGAGCAAGATCGTGCCGTGTCTGCCCGGAGCGAGCAACACCCAGAGAACAACCTGGGCTGCAAATCCAAACCCTCCAGTATCTGATGGGACACCAGCCCGCCTCTTCTCACCCAATTTTTCCCTGGTATGTACTAATGTTTGCTTTACCAACGACCTCGGGTGCTCCCTAGCCTGTTCCCTGGGGATTGGGAATGCCAAGCGAGGGCAAAGGAGGTTTTGGTGGCCGGGCAACACCACTGGTCCTCAAAGGTCACGTTATCCAACAGGTCATTTTTCACTCCCCTTGGGTGATGCTGTTGGGATCCAGCATTAAATTCCAATAGTCTCCGAAACAGGGATCCGTTTTGGAGGAAAATGGACTTTTCTGAGCACAAATCAACCCTCCCCACTATCAGCCCAGCTGCAGCATCCCAGGGCCGGGCTCTCCCCATTGATATCGGCACACGAAATATCAGCCCCGTGCATGGAGCCGATAGTGGTTGGGGCCAGCCCCAGTGGTCTTTATCTCTAATTTGGGGCCCTTTTCCATCACCCCCAGATAAAACTCACCCTGACCCTTCCCGTGGTGCCCTGTGGTAAAAGGGCAAGGAGGAAAAAAAATACAGTTGGGGAGTTGGAAGGTGGAGTGGGGGGTTTACAATGTGTTTATTGTAACATTATTAAATTAGTCCTGATTTATCCAGAAGGGGAGTGGAGGTGGTGGGGGATGCTGTGATTGCTGATGGGAGTTATTTATAATAATTTATGAACTAAATTTATAAAATTATTACATTTATAAAGTATTTAAGCCTAGTTTAACCAGGAAGGAGATAAAGGGTAGTGTTGGAATAGAGGTGGTGGGGGATGTTGCAATCACTCATGGGGGGTATTTAGAATTATTTGTTATTAAGTTTATAAAGTATTTAGGCCTAATTTATGCAGGAAGGGAATGAAAGGTAGTGGGGGAATGGAGGTGGTGGGTGATGCTGTAACTGTTGGTGGGAGGATGCTCCAATTGTCCATGAGGTGTATTTATAATAATTAATATTATTAAAATTATAATGTATTTAGATCTAATTCATCCAGGAGGAGAATAGGGGATAGTGGGGGAATAAAGGATAGTGAAGGAATGGAGGCAGTGGGTGATGCTGCAATTGCTCATGGGGTTGCATTTATAATAATTATTAAATTTATAATATATTTAGACCTAATTTATCCAGGAGGGGAATAAAGGGGGAATGGAGGCAGTGGGAATGCTGTGATTTCTCACAGTAGGGTGGGATACTTCAGTTACTGCTGGGGACTGCTCCTGTCAATACCCCACAGCACCCCAACCACCACAACCCGCTCTATGGAGCTGGATGAGCTTTAAGTTCCCTTCCAACTCAAACCACTCCACAATTCCACCCTCATCCCACCGATACAAACCACCCCATGGACCCACCCTGGGCACAGCCCCCCGAACATCCCTCGGCGCTCCCAGGGGAGCCCCCTGGGGAAGAGCAGAGCCAGGGAGCGGCTGAGCCTGAGAAAAAGCAGCGCTGCTGATATGGGAGAGATTGGTTTCAGCCGGAGCTGCTCCCCCTGCCAAGTCCATCTCGGATCTGCGCCGGGTGCAGTTACTTAACATTCATCACGGCCTGAACTCTGTAACTTTATCAGCGGGCGAGCGCGGCGCCATCGCGGGCCCAGCCATCCCCAGCCATCCCCGGCGCGGCGATCGCCCGATAAACCGCTGATAGATTACGGGAGATTGGCTCACTCCAGGGGCCGCGATTCCCAGTGCTAACGGAGAGTGAGCTGGATCAACCTCCAGCTGAGGGGGGGGCACGCGGGACACAGGGAGAGATGAGGAAGACAATCCAGGGACAATGACAATGGAGTGACTTTACGTTTCAGATGGGGCCGATAACGCGCTGATAGATTTTAAGAGAGGAGAGAGTCTAATAGAGCCGTCCCCGTCCCCGGCGCATCAGATGGATGGGAGCAGACTGCTCCGGGAGAGGGGATGTGAGGCTGAACATGGCCCTGCCTTCCCAGCTGGCAGGGAGATGGAGAGAGGAGAGGGTGGTCAGAGCACAGGAAGGAAACTGAGGCAGCTGGTGGGGCCTATCAGAGAGGGACTGTTCCTCACTGGGGGTGTCCTCCACCCCAATCCCAATTCAAGAGTAGTTTGAGATGTTTAACCCCACAGCAATCAGGGTGGGATTTGGGCAGTTAAAAGCTGGATAACCCAATAATATGGAATGAAACTCCATCCTTGAAGATCAGGCTCCAAATGTGCACAACAGTGGGACAGATATGCAAGGCTTATCACCACCACTGCTCCTGCACCAGGTGCCACCACTGCTCCTGGCCAAAGGGCATTTTTCTGGCTGGAATCCCCTCAATTCTGGTACTTTTTCCCCACCTGGAATAAAGATATTCCAGTCAGGAATGGCTGGGGTGAGGGATGCTCACCCAGCCCCACGGAGCTCATCACTACCAGGTGACAGTGAGGAGAGAGGTCAAGCTCCTTGCTAATCTAGCAACTAATTACCCCAGAGATGCTGCACCAGAGTCGTCCCCCTTCCTGTGGGAAGCAGTTCCAGGTCCTGCCATGTCCATCTCACTGCCAAAAGCTGCTGGGAACAGGGATGGTTTTCAACCTCCCCCAAGACTTTCAGTCCATGACAGCCCCATGCGAGAACAAGGCCAAAGGGATGGGACAAGGGGATGATGGTGGACGAGACCCAGAAGGTCACCAGACCCATCAGCAAAGATGCCCTGGCTGCTCTGGACACCTGGGTGTCTCTGCTGCTCCCAGTCCCACATGGTCCCCAGTGTCAACTCCCAGCGCCAGCCTGGATCACTCTGGAGCGTCCAGTCAATGTTGGAGCAGCGAGCAGGAGCCGGGGGGTCAAACCAGCACAAACCCGTCCATTGTCTTCACCCAGCACCCCAGTTCCCTTCTTCCTCCAGCTCCAAGCCCTCACACTGGCTCCGTGGACGCCGAGTTTGCCTCCGTGCAAACGTGCCTGTGCTGCCTCTTTCTCTTTTTTTTTTTCTAATTTTTTTTCCTGTTCTTGGCATTTTGGTGGAGTGAGATAAGAGTAAAAAACAACAGAGCTGCTCAGAGAGTGAAAAAGGGAGATAGATAACGCAGATACCGACTCCTACACAAAACAGTCCTGGCTTTATCTCTGCTTTTTATCACAGTTCTCCTAAAAAAAATAAAGAGAGCAGCCCAACTAGAATGGGGCAGCACATTAAAAAATGAACTTTATACTGTTTGCTCTTTAGTTTTATATTTAGATGAAACAAACTTAGATTCTTGTGGTCGATACCTTTTCCAGCACAAGGAACCAACAGGTCCTGAAGGCCCATTTGCTCCAGTGGGGAAGAGTGAGGAAAGTCAAGGATAGTATTTAAGCCTGGATGGGGCAGTGGGATGAGGGTGCTTCCAAAGTATCCAGGGATTGGGCAGCATCCTGCTGGACTGGGCAGCATCACACTGGACTGGGCAGCATCACACTGGACTGGGCAGCATCCTGCAGCAGAACCAGTGAGGCTCAGGCTGGAGATGGGTATAGAAAAGCAGATGCTTCACAAGCATCCCTGGGTCAGCTGGCTGCCAATCCCTGGAGACAGCCGGAGCTCAGCTGAGGTGCCACGGGCAGCACCAGGATGCCAGCCATGTTCCAGTGGCATTGCTGCAGCTGGCAAACCCAAACATCCCCCTGATGTAAGCAGGGATCCTGGGATCCACGAAAGGCATCTCCATCCCAGCACAGGGATGTGACTGTACATGCAATACACCCCATCCACATGGCTCCCAAAAATTCTTTGCTGACTGTGACTCCCCCGTCCCTGAGGGCACCACGCAGGGCTCTGCCCTCCCACTGCCAACCTGGGCACAGGTTGGAAAAAGCATTTTGGAGCAGAAAACCCACAACTCACAGGGCATAGCCAGAAAGAGGGAAGGAAGCAAAAAAAAAAAAAAAAATCATAAAAATGGACTGGAGGTTTTTCCCTCCCCTCGCACTCCCTTCCCTACCTTCTTTTTGAAAAACATAATTTATCTGTGTATTATCAAGAAATCCAGACACTTTAATCAGTGAGCTATGAAGTCAGTATTTCCATTCTTATCTAGCGGAGGAGTGGAAATGGAGAGCAGATAGGCAGCTCCGAGCCCGTCCGTGGTGGGGAATGTTAATGGGAGGAGCGGCGGAGCCATTGGCTACCGAGCTGCCGCTATCGCTGCCATTATCGGGGCCTTATCGAGGCAACCATCGCAGCGCAGTAATGGGGCCAGTTCAACTTTCCGCATTATCATAGGAGCTGGGAGTAGCATGAGAGGCCTCGGCTGGGAGACGGAGAAGGGAGCAAGCGGCCAAACTTCCCGGCGGAGCAGGGAAGGGAGAGAAAAGCAGCTCTTCCCCCTCCCTGAGCTGGTGATGCGCGGGCGTCCTGCGCATCCCGGGTGCTGAGGGTGAGGCACATCCCCAAAGCGCTGTGCGTGCCGGGTACTGTCCCAGAAGAGCATTCCCAAAACCCCGGGTACCAACCCTGAGACACATAGGCAAAACACTGTGCACCCCGTGTACTGTCCTGAAAGAGGATCCCCAAAACCTTGGGTACTGACTCCAAAGTGCATTCCCAAAGCTACAGGAACTGACCCTACTGAACATTCCCAAAACCCTGGGTATTGACCCCGAGGCACATCCCCAAAGCCCTGTGCACCCTGGGTACTGTCCTGGAAAAGCATTCCCAAAATCCTGGGTAATGATCCCAAGGCGCATTCCCAAATCTATAGGCACTGACCCCATTAGGCATTCCCAAAAGCCTGGGTACCACCCCTGAGGTGCATCCCCAAAGCCCTGGGCACTGACTCTGAGAAGTACTCCCAAAACCTCAGCACCAACCTCATCAAGCATCCCCAAACCCCTCGGTATTGATCCCAAGGCACATTCCCAAAGCTATAGGCACTGACCACATTGAGCATTCCCATAGCCCTGGACACTGACTCCGAGACACATCCGAGACACAAAGCCCTTGGCACTGACCCTGCCAAACATCCCCAAAGCCTCAGGCACAGCTTTAAGCTGCATCCCCATAAAGTCCCAGGCACTGACTGCCAAGCATCCCCAAAGTCCAGGATGCCAAACACCCCTAAAGTCCTGGGCACTGACTACGAGATGCATCTCCAAATCCTGGGGCACCAACTCCAAGGCACATCCCTAAAGCCAGGGGCACTGACCCCATCAAACATCCCCAGACTCTGGACACTGATGGCCTCAAACATTCTCAAAATCCCAGACACCAATCCTAAATATCCCCAAAGCTCCACACAATGACCCCATTGAACATCCCTCAAATCCCAGGCACTGACTCTGCCAAGCATCCCCAAATCCCTGGGCACTGACCCCGAGGCATATCCCTAAAGTCTCGGGCACCAATCCCATCGAACGGCCCCAAAACCCCAGGCACCAATCACAAACATCCCCAGAGCTCCAAG
This sequence comes from Myiotriccus ornatus, assembly GCA_036023395.1. Taxonomy (NCBI): domain Eukaryota; kingdom Metazoa; phylum Chordata; class Aves; order Passeriformes; family Tyrannidae; genus Myiotriccus; species Myiotriccus ornatus. Next base: position 18,976,534 of record JAYRBT010000021.1, on the reverse strand, counting down.
CACTGACCTTTTCGAACATTCCCCAAAACCCAGGCACTCTCCCTGAGGCACATCCCTAAAGCTCCAGACACCGACCCAGCCAAGCACCCCTAAACCCCCCAGCCACGACCCAGCAAAGCATTCCCAAAACACCAGGACGCCGACCCCACTGAGCATCCCCAAAACCCAGGCACTGACTCCAAGGCGCATCCCCAAGTCCCTGGGCCGCGACCCCCGGCTCACCAAGGACGAGTGAAAACAATGCATCTATATTTCATCAGATGAACAAATTAGAGGAGCACATTTCCTCCACACGCTATCAAATGGGAGATGTCAAGAAAATATGTTGATGTGAGAAAGAGGAGATAAAGAATTATTTTGGAGGAAAAAAGCCGTGGAAGGCTCTTATCTGGAGTGACTCATAGGCACACACTCCTTAACCCCACTGCAGCCCAAGGTCAGCAGTTACATTCCTTTCGGCATTTCATCCCTTCCAAAAAAACATGTTGCTGCAGGAACAATGCGGAGCCTTTGCCGGGCAGCCATCGGAAGAGGGAACTGTATTACCCCCGAAACACTTGAACTTTCCTGATAAAATAAGCAGCGGGACAGTGGCCTGGCCAAGCTGGAGCGTCCAAATCCCTGAGTCAGGCAGCAAAAACAGTCATGGGACATGGCGCAGAAAAAGAAAAAAAAGAGATATCAGCCTCCTGCTCCCATTCCTGCTCTTTTCCAAGGTGGGGGAGCTGATTTCTTCTCCCCACAGGAAGAAAAATCCATATGCCTTTGGCATGGAGCAGAGTTGGAGGGCGATGCAGGGCTGGCAGGGAGGTGTTTTCCACTTTTTCTTCCTAAATGTGGAATTCTTCAAAGTCTCATGTTTCTCAGTCCTGCCGCCTCCCCGGGTGTTCTGTCGGGGCCGCTCACATCCCTCTCTCCATGTAGCCTCGGATCTCAGCCCCAGCTATGCCTCCGTGGAAAGTCTGGGCTGGTTTTCCCTCCACAGCAACACCCCATCCAATGTTTTCCAAGGCGGATCATGTTTGGTTTTTTTTTTTTTTTTTTTTGCAGTAGGACAGAGCACACAAGGAAAACATCCTCTTCCTTTGCCCAGAATGGGTGTGTTTGACCCCAAATCCTCCAACACCAAGCAAGGCCCAGTGGCTCCATCCCCAGCCCTGCTGCTCCCGGTTTGGGCAGTGTTGTCCCTTCCTTTCCCAGGGATGTGGGTGTCCCCGACCCTGTGGCTGGCACAGAGCTGGGAATATCGCACAGCACAGGGATGCTCAGAGTGGTGGACACAGTGATGCTGCTGCCAAGTTGTTTTTGAGATGCTGCCATGGCCGAGTGGCTCCGCTGGGTCCCCAGGGGGGCACGGGGCTGCCACTCTCCAGGAACCTCGGATCACCTGCGCTGTGGCACCTTCTCCTTGCGCAATCTGCTGCAACACCCGTGGGGAAAGCATTGCTTTCTTCCCAAGCCCTGATTGCTGAGCTGGCCGGCTCACAACTTGGCCAAAGGGGAAGCTGCAGCCTGCTAGGTGGCCTCGTGATTCACGATGGAAAATAAGACCTTGCCCAACCACGCAACGTCGGATCCAGAGGTGTAAATCCCGGCTGGAGGTGGCTTCCCTGCTCTGGCATGGGATGCTGGGGATGGTCCACCGCCATGGCTCCGTGCCTGCTCGGTGTGCCCGGGGAGGGGGCAGCGCGGGGGTGTCCCCTGAGGGTTCAGTAGGCAGAAAAGCAGCAGCAGACACAAACCAACCCAACCCCGGCGCCCACGGGCCCTGGAAGCAGCCGCCTGGCAGAGCCTCCAGAGCCTCCCTCACCGGTGCAGCTCCAGCACTGCCTTCCCGCCCCACGGCTGCCGGCAGAGACGTGTGCCGGAGCTCTTGGCAGAACAGGTTCTGCTGTGCTCAGGGGTGCCCCACGCTTGGCCATGGCCAGCCTGGCTCCAGCACTCACCCTCCGAGCATCCCACACTCATCCTTCCTGCCCAAGGAGACGGGAACAGCTGGGAAGAACCATGCTGGGGATACACCCTGAGCACAGTCCCAAAATGGGCTTGCAGGGTGGCCTAGCATCAAGAGAAGTGCCCAAATGGGACAACCCTGATGTGTCCCATGGCTGGTGGCACTGGCCACCAGTGGGATACTCATTATCTGTGGTAAATGGATTTCCTGCTCCAGAGAGAGGCTGAGGTGAGCTGTCCCATTGGCCACCAGCTGTCAAGCATGGTGCTAACCCATCTTCAGAATGTGGAGCCTGTAAGGATGCTCACATCTGGACCACTGGCTGTGGAAGAGGAGGAAAACTTCTTCCAGCATCACCTGTGGCTGGTCCAGACCCTCCACTGAGTAGGAATGTGGCTTATCCGTCATGGTGCACATCCCAAGAGACTGGTGACAGCCGGGATGGGCAGAGCCACTGTGGGGGCAGACGTGCCACAGGGCTTTGCCACCTGCACCCCTGCCAGGTCCGAGGAGCCGTCACTCCAGGATGCCACCAAGTCAGGGCTGGCAAATGCCTTGGGGTGTTTGCACAAGAGGGGAGGGGTTGGCAGGCTGGCAGCGCCAGTGGGTGTAGCAGACATGTGGGACATGGGGATGCCACCCTCGGGATGCTGGGCATGGGGGGGCTACAATGGTGAGGAAGCACCCAGGAGGTGCAGAAAATACCGGTTTTGGGAGCAGAGCTGGGAGGCCCTGGCAGCACCCAGCTCATCCCCGGGTGCTCCCTGGGGAGCACGGAGCAAACCCTCCCCACCCTGGGGTAACTCACCTTCCCAGACACCCCACCGCCCACCCCGGCCTGGGGCACCCCTTCCCTGGAGGCGTGGATGGAGAAACTGAGGCATGGAGAGGGTGGTGCTGGAAAAGTGCAGCAGCAGTGGAGTGATGGGGGTTAAAAAAAAGCAAACAGAGGTGGTTCATCACCCAAAAGGGAAGAAGCGACTCAGGGAGGGAAGGGAGAGAAGCAGGCAAGAGGTGTGCCGGGAGCATCCCATGCCACCGGCTCACCACGCCGCTGCTAAAAATAGACCTTGGTTTGGCCACTGTCATCTTTACAAGAAATGCAGTTTTCCAAGCTCCCGGGAAGGATGGCTCCCACGCTCTGGCTGGCACCATGACCCCCTGCCTGGCACCACCACCGAGCCCAGGCGGGACTGGGGAACAGCTGAGCGTGCAAGAGGAAAGGAAAAAAATAAAACCACCCAACCCAACACAAGAGACGGCGGGTTTAACAGCGCAGATCACACTTGTTATCTAACACCATCTAATAGCAATTAAAGAAAATCCACATGCAAAAATATACCGGTGTTTTCACCTCTCCCCCCCACCCTCCCCCAGCCCGTGCATTCGGTGGAGCAGAATGGGAGATAACCATCAAAAAAAAGTCAAAGCTCTCATCAAACTAATGCAACATCTGCAGCCGATAACAGGCGCTGGGGAGAGCTCAGCTTCTCAACCCGGCTTGTTTCACAGAGCACATGGAGGGGGGGAAACCCACCCCACCAACCTGAGAAATAAAAACACACATGCAGCTGCCCCCCATCAGATAATTAAAGCGCCTGCGTTAATCACATTTGCAATGGAACAAATTGTTGGAGCCCTTTTGCCCCTCTTTGCTGTGTTTGTTGTTGTAGCAAATCCTGCTCCGGTCTGGTGGGGAGAGATAAGTGGTCCTTATCACCCCTGGCAATCTCTATCAGGATGGAGATCGGAGCTTGGTGCTTATCAGGAGCTCAGATCTACTGTAGCTGAGCGCAGAATAAAAAGGGAAAAGGAAAGAAAAACACAATTAAAAAAAATTAACCACAAACAGGCCCCTGCAACTACGACAAAACATTCGCTTCCAGCTCGTTTAGGAAGAAAAAAAATCATAAAAAAATATACGTATTGAAAGAACAAGAGAGGGAGAGGGACATCAGCACGATGAGATCAATCTCCTGCTTATCAGGTTCCCCCATCGCAGGACCCGGCGCTGCGAGAGCACCGGCAGCTGCCAGAGCCTCGCTCATCAGCTGGGCGCCCGCGCTCCCATGTTTGAAGTTAATAAATATAACAGGCTATCTGGGTTGGAGATCAGCTCCTGCTCCCTATCAGCCCCTCACATCTATCTACCAGCAGAACAAAAGACAGAAAAAAAAAAGAGAGAGAGAGAAAAATAATAAACCACCCCATGAAGCAGCAGCAGCTGCAGGCAGATTGGTGGTACAGCCAGAGATGGAGTGGGGGGTGGAAAAAACTGTCCTCTGCAGGCGGGAGCCCCCAAAAATTAAAGGAAGAGATGTTCTGGGTGTTTTCTGTGCTATCAAAAGCCACCATCGAGATGAAATCGGCTTTCAAAGGCTCCCCACCGCGTGCCACCGCTGCTGCTGGGGGGGCTCGGAGGGTCCAGCACACCCAGCCCCTCCATCCCCGCGTGGCTCCAGCCCGGAAAGCCAAGAAGAAGAGAAAGGTTAAAGCAGCTGGTTAAATATAGTCCGGTGTCTGATCTTTGTCTTATCTCTGCTGGCGATCGCCCGCTCTCCCGGCGATCTCCCCGCCAGCCTATCTGAGCCTCGCATCGCGCTTCAAAAAAAAAAAAGCTGCAAAACCCAAACCCCACAAGAGAAGACGAAGCCAGAGCGAGAACATCGCGTCACCCAGGAAAATAAAATCAGCAGATACCAATCTGGAGGAGGTTTTTAATGCTCCAGCCGAGATGATAAGGAGGATAGACTTTGTGGAAACAGGTCCGGTCTGTACATGAGAGGAGTCTGGTTACCGGAGCCCTGATTCATGCATACCTTCCCTCGTGGAGCGTCGGAGCAGCGGCAAGGAGCTCTCGCCGCGCTCGCCGCCTCTAATGACTGTTTTCATGTTGACACATACAGGAAGGGTTCCAAGCTTTCAGCTTTTAATCAGTTTTGGCCATCGCCGGCGGCCTGAGATCAGCCTCCCACTTTATCATTTCTTCACATCTCTGCAGAAAAGCAGCAGAGGAAGGAGATACGAGGAGCCGCCGCCGCCCGGCCGAGCTGCCACGGCCTCATCCTGCCCCAGTTTCCCCCACCAAAATCCGTGCTGGGGGGCGCTGGGATCAGGCATCCCGCCATCGGCGCGTCCCCCTCTGATACCGGTGTTATTTCGGCAGCTGCGACGCTCCCGCTCGCTCCAGTCTTAACGCTCCCGGTTTAACGAGCTGGAGTTACCCAGGGAGGGATCGCCGGGCTCTTTGCCGAAATAAACCCGCGGAAGTTGGATAGAGCTGAAGGAGAAAACTATCTTCCCCCCCCCCCCCCCAAAAAAAATAAAATGAGAGAGGCAGCTGGGACTATTTTTAACTCTACCCGGGTAAAAGTCTAGCTGAGCGTTATCACCAGAGCAATCACCCCAGGCAGGGAAACAGGTAGGTGCAACTCAGCCTTGCAATTATTTCAGGAGAAAGATAAAGGTAGATTATCACATGGTGGCCAGCCTTCCCTATCCTCCCATCTCCCTCTCTTATCTCCAGCTTCCATCGACTCGAGGGGGAAAGAAAAAAAACAGACATACACACTGAAGAGGAAGGAGAAAAGCCAAGCTGAGCCCGGCACCGAAAAACTTCCAGCACTTCGCAGGATTTCTCAGCCTTGCTGATACATCCACGCTGGAGCGAAACAAGATCCTTGGCGATGGGTTGGACTTGGGGCGGGGGGGGTGGGCGACCCTATGGAATGGTGTATGGGCTGGGGGAGACAGGGATGTGGCCAAAGTTCCGTGGGAGCACACGGTGGTTCCTCGTGGCCACGTCCCACCTGGGCCGGGGTGCCAACTGCGACTTGGGGGGGGTCACAAGGCAGAGTCGGGAACAGTGAGGCCAGCAGGGACAGTGGCACGATGGGGACGATGGCACGGCGGGTCCAGCAGCACCCCGGCCAGTGGGGGACCCCATGCGGGAAGGGGGCCCCCTGGCAGGGTCAGGGTGCTGTACGCGGGGTGAGGAGCCCCTGGCAGGGTTGGGGTGCCCCAGGGTGGATGGGGAGCCCCGGGGGGTGTCAGAGATCCCCTGGCAGGGTGAGGATCCCGTAGCCAAGGCGAGGAACCCTTGGCAGGGCTAGGGAACCCCGGGAGAATGGGGAGCCCCGGGGGGAAGTGGGTAGCCCTGGAGGGGGGGATTCTGGGGAGCCCCTGGCCCTGGCTGCCGGTGCTAGATGGGAGGCAGGCGGGGGAGATAAGATCACAATTTCAGGCCGTCCCGACAGAGCGATGTTATCAGGACGGGACTTGCAGAACGGAATATTTTAAAGCCTTATCGGGGCCCCCATCGGGAGCCGGTACCGGAGCCACCGCGCTGGCGGGGGTGGGGGGGGAGGCGGCGCGGGGTGTGTGTATGGGGAGGCGGCGGGGACCGAGACCAAAGCGGGCGAGCGGCCGGTAGCGGGAACGGGGCCCCACCGCGGCCATCCCGAGTGGGTACAGAGGGCGTACCGGGGGGGTACCGATGGGGCACCGGGGGGGGGGGGAGGGGAGTGCGGGGGACCGGGTGCTTGAGCAGCGCTGCCGCCAAAGCCTGGTACTAAAAAATGAGAGGGGGAGGTGTGGGCAGCGCAGAACGGTGGGTACCGGTA
>JAYRBT010000021.1:18947614-18969858 GCA_036023395.1 Myiotriccus ornatus | reverse complement strand
GGGGCCGGGCCGTGCTCGGCGGAGCGGAGCCGCCGCCGCCGCCGCCGCGGGATTTTCTCAATGGGCGCCGCGGAGGATCAAACCCGCGGAACGTTCCAGGGGGGCGGGGCCCGGCCCCCCGCTCGGCCGCCCATAGGCCACCGCCCCCCGCAGGCCACGCCCTCCGCGTGACGCAGAGGGGCGGGACCTGAGGGCTGGGTGGTGGGCGGGGCTAATGGCACAGGGGGCGTGGCCTCCCCAGGGGCCCGATCCCCGCGCGCGGGTCGCGCCCGGGGTCCCCAAAGCCTCCCGCGTGTCCCCAGCCCCGCTTTGGGGTCTCCACGCCCTCCCGTGAGGCCACACCCGCCTGTTTTAGGGCTCTGACCCCTCCCCTTTGGGTTTTACACGCCCTTCCTTGGGGTCCCCAGCTCCCCCTTTGGGGTCCTCAGCCCTCCTTCTGGGTTCCCCAATACTCCTTTGAGGTCTCCAGCCCACTCTTTTGAGGCTCTAAACCCTCCTTGGTGTCCCCAAGCCTCTTCTTTCAGTTCTCCAGCCCTTCTTTGGGGTCCTCTACCCACTTCTTTGAGACTCCAGACCCCCCTTTGGGGTCCCTAAGCCTCTCATTTGAGATCCTCAACTCTGCCTTTTGGGTCCCCAACTCATCCCTTTGAGACTTCAGTCCCTTCTTGGAGTCCCCACCTCCTTTTTAGGGTTCCTAAGCCCCTCCTATTGGACCCTAACCCCTCCTTCGGTGTCCCCAAATTCCCCCTTGGGGTTCCAATCACCCTTTGCACCCTTTTGCCCCATCTGGAAGCTCCTAAACTCCTCCAGGGCCACCAATCCCCTTTTCTGGGACCTTAGTTCCCTGTATTAGGGTCCCAACTCACTCTTTGGGGATCCTCAAAGCCTCCTTTGGGGTCTTTCTATGGGGTTCCCAGGGCCTCTCTTTGCGATCCCAACCCCTTAAAATCCCTCTCATTTCTAGATGAGTGGCCCAGAAACTCCCACTGGTAACTTTCAGTGTCACTGTGAACCTGGCTCGGGGTGGGGGAACACCCCAGAACACACTGGGGATGGTGTGGGGGTGCTGGCATCCCCCTTGGCATCATCCCAGCCATGTGGGCCGTAAGGATAAAGCAATTTTGGGCTCAATGTGGACTAAACGGGAGCTGCTTATGTTTTGGATCTATGACGAGGATATTTTCTTGTGAAAAACAACCATTTCTGCCAAGCCCAGCCCTTGTCTGTGGCCAATTTTGGCTCGAGGCAGGGGGGAGGTGTGTGGTGTTTCCAGTGGTGCAGAAGGCTGGTGGTCCCCGATTAATCCTGTAATTTTTGGATCACTGGAGTCAGAAGGGGCTGATGGACTGTGGGGACAATGGCACAGCTTGGTCGTATCCTTTCTCCATCTCTCCCTGGACATGGGGTGTGCTTTTCTTTTCCCTTTTTCTTTTTTTGAAGGGTTTTTAATTAACTTCCTGTTTCAATGGTGGGATAATGAGTTTTAAGCAGCACATGATTCCAGTAAAGAGGTCAAACCGGCAATGGGGATGTCAAAAGAAATTAAGTTAGGAATTAAGAAGAGATCCAGGGGAGAAAAAAAAAAGCCCAGCGAGGGAGGGAGATGCTGCCGAGGACAAGGCTCTGCTCCCCCCCCTTGGCTGACCACCCCCCAAAACGATCCTGACGGCGCCTTTCACCTCATTTGGCCTCGAATTGCCGCCTTCCTGGAGACCATCACACCCCCGGGCGGGCAGCTCTGCTTCCAGAGCCTTTCCCTTCCCGCCACGGATTTGCCAGGTCCGGCCCAAGTGGGCTCTGCTTTGCATCAGCTGTGATGGGTCTGACTCCTGCAAGGGCTGGAGATGGGGAGCCAAACTCTGCTCCCACGCTTTTGGGGGTCTCCAAGCCCACTCCGGAACAGCTGTGGGTGTTTTGGGGCTGTGGGCACTGCCAATCCACCCGGTTCCTCTGGCACATCCATGGCACCTTTCCTGTGGTATTTACCTGGCGTGTTTGCTTATGCCAAGATAATTAGACAACCATTTAATTAAACACAGCGTTGTTAATTGCATGGATTTGAGGGGCTGGGGGTGAGTGAACACCAATAAGGTGCCCAAATTTCCGCTCCCCAGGAGGGAGCAGGGGGATGGTGGCAGTTCCCAGCTCTTTGTGCTGGGAGAAGCGGTGACAGCATCCCCTGAGGAGAATGAGAGGACGCTGTCACTCCCATGGGGGCCTGCATCCCACACTAAAATGCTGCCCAAAAAGCTTTGATGGAGCCAGTGGATGCTGGACAGGAGGGTGCAACCTTGCCCTGGGGACCTCAGCTCCAGGGAGGAGAAAGGTTACAGTCCTTCCCCTGACACATTCCTTCCACCCCAAAAAGATTCCCAAAAAGCTTTGATGGAGCCACTGGGTGCTGGAAACAGGGGTACGCCCCTTCCCTGGGGAGGGGAGCTCAGCTCCAGAGAGGAAACAGGTTGCAGTCCTTCCCCTGGAACATTCCTTCCCAGTGTCCTTTTAATTAGCTTTTTGGCACCATCCCAAACCCTCTTAGATCCCCCCAGGCCTAAGAATTTGCCCTTGCATCAACCAACCTCCAAGGGCCGGATGCCCAGTGTGGCGACGTCCCTGAATCCCACATCCTCCTGCCCCATCACCTGGGGGGACCCATGGGTGCCCCTGCATGGGGACAAGCGTCCTGGTGCCGGTGACAGTGGCATGGCTGGGTGTCTCCCTGCTCCCTTCCCGATCCCGCTGTGTTTGCAGAGAGATTGTTATAGGGGAACCGAATAAATAGCGTGTTTTCCCGAGGAGTGAATTACACGCCTGCAGAGCAGAGATAATGCGGGAGCAGCCGTTTCCCCCATTGTGAGCGAGGTGACATCTTTTTATGGAGCTGTGTACATTTGTATTAGTGCCAATTAATCTGGGCTGATATTATTAGAGGCGCGGGGAGAGGAGGTGGCGGCGCAGGAATGTAAATGGGAAGAGCCAAGGTACTGCCTCAGCCGTATTTCAGGGGTGAGGGGTGGGTGGCAGTGATGTTGGGGGCTGTGCTGAGCACCCTGAGGGTCTGGGTGTCCCAGCTCGTGGCACTGCCCACTGGCACAGCTCTGCCTGTGCGTAGAAACAGCTATTTCCAGCTCAAAATGTCCTATTTTACGTTTTTTTTTGTCCCAAGAGAGAAGACTGGCACCACAGTGCCCCACCTGTGGAGGGGCCCTGCCACCTGCTGGCAGGAGAACCTGGCCCTGGGTGCCACTTGTCACCTGCCTGAGGCTCAGACCCAAGCAGCTGCCAACAGCCCGGGTGTCCTCTTTGGTCTGGGCATGGCTTGGGCATGGCTTGGACATGGATATGACATGGCTTGCACATGGCACGGGCACGGCTTGGACATGAGCAAAGCCTCGGCATGGCTTAGGCATGTCCCTCCATGACTTGGGCATGGTTTGGGCATGGCTTTGGCACTCCCTGGGCATGTCCCGTCACCGCTTGGGCACGGCGTGGGCATGCCCTGTGCAGAGACGCTGCTGCAGAGTTCAGGGCTCCGGGGAGCTGGGGTGGCAGTACAGAAGGTTTTGGGGTTAAAACAAATCAGAGTCACAGAATTGATTAGGTTGGAAAAGTCCATTGAGATCATCGAGTCAACCATTAGCAGCACTGCCAAGGCCAGCACTACACCATGCACCCCAGTGCCACATCTACATGGCTTTTAAATCCTTCCAGGGATGGTGACCCCTGTGTCAGGGCTGGACGACCCTTTCCATGAAGAAATTTTCCTTAGTAACCAGCCTAAACCTTCCCTGGCGCAAACAATGCTGGATGCCACTGAAACCAGGTGTAATGTGCAGATGAGCAGCCCCCACACCCCAAATTCAAGGCTGGGATGTGTCAGTGCTTATTTCCCCCTCCCTCTTATTGATCCTGCTTTAGGGATGGTGCTCTAACTCCAAAAAGAAGCAATCCCCCTATCCCTGGGGATTGGGCAGCAAAACTGAGCTTCAGGATGGCATCCCCATGGGGGGTTGCTTCACGCCTGTGCTCCTGTTCCCACTCTTCACAGCCCCCGGGGCTCTGGGTTTTTCTTGCCTGAAGGCAATTCAGTGATGCAGGACCCCTGGGTGAGTGTGGGCCCATCACACATGTATGGCCAGGGGGAGGTGGGAGCTGGGGTTTAAATTCCTACTGTGCAAGGAATGACCAGATTTGACTCAAAAGCGAGAAAAAAAATTCTAAGTCTTCAGCCCCTGCTTGCAGCGTGACAACCATGGTGGATCCCGTTATCCTCCAGGCTTTGTGGAGAGGCTTAAAGCACCTCCGGCTTGGAAACTTGGATGTGGGGCTGAGAAGAAAGGCTGGTTGGATTTGGAGGGGGGGGGGGGGCTTGAAGAGCAAACAGCTTGAGGAAAATTTAGAGTGATGGCAAGAAGCTAAAAAATCTCTCTGTGAAATGCCAGGCACTGTCTGTATGACCCACCCTGTACCCCTCCAGGGCTGTCTGTGGAGTCATCCCCATCCATGAGGATGTTGATTTGGGCTGAGGATCCTGAGGGATGTGCATCCCACTGGGGTGCAGGGCTGGGATCCCCAGATATGTTGGATCCCATGGGTGCCCCCCTGTGCCACTGGCACCCGCTAAGCAGGGAGTTAATCTGCAGCCAGGAGAAGCTGCCCGGCTTTGCATCCTCGCTGGAATTACGTTGACAGGGGCCTGCAATCTTCCAACTGACAAGCGCTGCTGGATAATGCAGGACTCAGCAAACCCGGGGGCTTTAGGGAGCTGAGAGGAGCTGATGGGTGGGGGGGGGGGGTCACCCACTCAGCGGGAGGGGGATATGGGTGAGACCAGAGAGGGAAGATGGGGAAAGAAAAAACTACTCACATTTAGAGGGGAAAGGGATTAATTAAATACTTCAGCCCCTGGAGCCGCAGGGATGATCCAAGCATCTCCCTGGGGAGTGGCATTCTGGAGGGAGTGGCACCCAAGGCAAACATCACTCGTGTCCTAGGCTTCAGTAAGGTGGGTGCTGCTTTGGGATGGTGTCCCTGCACCCATCCCAAGGCCCTGGGGATATGTCCCATCCCTGCAGCAATGCCATGGCTCCTAGGGGATTAATTTGATGAATCTGAAGGTGTGGGAGAGCTCTGGTAACAACCAGGCATGAAATACTCCTCCTCCACCCCGTGGGTTTGCTGCCCTGGTGAAATATTGTAGAGGGAAAACATAAAAGTCCCATTTCCAGCTCCATAATATTTCCTGCCAAAACAAAGTAAAATGTGCTGCCTTAAATTTTCTGCAAAATTCTTTTGAGGTTATTTTTTTCCCTAAATTAAGCCATACTAATTATTTTCAGCCACTTTATCTCCACTCTGCAACACACCAGGAGGGTGCAGGCGGCAAGCATTTTAAGCCTCCATAAACAAAAGAGTAGTTTGGAAAATAATTCTATCAATTAATCAAATTAATCCTGCAGTTTTAGTTACAAGCCCCGAGTGGCGAAGATCCCAGCCGGCGGTTCCGAGCTATCTCTCATTGACAGCGTCTCAGTGTTGTGACTGCAACAGTAATTAAAGAATATAATACACCCGGCTTTGTGTCAGCACCTACCCCCAGACCTCGGCACTGCGCCGGCAGAGGTCAGCTTGAGGACAAAGTGGGGATGAACAAACTGGGCAGTCACCATCACCATCATCACCAACACCATCACCATCACCACCGTCAACACCATCACCATCACCACCATCAACACCATCACCAACACTGTCACTATCACCACCATCGCCATCACAAACTGGCAGTGACCAAACTGGGCTGTTACCATCCCATCACCAGCACTGTCACCATCACTAACACCAGCACCACCGTGATCATCACCATCAATATCACCGACGCCATCACCATCACAAATGGGCGATGACCAAATTGGGCCATCGCCATCGCCTTGGGCTTTTTCTCCCCGGGACAAGACACTCATATCACCAGCAGGACTCAGGCAAGGCGGGGTGTGAAGAGGAGCTGCACGAGCATCTTCACCACAGAGAAGCTCCACTGCTTTGCAAACAATTCAGAAGTGACGGCAGTGGCATCAAGGTCCTCCCCAGCCACTTTACAGAGGACACCTTCCAGGGAGGAACATCCCCCAAACATCACGCAGACAGGGAATTTCTGTGAAAATATTGGAATATATTTGAAAAGATTAATCAGGTATGACTTTACAGTACCACCCCATATTTTCATCTCATACTTTATTTTAACAATATTAAAGAGGCACTTTAAAAGCACACAGACAACATCATAAAACAGGGTTTCCTGCTCTTTCTCTGCTTCTCTGGACAAAATATCAAAATAAAAACTTTTGACAGAACACATTGCACCCAAGGTAAATTACCTACAATAGTTTTTTATACAATACAAAGAATTGTAAAGATACATATTAACAGAATAAAGCCTCTTTTTTTTTTCCTTTTAAATCTAAAACAAAACAAAAAAATCATTGCAGGACAGACGCAAAGTACTCTGACTGTTCATATCACATCAGTGCATTACTTCACCTCCTTGACTTGGGAGTATTTCAACAATATCTTTCCATGTCCTCGTTTGCACCTGAGATTTCTTTCCGGATTCAAAAGTAGGGTTGTAGAACGTGCTCATTTAATGTGACGGAACCTTTTCAACACTATGGAGTACCAGGATACAGGGATTCTTTTTCCCTATTTTTTTTCCCTAAAGTTTAATTTCTTTTCCCTAAAATGATTTTTTTTCCCCCTAAAGCTGAATTTTTTGCCCTTCGAGTTGGATTTTTTTTTTTTTTTAAAAATAACCCTCTTTTCCTGCTTCATTTTTTTGACAGGTAACGGCTATTTCCTAAAGTTTCCCTTTTATTTTTCAATCAAGGAAGTCTGTATTCACATTACAAATGAAGAATAGCACCAGTAACTGCATAGTAAAAGCGGATACCTATAGAGCCACTAACTCAATACAGTAAGATACTTTAGAAGTGATACCGTTGAGGGCACTCGGACAGTACCGGTTTGGTGCGGTAAATTGGCACAGTTTTCTCGTTGCACAAAAAAAACCCCCACAAACAAAAAGAAAACACACACACACACAAAAACCCCAAACCCCTAAAAAATCAGAGTTTGTCACAAGTGTCAAGGTGCAGTTTCCTCGTGGTGACGGTTCTTCTCTGGTCACATCGTCTACAGTGGTCAAAGAGTGGCAGCATCCTCTGAAAGGCTCTGACAGCCCTGGAGCCCCAGAGCTGGTTCGTTATTCTCTTGACGATGTAGAAACAAAATCCTTAGGGATGGCTGTCAAAATATAGGACACTTGGTTCTTAATTTAATTTTTTAATTGTATCATCTCTTAGGCCAGCTCCCAATTAAATGAATTGTACGGGATTATTTGTGCAAAATCTTCAAAAAAAAAAAAAATTTGCTTTCTACAGTGTACTGCACCTTCTGAATAAGACGTCTATGGAATGAAGTTCATCTCTTCAAGTACTTTGTACAAAGATAACACAGACACAGACTCAAAAGGGTCTGAGATTTGCAAGTATCCTTATAACCTCAGCACTTCTGCAATAAAGCAATTGCTCTCGACGATTCAGTCTGCCCAAAGCGATTACAATTTCAGTTCATGAAAATCATCAGCAACATCAAAGTTCTAGCATTTGCATGATAAATCAGGTGAATTAAAGTAGATTAGTAGACACAAAGCAAACCATTTCACAGAGGCTGCAGTGCAAGTTCATTTAAGCTAGACAGAGAAATCATGCTACACAAACGAATTTAATGCTTTGATAATTTTTCCCTTGCAAACCCCATGAAAGCAGCTGAGGATCACCATAAGTCACTTCCATAAATTATTCTGAAGTATCTCTTCTTAAAGGAATTTTGAAGCTGGTTAATTTTTGCCCAAAGAGTTGGCTGAGCAGGTTGTTCTGCGACTCGGCAGTGCGGTAGCTGGCGGCGCCGGCCGGCTTGGCCCCGCGGGCAGCGCGCGGGCCGTGCAAGGTGCCGCATGGGGACGGCGACGGCCCCTTGGCCAGCACTTGGTGGAGGCTCTTGCCCAGAATGGCCTTCCTGCGTTTCACATCCCCGTTGGCGTGACGGAGCTCCCCCTTCTTCTGGTTGTAAGCGTCCAGGACCGTCTTCTTCAGCTGGGGGCCCGTTTTGGGTTTGGGTACCAGTTTGTTGCAGTGCATCTCCCTCCTCCCCTGGGAGAGGGCGGAGGCCTCGGCGTTGCTCCAGCTGGTGCGTTTGAGCTCGACGGCGCTCTCGCTCCTCGCCGGGCACGGTGTCCGGGCTTTCTTCTTCTTCCCATCTCCCTCCATGTTCTCCCGGGAGCCAGAACTGCTCCGGTGGCTCAAGGACTTGTGTTCTTTCCTCCTCTTGGGGTGAAGCTTGCTGGTGGCTTTGCTTGGCTCCACGTGGCTGTGCTTTGTGGTGTTGGTGGCCGTTTCACCTCTGGGCTGGTGACTGGTGGATTTGCCTGGGTTACCACCTTGGTCTTTGGTGTGAGTGATACCATCTTTAGCCTCAGGCATGGGTTTATCCCTCCCTGAGATGGGTTGCTGACCCTCCTCGACGCTGCCACTGGGGCTGCCCACACCCAGAGCAGCCTCGTTGCCAGGCTGGCTACCTGTGGTCTTCTTTGATGGGGCTGAATCTTTGGTGGACCTGTTGAGCGTGGGTGATGCTGTCTTGTCCTTCAGGGGCAGGGGGTGGTGGGCAGGTGGTGGGCATGTCTCTTCTGGAGACATGGCCTCAGATGCATCTTCCCAAGCAGAGACATCACTGGCACTGAGGTTGCCCCATTTGAGGGTTTCCTTGGCTGGTGGAGACTCTGCCTGAGTGGAAGGAAGTTCTGAGACCTTCTTGGCAAGCTGCAGAAATGGGATCTCATCCATGGCATTGGTGTCTGTGCTGGGATTTTCCAGGACACACGCTCTATATTCATCTTTGCTGCCTGTTCTTTTGTGGGCATCGGCGCAGTCACGTTTCTCGGTCAGGTGTGAAGGAGAGAGTTTTCGGTCTGTGGCCTGGTTACAAGCCAGCCCAGCAAGGTCCATGGTAAACTCGGGTGAGTCCAAGAAAGGGAGTGGTTTCCCATCGAACGCTCCTTTCTCCAGCTCCTCAATAGCCAGGCCAGCGATGTGGCTGAGCTCCGGGCTGCCTGTGGCAGCCTGTGGCAGAGATGGGGAGAGGCAGGGGGGTGGTGGCAGGGTGTCAAACGGGGACTTCTCCATCTCTGCCAGGAGGTCGGAGAAGTCACCCACCAGGTCTTCTGTTTTCATGGCAGTTTGCGGTGCTCCTGGATCACCAGCTGCTGTTGGGAAGGAGTCAGTGGGATTTTGCAGACTGGGGCTTGCAGCCTTTACCGGCTGAAGGTCACTCGTGTGGTGCAGGTGGACGGGTGGCTTGCATGGGAGTGAGCTGCTGTGGTGAGCAACCTTCCTCTTCTTGCTCGGCGGCATGGCCTCCTGGAGAGATCCATCCTCTTTCCCCTTCTCCCTGCCCTCCCTGGGGGCAGTGCCAGGCCTCATGACCCCTCTGAACTTGAAAGTCTTGTTGCTTCCTGCCAGGTGCTTCTCCATGTGCCGGTCGTACTGCTCCTTCTTGGAGAAGGTGTAGTTACACATGCTGCAGATGAAGGACTTCTTGATAACGTGCATGACGTCGGCGCAGAGCTCACAGGTGTACAGGGTGGTGTGCTTGATCTCCTGCTCCTCCACTACACCATGCTCCTGGCTCAGGTGGTTTCGAAGCTCTTTGGTCTCCTGGTAGAACATGGGACACCTGTGGCACAAGTAAATCTTCTGCAAACTGTGCACGACCAAGTGCCGCTGAAGCTTGAAGGGCTTGGGAAACTGTTTTCCACAGTGATGGCAGTCCCTGGAAGGATCTTTGCAGTCTGGGTGCATGGGGACAGACCTTGGGGTGCCTTCGCTTTTTGCCATGTTCTCTGGAGAGGGGCTGACGGATGCTTTAGAGGAGCTGGGAGCAGGTGGCTTCACCTTGACGTTGCTTTCCAAGGGGTCTTTCATCACCTTGGCCTCCTGCTCGAGGTGCAGCTCCTTGGGGCTCTTGCTCTCTCTGGTGACCGCGTGCCTGCTGCTGGGGTTGGCGTGCCGGGAGGACCTGCTGGGCTTCCGATACATGATGGTGTTGAGGAAGTGAGTGACAGCAGCATTGTCCTCACCAAAGCAGACTGGCAGGCCCATCACCGACTTCTGCGCCTGCCCCTTGCGGGCAAACTGGGTGGCGTGTTCCCGGAGATGCTCATTGTACATCCAGACATCAGAGATCTCCTTCAGGCACATCCCACACGCCCACAGCCCGGCTTTGTTCTTGGCATGCTTCTCCTTCAGGTGGTCCCTCAGCTGCTCCCGGGAGCTGAATTTGCGCTGGACACACATGTAGCAGGTGGGTGGAGGTGAAGGGTTGTGTGAGAGCTTGTGGAAGTCCAGCTCCCCTAATGTCAGGAACCACTGGAAGCAGACTTTACATTTGTACTGCTTGTCTTTGGTCTTGATGGTTATCTCACCGCGGTTTTTCCCCAGTTTCCCGTCTTCCAGCTTGCTCCTGTGCTTGCCTGACTTTGGCTTCGAACTCAAAGTGCTGTCCTCCCTATGGCCAGGAAGATCTTCACAGGGGTCAAAGAAGCACATGTCTCTCATTTTGAGCTTTGCATTCAGCATCTCGATGTCGATGGTATGAAATTTGGGAGAGTCCGAATCCTCATTATCCTTACCATCACAGGGCTCCTCTGCCAGGCTGGGGGGCTTGGAGCTTGCTTCTCTGAGCGAGTACTCATCCTCGAGGTCCATCAGAGGCTCAAACATGTCCTCAGCAGAGAGGCTTTCTCCCTCCCTCTCCAGACTCCCCCAGATGTTTAAGTTGTGGACATTGTCCACTTGGCTGTTTTGGCACAAGAAGGTCAGCATGTTGTCTTCCAGGTCAATGTCCTCCTTCCCTTGGTCAGTCGCCTCGTGGTCCAACCTCAGCTCAATGCTTTTAGATCCGTTTGGAGCAGCATCTCCGCTCTTCGCCTTGCTGCCATGACACATGTTTAGCATTAAGGCGTCGTCAACAGAGATGGTCTCGTATTCACAAGGGTCTTCCCTGGTGACACAGAAAGAGCTGGTTTTGCTGGGGTCAGAAGCCAGTCGGATGGTGAAGAGGTCGATGGCACCCGCTGTCTGAAGGCTGACCTCAGTGACGGGTTTGGGTTTCTTGCTGCGCTTCCCATACACCCTTGTGCACTTCCTCCGGACAAACTGGTCCTCCCGGGGGAACAACTGGGAGAATGTGGAGTCATCGTCAAAAAAGCTCTGGAGGTCTGAGGTGGCCACGCTCTCCATGCCGTGCTCATTGCCTGGGGGCATGTCTGCCTTCGCCCATCGTTTTGGCTCTGCAGGAGGAGGGCTGGTCTGCAGAGCATCTTGCCTGGGAACCTTATGGGTAGTTCCCAAATCATGTGTCTCCAGTGGCAGAGCCCCTTCGGCAGGAGCTGTGGGACCCTGTGGGGCACCACTCCAGTTCCCAGTGTCACTGCCTGCTGCAGGGCTGCGTCCTGTCCCAGCATCCATCTCTTCTGCCTCATCAGCACCACGATGCTGCTCTTTGCTTACTTTGCCCAACCCCTTTGTCACTTGCTTCACAAACCCATTAACCCAATTTTTGCAAGTCTGTGTATCTTCCACTCCATTTGGATCTTCCACCTCCCCAGGGTAGCTGACTGTGCCCATTTCTGACTCCTTGTTGACCATCTCCTTTGAAGACACCATCCTGTTGCCCAGGTCTTCTGCAAGCTGGGCCTCACAAGGGGACTGTTTGGCTTTTTGGGAGTGCTGGGTCCTGTTTTGCTCCTCTGTGGAGATGCAACCACCTGGCTCGTGCAAGCCCTCCATGATCCTGGGTAGACTGGAGCTGAGGACAGCAGGGGAAGGACCTGTGCTCTTCTCCAGCTCACACGGATCATTGAGCTCATTTCTGCTGGGAAATACCTTTGCTTTCCTTCGTCTCACTTTCCTGTTTAGCTGCTTCTCAGAACTGCCGTTCTCCTCTCCAGGATCTTTGCTTTGGCTCCTTCTGCCCTTTTCTCCCTTCCTGACTTGCCATCCTGAGTCCAGCTTCCCAGACACCGCCTCTCCCGATTCCCTCATCTCAGAGTGTGGTCCCTTTGCCTTCATCTCCCTCTGCAGAACATGTGTGCAGTGCAGCTCCTGGGACATCTCGAAGGAGATCACACTGAGGTCATTGAGCACTCTGCTGACCACCTCTTGCATCTGTGTGCTGGGCTCTTTCTCCAGGTCTGGGAGTATTTTCCTGGGGACATGTTCAACATTGGTCATTGGCACCTGTGAGCTGCAGGTTTTGCCTTTGACTGAAGCCTTCATGCTCCTCCTGGGTACCTTTTGGGCTGCTTTCGATGTCTTGTCTGCAGGAATTGAAGGGGACCTGGGAGTCTTGCTGGGCTGTGGCACACCCCCGTTCTTCACCTGATGCTTGACAGCTTTGTGTCTGGTCAGACCAGGCTTGGACCGGAAAGTGGCTGAACAAATGTCACAGGTCACCGGGAGCCCATTTGGCTTTTTTCCTTTGTGAAGTTCATCTTGGAAAGGGTTTCGAGTACTGTTGGGTGGGTTGTTCTCTCCTTGGTCCACACTGTTTAACACACAACACCCATCTTCTCCAGCCCCATGGCTTTTGGATTTCTCCCCTTTTAAACCCTTTCCTTCGCTCTCTGTGGTTTTGGAAAGACCAAGTCTCACCTCTGCTGCCTCTGAAAACTCGTGGCCATTTAATTCAGCAGGACCAAGATCTCCAACCCTTGTGAAACTTCTGCCGTCAGCAGCTGGCACCTGCTGAACAACAAAACCATTGGACAAAGTCTCTTGTTTGCTTTGATTCTTATTTCCATCATCAGAGCAGCTCTCAAGCTTGTTCTCTTGGTTCAGGTTGACCTCTCTTTCTCTGATGGGCAAAAGATCTCCTGGGGGCTGGGTTGGGTGATCTTGGGTTTCTGAAGGAGTGGAGTTAACAACTGTGTCTGTGATGGTGCATGGCTGGTTTTGTTCAAAATTTGACAGCACAGTACTGGCATTTTCAGGTACCTCTTTCCCAACACCCTTTTGGCTGAAAGGTGGTGAACAGGGAAGAGAACAGTCCCTTCCATGAGGTTCCTGGTGACCATCCATCTCCAAGGCAGAGCCCACAAGGCCATCACCATGCATCAGAGTGCAGGGTCTCACCATCCCTTCTCTTTCAGGTGGTCCGTAGTTACCCAAAACACCATCAGGGAGCTGAGGGTGATGTTCCTCAACCACTTCTTTTGGCACAGCCCTGCAGTGATGCAGCAAGGGAGGAAAGGTGGCTGGCCTTTTCCATGTCCCTTGCTCTACTGGACTCACGGTGTGGTGATGGATGTGATGGCTGCTGGCCTCAGGAGGACACCTCTTCATTACTGATGAACTTGATGCATTAGGCAGGGAGGTGCTGTATTTCTTCTCATCTGAGAGTCGAATGACAAAGCTGGGGACCTCTCCTCCCTCGGCCCCACTGCTTTCCAAGCATTTGGGGTCAGAAAATTGGGTTGGCAAGAGCAGGCTGGTTGAAGATTCACCCGTGTGATAACAGCCATTGAGGGATGACTTGCCATCCCCTTCTCCGGGAACCTTTGCATTCACTGTGCCAGCTTTTGTCTTGGTCACCACATGGTGATTCTGGTGGGGATTCTCCTCGGAGGGAGCAGGGGGGGTGATGGAACCCATGGGAGCACTGCACAGGTGCTGTGGCCCCTTCTGCACCTGATTCCTTTCCAGCCTCTCTCCCACTGTGCTGCCCAGTGTTTCTTCCTCGAGCAAACTGTGGCTAAAACAGGATTGCTCATATTTCGTAAATGCCAAGGTCGTGTTGCTTTTATCTTCCTCCTGCTCTTCCATGAGCTGATCAGCTTTCCTTCCTTGCCCTGGCAGTGGAGTCACTGCC
The DNA here is from genome assembly GCA_036023395.1 of Myiotriccus ornatus. Lineage (NCBI taxonomy): Eukaryota > Metazoa > Chordata > Aves > Passeriformes > Tyrannidae > Myiotriccus > Myiotriccus ornatus. The sequence continues at coordinate 18,955,878 of JAYRBT010000021.1, read as the reverse complement.
GTGTTTTTGAGTGGCGAGAGGTCATTACGCTCTTGGGAAACACCATCTGCAGGGATATTAATGTCACTCTCATTTGCTAAGTGCTGCAGCTCCATTACATCATTTCGCAGCTCCGGCTCCGCAGATGTGGACTGTTTTGCATGGAAAGTGCCCACTGCACCCAGTGACTCCAGCTGCTCACAACCACTGGTGAAAAGCACAGCCTCTGTCCTTGGGGCAGCAATATTTTCTGTGTTGCTTCCCATGGGGATATCCCCCTCCCCATGGGCAGGGCAGTATGTTGGATTTTCCCCTTCCAAGGCATCAGTGCTCTCCTCCTTCTGGTCTGGTTGGACACAGGCAGTGGCAGAGGGGTGGCTGGGAGCAAGCTGCATGGGGAAGCACGGCATCAGCAACTCCTCTTCGTTGTTCTTCACTGTTCGGGCAACAAAGAGCTGGAGCTGCTGCAGAGGGTTGGCAGATGTCTCCTGAGATGCCAACATCTCCTGGGAGCCACGGTCGCTTTCCTTGGGCAGACTCAGCATATCAAATAGCAGCACTTTTTGCTTGCTGGCTTTGTCATTGGGTCCAGGGGTTGGACTCTTCCTCTCCTCTGTTTCCTCCACCAACACAGACCCACCACCACCCCCTTTGAAGTCCACGGCACTTTGCACCATTTTGGGTGACTCAGTGGGGCTTAAGGCTCTTTCTTCTGTATCTGGGACTTCTTTGATGTGAGGCGAAAAAGCCAGTTCCAAGGCTGGGGTGGGACCCTGATGGAAGCCAAATTCAGGTTTACGGTTTGAAAGATGGGCATCAAACTTCTCCAGCTCTGCAGCATCAGTGTCTGCTTTCCCTGGCACAGAGAAGCTCTCGGCATCGCGCTGGCATGGCAGGGATGGCATAGGATCTTTGGCTGCTTCTGCTGCCTCCACCGTCTTTGGGAACGTGGAGTTGGTGACAACAGGAGAGCTTTTTGTCGTGGGATCTGAGTAGACTGGAGCCTCTGTCTGGTCTGTTGTGCTTGAGCCTGGTAGACTTCCGGAAGACGACTCATTTTCCAGCTTTCTGGGGTCTTTTTCCTCAGCAGATGCAGTTCCCTGGAGCTGCTCACTGCCATCTTTGGAGCAGAAATGGTTTGTCGTGAGTGGGGCTGGAACACACATCCCGGCCTCCAGCGAGCCCAGCTCCACCGGGCAGGGCCAGGGCTCCCTGGGTCTCTCATAGTCCTCACAGGTGGTCGTGACGCCCGGCTTCTCACCTCCCAGCCTCTCCCCAACACACAGGCTTGATCTGCTCAGCTCATTTGCCAAAAACAGTCCTTTCTCCTGGCTTGCCTCTTGCACACCCAGCAGTGGTGGGAACCTCTCGGCCCCCTGTCCTTGCAGGTGCTGCTCAGGTTTCTGGAGGCTGATGGATGCCTCGTTACCCAACTTGCTGGTTTGCAGTTGGCTTTCCAGCTCTGTGACCAATCGCTTGATCTCCAGCTCATCATCTGATACGCTGTTCATAAAAGTCACGTTATAATCTGTTATCCTGTCCGGCAGTGGCAGGGAGAGCTGGCTGGTGGGGACAGGTCCTTCCTCGTGGAATTTTTTGGCTAATGGCTTCTCCACTGAGAGGCTGTGGAACTGAGTCATGTCCTCTGGCAGCATCGGAGCCACTTCCTCCATCAGGGACCAGTCTTTCTCTGGCATGAAGGGTGGATATGGTTGCTCGAAGGGCAGTGGCTTGCGGGGGGGATTCCCGGGACAGGCGAATGTTGTCACGTATCCATCCTTGCTGGCAGAAACACTCTCGTACAGTGGTGGGTCGAACTCGGTGACAGGAAGCTCTCCAAATATTGAAGAGGAGTCAAAGCTGAGAGGGGAGGACACCTTGCCCTGTGGCATTTCTGTGGCGTAAGGGGAGATGGTGGAGCGCTTCTGCTCAAAGGAGCCAGTGTTGATGTCATCCTGGCACAAGTACATGTCGTCCACATGTGAGGAGCCCAAGGCTGGGGGCTTTGGGAAGAGGTTGTCATTGTAGTGACCCGGAAGACCTTTGGGATCAAAAAATGCATTGTCACTGCTGCTGTATGGATCAGGCACCTTGGCACTGAGCATCATTCCCACTGCATCCCCCCCATACGAGGGGGCCAGAGCAGGATAGTCCTTCTGACTGTCACAGAGCCCATGTCCCTTCAAGTGCTTGATTCCTGCTTCCAAGAAGGTGGTACTCACATGCCCAGGACTTGCTTCATCACTGCCATGGGATGGAGCAATTACGTCTTTTGGGTGGTACTTCAGCCCTTCACTCGTGAAAGGGGTGAATGGATGCCTCTGGTTGACCATGGTCAGACTGGGTGGGTTCTGAAACTCCAGTGGGGGTTCTTCTGCCTCACCTGTGAGCTTTGCTGCTCCTTTGGACTCTTCCTTACAGGAAATCTCAGTGGGGCTCCTGCCTGGGGTGGCCATGCTGGGTAGCTGCCTTTCCTGAGGTTGTGGAAATGGCTCGTCCTTTGCACAGTCCGTCACAGCAACATCTGGTTCAGGACTCGGATGTGTCCTGGAGCCTGCCAGCAAAGGTTTGGCTGTGCCAAACCGCCTGCTCCCCCTGGAAACGTCCGCTTTGCTCTTCTGGCTTGTCTTTGGGTTCCTGTCCTTGGGAAGGCTGAGCGGAGTCCCTGGCACACATGCTGGGCTACCTGAGCGCCTCCTCCTCTGGGTGCCACCCTTCTCACTGCCTCCTTCAACATGGGGTGGGCTGGTGCCCGTCTCTTTGGGCTCGCTTCCACTGTGACTGCTGCTGGTAGATGACTGGCTGCTCCGTCTTCGGACTCGGGCAGCACAATCCTCTTTCTCAGCATCCTCCTGTCTTTGAACCTCCCCATCCCCCTGTGCTTCCCTTTTCTGACTGCCCCTTTTCCTGCTGCAGCTCCAGGCTGGGTCTTTGACTCTCTCACTTCTCCCCAGGCGTTTCTTGTTAAAGCTGTATTTGCTCCTCCCGATGAATCCCTTGCCACGCTTCCTCCTCCCCCGGGGCTTGCTGGACTCTGCTCCATCCTCATCCGAGTCAGACACGTAGTCATACTCCTGCAACCTGCCCTCTTTGGTGGCTGCCATCAGCCTCTCAGTGGCCTGAGGGAACTGGGCCTGCTTGCTGCTCTTCACCTGCAGTTTGTGGAGCTTGTTCTTCTGCTGCACGATCTTGTGAATGAGCTCCTTGCTCCATGTCCCGCTTCGGGGCTTCCGCTTCTTCATGTCCTTCATGGAGAACCGTGGTGGCTTGGAGCTCTTGGTGGCAATGCCTGGTCCCACCTCACTTTTCGCTGGAGGCTCCTGGCTGAGCTTCCTAGAATGTTTTTGGCTAGAGGTGGACTTGGAGGACGTGGTGGCTGGTGGGATGCTGTTCTTCCTGCCTGCCCGCAGCCTTGCTGTCCTCTCCACTCCTTCTGCCCTGGGATCCGGCTCCTGGGCTGCCAACCTCCGTGCCACCCTCCCCTTGTGAAGGTGCTGCCTTCCTGCCTCTCTCTTCCCCTGCTCCCCACCTGGGTGTCCATCTTCATAAAAATAGCCAGCCTTATGCTGTCCTGCTGCCTTCTCCTCTGCTGCCTGCTTTGATTTGCTGTCCGAGGCCAGGGCTTCCTTCGTCTTGTGGGACATCCCACCGCTGGCCAGCTTCACGCCTGTCAGCTCCTCATCAGCAAAAACGTCGATGAAGCTGCTGTCGATCTCTGGGTTATCTGACTGGTACCCCAGGCCATTGAGGGCTTCGGTGATCAGGCTGTCCAGCTTGGCATCGTCGATGTCCAGGTCGGAGGCGGTAAGGGGCAGAGAGCTGGCGGTGAGGCCGTTGAAGAGGCCACCCTTCAGAGCATCGTCCTTGCCCTCGCTTTTGCCTTCCCCGTCCAGCAAGAAGTCATTGCTCTTGTTTAATGCCAACAAATGCGCCTGGGGGTCCGGAGAGAGCCGCAGACTTGGGGACTTGGGAGGCTCTTGGGGAAGTGCTTTCTGCCCCTCAGCTGCCCGGGGAGCATCCTTGCCCTCTCCCTGGGGAGCGGGATGGGAGGCACAGAACTGGCGGTGCTGCAGGAAGGATGAGAGGTTGCTGTAGTTCTGGTCGCACTGTTTGCAGGTCAGGAGCACGTCCAGCTGGTCCAGGCTGGCGCTGCTGAGTGAACTGGCCAGCAAGTGATGGGAGGAGTAAGGTGGTGGAGGCTGCTCCCCATCTAGCCCATCTGAGCATCCTTTGGCCACTTCCACGCCAGGTTTGTGGAATGGGCTAGCTGAGGTGCATTTCAGGAGGTTGTCGTCTTTCAGGGCATCAGGAGGGAAGTGGAAGGACTTGATGGAGTCTGAGGGGTGGTAATGAAGCGAGTTGGGGCTCAGGACATCAGAGGGGTGGAAGGTTTTGTTGGAGTCCTTGGGGTGGCAGGGGTGCTGGAAGAAGGGTGAGGATGTCAGCGCTCCAGACATCTGGCTGTCTTCAAAGGCAGGGTTGAGTGGGCTGCTGGACATGGGGGAGAGCGACGAGCAGGTGCTGCCACAGGTGGGGTTGGGGACAGGTGACGGCAGCGGGGACTCACAAGTGGAGGCAGCCACCAAGGCTGATGGCAGCAGGACCAGTGCTGAGCCTGACGAGCTTCTTGAGGGAGGAGGAGGAGGAGGAGCTGCTTGACCCATGCTGTAAAAGACAGCTTTGCTTCTTGAGTCGCAGGCAGGAGACTCTGGGTCCTTCACACTCTCAAAAGAGAAAGCACTCGCCACACTGGAGTCTCCCCTCTGGACCCCGAGGCTCTCTCCTGATAAGAGCTTTTTGCCATGATACCCTGGAGAGTTACTTATGGGGGGTCCTTTCTGGGCTTTCCCACTCCCCTGCCACTCCGATGTGCCCAGGGGAAAGTGGAGCTTCTGGCTGCTGATCTGCCTCGACAGCTCCAGCCTGTTTGCACCGGGCATTGCAGAAGGGAGGTGTATTTGCTGCCAAGGCATCCTGGCATTTTTCTGCCTGTGCTGCTTCTGCTCGGGGCCAGACTGGCACTCGAATGAGAACTGGTTTCCAACAGGGTTTGAATAAGGTGCTGAATTCTGGTCCATGGGAGAAAACGCCTTAGTGGCACCTTCCCAAGCTTGCACAAGCCTGGGGTGGGTGGGTGCCGTAGTGGGAATGCTTGTCTCGAAAGGCACGGATCCTGCGCCGGTGCTGCCCGTGGGGGAACTGCAAAAGGCTTTGCTCTGAAAGTGCACTTGGGACAGAGAGTTTGGTGGCATGTTCCTTCTCAGAGGGCTGCTCTGGACCAGCAGCCGTGGGCCGGGGACACTGTCCTTGGCCGAGGCTTGCCTCTTACCGACTGGCTTTGGCATACTAGGCGAGTGTAAACTAGACGGAAAAACAGCTTGGTTTTCTTGGAAAGTGCTTGGGTTTTGGTCGATAGCACCAGACGACGAGAGAGCACCATTGGGGTCGGTGGGATGCTCGCTCCTGCCCTTGCAGCACGGCAGCGGGCCGTGGTGCGGGGCTGACGGTGGCGGGTGCAGGAACGGTGGCGGTGGCGCTGGGACGGGCAGGTACAGCCTCCCTTCGGGGGACATGCTTTCGTAGGAGCCACCACTCAGTGTCTCCTCTTGCCACTCTCTGGAGGATGAGTGGAAGGCGAAGGTGCTGTGCGCCAGCTGGCCGGTGGTGAGCCCCACATCCAGGTACTCCTGGTTCCCCGCATTGCTGTGGTATGGCTCCTTCCCCGAGTCGTGCAGCAGCTGGAAGGGGTACTGGCATGGCAAAACCCCCAGACTGTGGACACTGGCTTTCCCACCCTCGGAAAAAGAGCTGGGCTTCTGCACCGTGATCCCATAGCTAGCACCGGGAAAGCTTTTCTCTGGGGAAGGCCAGGACTCGGTCCTGTTTGCCTGAAACTCTAAGTAATGTAGCTGCCCATGGGTGCCGGGGCTCTTGAGGGGGATGCCGGCGGCAGGGGTCTGCCCTTTGGGGCCGAGGGGTGGGCCGGGCTGTGAGGTATAGTTGGTGGAGGAACGGCCGGCGGCGGCATCGGGGAAGCAGCGGCCAAAGCCGAGCTCTTCTTGCCGGAGCTCAGCCTCGCGCTGGGGGATGTTGGGCACATGGAAGCGGTAGCTGCCAGCCACGGGGGGAGTCACCTCCGGCTTCTTTGGGGGGGTCACCTTCTGCTGGGGGTAGGCGATGCCGATGGTAGGGTTTGACCGGGTGCCAGCGATGCTGAGCCGGTAGAGCTGGTGATGGCCCCGCTCACCCTTTCCTGAGCGCCGGCTGCGCTCACGGGCTCGGCCCTTCCCCGGCGGGGACTGGGGGCTTCCCTTGACCTCTCCCCAAGTGCTGTCATTGCCAAACTTGGGTTTGCACTGGAGGGATTTGAAGTCGATCTTCCCTGCTTGCTGGGGCCGGATCACGGCTTCCCGCTGGCTGTGGGGCTCCTTGTCCTTGGGGCTGGGGAAGGGGGATGTGTCCTCCCTGCCGAGCGCCCTCCCATCCTTCTCCCCGCAGCCTTCAAAGCCAAAGTCCTTGTTGGGGTCTTTGGGGGCAGCCTCAGTATCGCCGATGGTGTAAACATGCTGGGTCTCTCCAGTCATGATACCGAGGAGGGGAACAGCCTAGAAAGCCCTGTTGTCCCGTCCTGCTGCAAGCTGCCGTCCCTCTGTCACGGGCATGGTCCTCCACTGAGGGGCACCGGGGTGGTGAGAAGGGCAGCAGCTCCCCGGGGCCGGGGTGGTGGGGGGTCCCGAACACCGGTGGGGCTCTTCTGCATCGTTTCAGACCTGGAGAGGAGAGAAAAGAGGAGGGTGGATGTCAGTCAGGGAGGGGACCAGTGGAAGGACAGGAGAGATTTTAGCCCCTTTTCTTGGCACTGTGATGGGAAAGTGGATGGAGGAAAGGGGCAGCACAACCCCCCCTAACAGCTGCAGGGCAAAGCCCTCCAGCTTTGGGCTCTTCAAAGGATGCTTTGAGCAGTTCACCTCTGCAAAAGCTGCTGAGGAAGCACTTTTTTCCTCCAGGGAAAGCTATTTCTGGGTTACTTCTTAGCAACATAAGCAGAAAAAGATGACAGAAGAGCTCCACCTACGGATTAGTGGGAAGGGCTGTCGGGATGGGCTGGGAGAGGCATCTGGGAAGGGCTCTGTCCCCATGTCCCTGTGTGCCCGTGTCCCTGTGTGCCTGTGTCCTCATGTTCCCATGTCCCCATGTCACCGTGGCTGGAGGGATAATGAGAAGAAAGGCTTTTGCTCCACCACTTTCCCCAGCTGGTGCATCCCTTTGCTGCCTCTCCACGAAACCATTGCTTTGAAATCCCTGGAGAAATGTTTCAAGCTTCTGCTGCCTCTGCCTTAACTTAACCACCCCCTACAAATTGCCCTGGAAATTTTAGACACTATTAAGGATGCAAAAGCATAAAAACTGAGTCCCAAATTTACCAGCTGATTTTACAACCCCAGACCTCAAGGAGTTAGATATGAAGCACAAGTTAAGCACAGCCTTTTAAAAGGCACCACCAGGATTTTATATTAAAAAGGTTATACTGAAAAGTAGGGTAAAGCCCTGTTTCAAAAGAGTATTTTTTAAAAAAGTCTGTTGGAAACACTGAGGGTTTATTTCTCCTCTCTCACTAGAAATCATTCTTTACTGTCTGTCTCAGTGGGTCAAGGCGCAATACTGCTGGGAGGGGGTGAGGAGCAGGAAATTCAGCTTATTAATCTCCTCCTGGGTGCAGTTCTCACCTCTCCCAGCCCTACTTGGTCCACTCATCCTGGCCATCCTGCCCAGCAGTGACCTGAGCAGAGGATAATTTCTGGAGGAAAAGAAGAGCATTCTGCATCAGCCAGGGGTCTCCACAGCAAGACCTTGCAGGGAGGAGACAGCAACGTTCCCGGGGGTCTCCTCTCTCACTCCAGCAACCAGGCTTGAATTCCTCCCCAATTTCACACCCTGCTAAGTGAAATGGATCCGGGGCTGATAGGGCCGGCTCCTATCGTGCCGGCTCCCCGGCCAAAGCTCACACGCGGCCCTTTGGCACGCAATGGCTCTGCTTGCAAAACAATGCCCCACTTATGCCGCGCCAGCCACAACTCCAAAGCCTGTTTGCTGCTGTTTAAATTTGCAAAGGCTCCTTGCCAAGATAAAATACCCAAGGCCAGTGCTTGCTACATTATCACAGTCGGGCTTTTCAGCCACATAAAGGAGCCTTTTTTTGTTTTTCGGTTGTGGGTTTTTTGGGTTTTTTTTTTTGGTTTTTTTTTTTTTTTTTTTTTTTTTTTTTTTTTTTTTTTTTTTTTTTT